>CM061142.1:230694249-231169276 GCA_030789695.1 Scilla litardierei
ACACACACACACACACACACACACACACACACACACACACACACACACACACACCAATGTAATCATATTACTCATCGCACTATACAGGTAAAAACACATGCTATCATATACACACAATAATATCAATCACACTTTATATTTAGTCAAGTAACACCCCCATAACGCAATCACTTTACATACCAAATAGTATTACAAATATCAGCACACGTATACAATCATAATACACTATCTTATACATGCATACATCGTATAGTCACATACATATTACTACACACATACTCATTGCATGCATACCAAACCTACTTTCTTATATGCTTATCACATATCTACACAAAACATAAACATACATGTAATATATTCACACCATAACATTTTACATATAATTAGTATACTATTACATATACCATTTCATACATAGTTAATACATACAATAATCATGTATTCCTCATGGTATACACGCACACACACAACATCCTGTAAAGGCAAGCAATACTAAATAAAATTATAACCTTATTACCATACGTATATCACACATATTCATATAGTATGTATATATCTACCTATGACTAAACACATACATATCTACGTACGAGCACACACACATACGTGCTAACATATAGATCATGTAATAGGCCTGCACACTTAACTATAAGTACACTTATTATCATTACACTTAATATGCACTTGACTTACTAGTATACTATTCCAAGCACTAACAAGTACCTTCATACCGTATACACCACTAGTAGATATTCCAACACTAATTCTAATATACACAGACATCCCTAAAGTGTTATAGCTTTCCATACAAATATTAATACTATCATTCATACAACTTCGTATATATATATATATATATATATCATGAATAACAATGAATATGCATATATAACACAAGAGACAATCATTAATATATTAAGGGTAGCATACTCATACATAAGTGGCACGCGGGGTCCACACACACACGGGTCCACACACTCTACCTACACACATGCACCACGACGACATTACAAAACTACCAATGGGCCCACCACTAAACTAAGGTTGACCTAGGCAACGACAAGCACTAATAGGATGACTAAGAAATGGTAAGGGAACCGAAAAAGAAACAAGATCGGAATGAAAAGGGTTCGGATAATGCGAGGATAAAGAGATAGTTTGGTTAGGTGAAACAGAGATATAACTGTGAATATTTAAGTAAGGAAAAGAGAGATATAATAATATCATTATAAACTACCGGAGAATAGGGTGAAAATGATATAAGTTAAAATACGAAGTAGGAATATTTAGAGGTCGGTACAATGAGTTGTTGAAATAAGTTTGAGTAGTATATATATACTAAGAGAAGGAATGGTATATTGGATTATCGAAAAGTCATTATATAAAGGAAATAAGATATTCACATGAGTATGAAAGATATAGGTTAGAAAATATTATAAGATAGTAGTTTAAAGATTTCGGCGAAAAGGTTTTCGAAATTCAAAGAATGAAAGAATTTAACTTGGGATAGAAATTAAAAATAATAATATTGAAAAATACTTTTCGAAGGAACAAGATGGTAATGGGAAAGATTCAATGATTGGTGATGAATGACATGAAGGAATCGCGTGAATCGAAATCAAGGAAGTGAATCAAATATGTAATTACGATTGGAAATAACTTAGTGAATCTGTTACGATGGGATTCTATGATCAATAGCTCAAAAGTGTAATGATCAGGAAAATGATAGAAATCAGGGGTTCTAATTACCGGGCCGTCTAAATATCGGGAGGAGCTTAGCACTAAGACTTTCTAATGAACTAGACTATAATAGAGATCTCAGAGATTACGTTCTACTGAGCCCGAAATTTGATAGACCCAAGCGGACGACTAAAGGAAAGACTCTAGAAATCTAATATAGTCAGACTGAGTGAGAGGCTACTAAGGTATCCTAAGATGAGTACGACTAAATCTTAACGAAGGCACCTGACAGTCAAACTAGGACGTCTATCTAGGTCCTCCTAACATCTAAGACAAGGGAAAACCTTCACATTAGACTCAAATTTTATGACTCGAATGTTTCGAATGTTTCAATGGATGTTTTTATTATTATCGTTGTTTCGATATTTTACATGTGTAACGACCTACATGGGCCACCACAAAAACCTGTCCCTAGCCTTAATCATTATGTAGGAGTCAAAATCCTACTCATCGCAGCTTACATTTCAATAGTAGCGTGTGCTACACATTCATTATAATACATTCAATGCATGAATTGATATGCGACATGCAACAGGATAGTACAACAAGCAGATATTGAAAGCGTACAGTTATATCAAAAGTAAACATGACATTTGATATGCATGAAATGACATAGTAAGGGTGTCGGATCTAGCTTCGTTGTCAAGCTAAATCAAGCATGGTGTCGGATCTAGTTTCGTTGTCAAACTAGATCAAGCATGTTGTCTAGGCGACTATCATTTCACCGCCTAGTCTCTTTTGCACAAATTACCCAAAATAGCCTAAACATGGCTTTAACAATAATCTGAGCAAGTTTAACTTGGCTGAAATAACGTCCACAAGTCCACAGATCAACGGGTCCAGAAACTCTTCCTATGTGCTCAATCACCAATCACCAATCCTACATTCCCATATTAATTAATCTTCAATTAGTTATTTATCCAAAGCAAAGGAAATTACCGGTTTTTATCTTGTTAAACATAGGGTGCGGGTTCCTACGGTTCTGGTATACCTTAACACGACGCGAGAGCTACACTGACGTCAGGTAGCGACGTCAGGGGTTGGACTCCGACAACGAGCAAGGGTACGACAGATAGCTAGTGACCACGGTAACACGACGCGCGAACATCGATGAGTAACATGAGCGTCGGCAGCAAAGGGAAGGCCGTGCAAGGGTCTTGCGTCCTAGGGGACAACCGTGTGGATCCAGGCTGCCATGAGTTTGGTAGGGAAATGCCAGTTTTATGGGAATAGGGGAGGGCATTTTGGCAATAGGGGCTATTTGGGGTGTTTCTGGTGTTAGGGAGGAGGGCGCTGCGGTAAGGGGAGGGGCTGTGCGGCAACCTCCGGTGGCTGGCCGTGGGTTTTGAATGGGCAAACGGTAGTTTTTAGAGGTGGCTAGGGCTGATCTGCAGCTAGAGGCTTGGGGGAAGATGTATGCCATAGGTGGGGGCTGCAGTAGGTGGCCGGGATGTCTAGGGGGTCGGACTGCCGGCGGGTGGTAGCCTGGGTGGTGGCTGGCGGCGGTAAGACGGGCTGTGAGTGGGTTTTGGATGGCAAGAGACAGTTTTTCTTGAGCAAAAGGCAGTTTTGGGCTAAAGCGTGGGGTTTTTAGGGAGGAGGAGGTCGCGCACGGGGGTTTTGCCAGAGGTGGGTGGCCGTGGAAGTTTGCTGGTGATGTGGGGGTTGACGAGGGGCTGTGCGGCCAAGATGGGTTATGGCCGTGCGTTTGTGTGGATTGGAGATGACAGTTTTTAATAGATGGGAGGATGGTTTTGGCCTTGTGGAGGAGGAATGGTTTGTGTGGGTGTTTTCCGGCGGGTGGAGGCCGGAGCGGAGTAGGGTTGGTCGCTGACAAGGGGAGAGCTGCGTGAGTTGGCGGCTGGCTTGCGTGAGTTGTGTTCTTGCATGAAGGAAGAGAGGAAAACCTAGGGTTGTTGCTAAAATGTGTAGAATAGGGGTACATCTAGTGTTGATTGGAGAGAGGGTGTGTGAGATGGGTAGGGTAGAATTTGGGTGTAGATAGCTAGAAAGTAACATGTGATGCGTATGAATTCCTATACGTTTTGATTAGGGTAATTAAGATTCGATTTTTGAATTAATTAGGGCTAAGTAGATAAGGAGGTATAGTCGATAGATCGGTCTAACGATGTCCGATAATTGTAAGAAAATACCAGGACGACCGTGTCGACGAGAGGGTCGAGATTAAGATGGTCGGTTATGAGCTAGGTTCACGAAGAACAGAACTAAAAATAAAGAGATCAAACGTCGAAGTCTAAAGTTACGACACCCCTTCAGACAAAGCTGTTTTGTGGGAGAATGACCCTTGAAATGACGTTCACAAATAATTCCATAAATAAGTACTCTCTCAAAGGGTCACAACGACATATCACATCGCACGTTTGGGATACAAGAAGAGGCAACTAAAAATATGCGTACGAAAGGAAGGTACGCGCACGAAAAACATACGACCGAAAAGTGACCGTGACAGTTAGGGTAGAGCCATGGTGAAGAGCTTGGAGGAGTCGTGGTGATGCTTGGAGTGCTTGTGGTATGTTGGAGAAAGTTTGAAGCAGTGTAGAATGTTGAAATTTGTGCTTCAAAATCAAACATGAACTTTTGACAATCACTAGAAGTCTGGTAGTACACTACCAAAGGTCTAGTTCCATCATCTTCAAGAGGTGCATATCAGACAGTTATGCTAGACGTCTGATGTTGGACCATCAGACATTTAGCCGATGCACCAGACGCCTGGGATCCTACCTTCAGTCGTCTGACTGTAAGGGAAAAACATTGTAGAGTTCTCAGGAAATTGTAGCATCATTTATTCAGATGCCTTCCTACTTTGGTCAGACATCTGGGTGATTAAATAATTGGCTCACTCTAATATGGAGTCAGACATCTGGCCGACCGACGCCAGACGTTTGACAGCTGTGATTTCAGCCTGGCAGAGTTTATTAACCGCGGTTCGATTAAACTTAAATCAGGTCGAATGACCATGGGCTTTGATGTTCCTAAACCCTTTTTAAGGGCTTCTTAAACCATGGGCACTGCACACAACAAGGAGAAGAGCAGTTTTCCTAGGGTTTTGCGCAAGGACGAAGAAGAAGAGATCAGCTTGAGTTCTTGGAGGTGAGATAGTCTTCTCTTAGAATTTCTGATAGAATTTTCTACATTGATTGTATGCTTGAGATCCTGTAATCACTAAAGTGCTAGGATTATTTCATCAAGAAAGCTACATTGGTGTTTGTATAAGATTTGGGTGTCGGTGTAATCCTTTTCTGGTAAAAACATCTCTGATCTAGTGGAAGCCGTGACAACGGAAGACTGGACGTAGGCTATAGAGTTGGGCCAACCCTATATAAATATTGTGTCTCTATGTGATTCGATTGTCCAGTGCTGTGGTGGTTGATTCTTATACTTTTTATGATTCATCCCAAGATCATAATTCTGTTTGAAGTTGGCGATATGTTATTATTGAGTATTCTGATGTGCACATATTGGATGTTGAGGTAGCATATCGGTTGAATTTCCCAATACCATGTTCATGAGTTAATACATTGTGTTCATTTTTTAACTTTTCATGATCATGAATTAGTGCATTATAATCTTTTTTAAATTCTTATGATTATGCTTCAATGGCTTATATTTCTTTTGCAACAACCTATAATGCTTAACTAAATCATTGTAAGCATCAATTAACTAATCATTATCATAATTGGAGGTAGAGTTTATCTCAACATCATCTTGTGCCATGAGACACATATTTACCATATCACCTTGTTGTTATTCCTCTATCTTTTGAAGTTGATGCATTAGAGGTTGATACTTCATATACTTCAAACATGTGCCACAATTGATTTTCATAAGTTTCTCGTGACAAAGATTAAAAATTTGTTAGTTAAAAATGATAATAAAATATTCATTACCTCTTCATTAAGAGTTGACATTCATTTTTCCTCATTAGTCCATTTGGAGGTGGGTATTGTAGGTTAGTGATATGACATCTCCACAAAGCTCCATAAATCAACATCAATGGATTTAATGTAATATTTCTTTCACCCTTTCTATTGACCGTAAGGAAAATTGTCGAACATTGGAGGACTCGACATGGAGTGTCCTTCGATGAATGCAAAACTTCTTGATGCCATCCAAAACCAAGCTCTGATAGCAAATGTTAGGGCCCTGAGGATGGCAGGCAGAAACACTAGAGGGGTGAGTGTGAATAGTGCTCAATAAAACTTAATAAAATCCTCTAAGTATTCTGCTTAAGAAATCAATTTGTATTACCAAATTGTTTCTTAATCAATAATTCTACTTGCAAATAGTAAGAGAAATATAAACAACATAAGATTAAGTAATTGCAAAAGTATAAGCCAAACACAAAAAAGACAATCCCAAACAACAATACTTATCCTGGTTCAGTCAACTCACATTACTTACGTCCAGTCCCAAAGTCCAACTTGGGCTTTCCAATATTCATAAGAAATGTACACCGTGCAACTTGGTGAATAATCCTCGCCTTCACTGTGCAATCTCTCAGTCAAGATCCAACCACCAACACCTCACACTTGAGGCCAATACAATTACCTCTTACACTTGAGGTTTTCTCGTCACACTTGATGTACAACTTTGAGAGAAAAGATTACAACTTTCATATGCTTTGAAGATGAAGCACATAAAAGTGAGTGCGACTAAGGGAATTGGGTGTCTATATAGATGGTTCTTTGGAAGAGTAGAAAACGAAGCTCAAGAGAATAAAGAATGAGAACTAGAGCTTTAGGGCAATTTTAGTTTATTTTTTATTTTTCTTTTTCGTCTCATTTCATCATAAATCTTATCTAATCGACCTGAGATCATATATATATATATATATATATATATATATATATATATATATATATATATATATATATATTGAAAGTTAAGTTAGCTTCTATATTAATAATGTACATAAAATACATCGTGTCGGTTCACGGATAGCTGTTATTAATAGAGAGAGGAGAGGACACAGGCGTCGTCACTCTCCACTATTAATTCCAGCATCTATGAACCACACACCCAACATTACATTTAACAACTCAGCTTGCAAACTTGCAAATACAGTAGCCCAGACTAGGGAACACACTTAAACTACCCATTATCGAGAATCTCCCCAGTTCTACATTGCCTCTCTCGCATCTTCATCCGCTTCATCTTCATTTCGATGCACAATACTAACAGACGCCGATATATCTTCAAAGAGGGTTATTTTCGGCTTTGCAATTTTTTCAAATTGTCTTTTGTTGCGCTCTCTCCAAAGATGCCAGCCGATAGCGGCTAACACAGTTCTAGCAAGCCGGCCCAGCACATCCTTCTTGCCGAATTTTGTTAAGAGATAATCTGCAACTTCATGTAGAGTAAATCCATCACTCAATTGGCCGACAACTCCTAGCTTGAGCAGAGCGCTCTGGATAATGTATTGGCTGTAGGTGCAGTCAAAAAAAAACATGGTTGATTGTTTCCGGCCTGTTGTCATTGCACATGACACATTCTGTCGATATTTGGGATCCCCAACTTTCCAGCCGGTCCTTGGTGAGAAGCTTGCCTTTTAGAGCTCGAAGTAGGGTAAGGGCCATCTTCGGAACATGATTTTTGTACCAAATAAGATTGGAAAATGGGAAGAGAGCTGCCTTACTTTGGACGTTATCCCATATATCCTTGAATTTTGGCTCCTGCCCAAACTTCCATTCCCAGGTGTCAGCACCAGCTTGTATTTTTGCTTGGAGGAGAAGTGGTTGGATATGATGAAGTGCCGCATCATCAATTCAACCCGCACCTTCCCAATATTCTCGCACCCATCTTTTACTAGCACCATTAGGAATGTCAAAGAGATTTTTGAGGGGCCCGCAGGGGAGCCAATTTTCATGCCAAAATAGGGTGTCATTTCCCTCTTTAATTTTCCTCACAATCAGCTTCTGCGAAACAGTCCTGCAGTGTAGAAGAAATTTCCAAGTCCCCGATTGAGTCGCCAAACCCTTCGCTTCATAGAATGCCTCTGAGTCTTTGTAGTTGCTGCACATATACTTCGCCCACATGCTCTTGGACTTCAACATTCTCCATGTGAGACTTATTCCCGAAGCCAAGTTCAGGTCTGAGAAGAGCCTCAAACCCACACCACCTTCTTTTTTAGGCTTGCAAGAGTCACTCCAAGCCCAGGTGATGGTGTTTCCCCATATAAAGCCTCTACACATTGATGTTAGGGTTCGAAGGACCGTCGTGGGAATTCTATAAACTTGAGACCAAAACGCAATCACACCATAAATTACTGTTCTCACCAGCTTTATTCGTCCTGATATGGATAACATAGAAGAGGTCCATCCACTTAGTCGCTTCCTGCACTTGTCAATGAGTCGGCTATACATTTGAGCCTTAGGATATTTTGATGTCAACGGAAGACCCAAATAAGTGGGGATGGTGTTTGTGAGTTTTGCACCCAGAAGTTCTACAAGTGCCCCAGGATTTTCAGTCCCTTTACTAAACATGGCAATGCTCTTATCCCAGTTAATTTCTAGCCCTGTGAAATTTTTGAATTTTGCCAACAGATTTATAAGGCATGGAGGGATTTACCATTTGCACGGCAGAACACCAGCTAATCATCTGTAAAGAGGAGATGCGAGATTGCGCCCGTCTATCACATGGGTTGGATGCTACATTCAGTAAGAGCTTTTCCCAACAAGAGAGTGAATGCTTCCATGATAATGACAAATAAATATGGTGATATGGGATCACCTTGCCTTAGCCCTCTGTTACCTTCAAAGTGTCCCGCCGGGGATCCGTTAACCATCACAGAGTAAGACACTGTTGAAATGCATTCCGTGATCCAACTAATGAATGTATATTCAAACCCCATCTGATGCAAAATGTAATAAACAAACTCCCTGTTGACACTGTCAAAAGCCTTTCTGAGGTCAAGTTTCAGGCATGCCCTGGCCCCCATAGGATTGCTAAAATCTCTGATCTGTTCATGGGCCAGGAGGGTGCAATCAGAAATTATTCTTCCTTGGAGGAAAGTTGCTTGATTTGGGGAGATTAAATCATGGACAACCCTTTTAAGTCTGTTGCAAATGGTTTTACTACTAATCTTATAAATAACATTGCAGCAGGCAATTGGCCTGTAATCCCCCAGATTGGAAGCATTAGAATTTTTTGGGACCAGAGTTAAAAAGGTGTGATTCACCTAACGAAGAAGCGTACCAAAATTGAAGAAGGATTGCACCGCTCCAATAACATCAGCTGCAATAATATTCCAGTTTTGATGGTAGAAAACCTCATTAAATCCGTCAGGGCCAGGGGCTTTAGTTGCATTAATTTGGAAAACAGCCTCCTTAATTTATTCTGATGTTAGTTGAGTGTGTAACTCTACAGTTTGACAATCCTTGGCTCCTGGTTGATCGAGGGCCTCTCCCCAAGTAGAAAGGGAGACTATTGATTCTTCATGATCAGGATTTTTTGCTTGTCTGGCTCCCTTTCCATAAAAACATCAGGAATAGCTGTAGCATCATCAGGACGAGCTGGGTCATCATCAGATCGAGCTTGGTTTGGATGCACAGGAGGAGTTGATGTAGGTTTCCCAGTAGACAATTTTGGCTTAAAAAACTGAAGCATTCTCAGACAGCGGACAAATTTACAGAGCTTAACAATACCCGATGTAGTTACCCCTGAAGCACCGATATTAAGACTCAGGCCGTTTACGATTCCTGCTCCAGCATCAGCAAAGGGAACATCAGCTTGCCTTACCTCACCTGCAGTAGAGCTATGCCCATGTTCAAAAATGCCTACAGGTGAAGAAGTGTCCTGCTGCACAGTTTCTTTCCCCTTAGTCTGTGTGGTAGGTCGTTTGACTTGCAACGGGCATTGAACGTCTGAGTGCCCAAAACACACACAATGACATCAACATGGGGGGCTCACCTTCGTATTTAGCATCAATTTTCAGCAGTGACCCATCTTCAAGTTCGACCTCCACAAATCTGGGCAAAGGCGACTTAGCATCAACCTCCACCAAGCACCTATCATAAGTAATTCTTTCAAGCTTTGCCGTTGCTCGACCAGGCACAAAGGCGTGCCTATAACAGAAGTTAGAATGTTAAGGACAGGCAAATTCCACATATTCAAAGGGACCCGTGCAATTGAACCCAGACTGGCACCGAGGTAAGAATATCGCGATCATGACGGAGCGTGGGGCTCCACAGCTTTAGCACAACCAGCCGGCCGTCAAAGAGCCATGGCCCCCCATGGAGAATCCTTTCACAATCCTCCTTTGCTTCAAATCTAAAGTAAAAGAAACCGTTTTCCTTACTATAAATTTGCACCCTCTTCCTTGGCTTCCACAGGCGCTCCATCCATGCTTGAATCTATCCAAAGTATGGTATATCCCCCAGTACATAACCCACAAGGGTGAATTGCCATTGTTCTCCTCCCTTCTCCAATAGCAAATTTGGAACACACGCAACATTGGATCCATCTTCATAGACTTTATGTTGCACCTAGGTCATGCTCACGGAATCACTATAAGGGTGCCTATTCGAGCAAATGTCGGACCAAGTGAGCTTTGTTGCTGCTGGATTTATTACTATAGGAACATTTGGTCTCAAAGGCATTTTATCAAACACTTGTGTTGCAACTCCAACTAAGCTAGTGCCAGCTCCAGATCTAGCAAGATTAGTGTTGGTTCCTCCCTTTAGATCATTGGGATACTTACCCAAATTGGATGAGCGAGATTGCTCAAGGCGAGACCCCATCCTGAACTGTCTTGGATACTGGGCCTCCCTCATACCTCCCCCCCTTACGCCTAACCAATTGCCATCGCCCCTCCCCATCATCTGTAACCCTAGAACCGTGATCCACCTGAGGATGGTCGCCAGAACCGTGATCCACCTGAGAACCGTGATCCACCTGAGGATGGCCGCCATTTCGAACCCCTCCAGTACCCGGAACGCCTTGGCACCGGTCGCTCAATATCGCCCCTCCTGAAAAATCGGGATCCCTCATGTTATTATATATATATATATATATATATATATATATATATATATATATATATATATATATATATATATATATATATTTGGAAAGTTAGTATATCTTTATTCAGGTCAAGAGAAAATTTTACAGATATGGAACATAGGGATGGAGTATCAGTAGAAAGAGGAGAGGGCACAAGCGCCGTCACTCTTTAATATTGATATTCCACCCTATAGCAATCTTTACAATGAATTAAAGGCCAAAGGATATAATATTATCCCAAATCTCTAAACTCCCAATTCGCAAAAGCTTCAGCTTCGTCAGGAGTGACCGGATCATGGTCTCTCATACATACTCTTATATCAGCAGCTATTTCCTCAAACAGAACTGTGTTTTCTCTTCTTTTATCTTCAAAGATTCTTCTATTCCTCTCCCGCCAAATATGCCAAACCAAAGCTGATAGAGCAGTTTTTGCTAACTTGGCCAAAGCATTTTTGCCACGAAAATGCACCAGATAGTAATTTCCAACCTCAGCCAGGGAAGGTACTACTGGGAATTTGACATTCAGCTTCAACAGGGCTCTATTCAGTATATATCTAGAATAATTGCAGTTAAAGAAAAGGTGGTCTATATCTTCAACTTGATTGTCCCCACATAGAACGCAGTTGACTGGATTAGCCAACCCCCATCTGCTAATAATATCTCGGGTAAGAAGCTTACCCCTAAAGGCTCTAAGGAGGGTGATGGACATCTTTGGGATATGGCCAGGGTACCAAATTAGTTTGTGAAACTGGAAAGCCTGTCTATGAACCCTGACTCCTTCCCAGGCGAGCTTGAATTGGAAGCCCTCAGCATATATATATATATATATATATATATATATATATATATATATATATATATATATATATATATATATATATATATATAAAGATGCTAATATGAGATGGTGAGATGGTGAGATGAGATATTCATATCTCAAACTAGCCAAACCTATTTGCCAAATCATCAATCGGAACCGTCCATCTTCTTCTATCTATCAAGTGATCTTTATGTATAATTTTTTGTGTCATTTGGACATTTCTATCAGATCCATCAAGTGTTTGCAAGATGAACGGTTTACAAGCTGCATGTAAATGTAACAAAATTGGAACGGGTTGATCCATAGGATTTTGGGTTTTATAATCGCTAATTTTTTAGGGTATAGATCTATCGACATGCTCTTGAAGATGAACGGTGCCGATCGTTAATTGGTGTTGCCGATTGTGCTAGCTCACGATAAGGATTTGAGCTCACCATCTCATACTAGCATTACTATATATATATATATATATATATATATATATATATATATATATATATTATAAAAGAGGGATGTTATCAAGAGAAATTGGATAAGATATATGTTATCAAGAGAAATTGGATAAGAGATATTGGAAAAGAGAAATTGGATAAGAGATATCTATATTATAAAAGAGGGATGTTATCAAGAGAAATTGGATAAGAGATATTGGAAAAGAGAAATTGGATAAGATATATCTATATTATAAAAGAGGGATGTTATCAAGAGAAATTGGATAAGAGATATTGGACATGAGAAATTGGATAAGATATATCTATATTATAAAAGAGGGATGTTATCAAGAGAAATTGGATAAGAGATATTGGACAAGAGAAATTGGATAAGAGATATCTATATTATAAGAGAGGGATGTTATCAAGAGAAATTGGATAAGAGATATCTATATTATAAAAGAGGGATGTTATCAAGAGAAATTGGATAAGAGATATTGGACATGAGAAATTGGATAAGAGATATCTATAGTATAAAAGAGGGATGTTATCAAGAGAAATTGGATAAGAGATATTGGACACGAGAAATTGGATAAGAGATATCTATATTATAAAAGAGGGATGTTATCAAGAGAAATTGGATAAGAGATATTGGAAAAGAGAAATTGGATAAGAGATATCTATATTATAAAACAGGGATGTTATCATGGGTTTTTGTATAAGAGTTTTTGATAAGAGATGCGAAATTGGGTATATATGAGGGATGTTGTTAAGAGAAATGGATAAGATAAGAGAAATTGGATAAGATAAGAGAAATTGGATAAGTTAAGAGAAATTGGTTAAGAAAAATTGGGAGAAGAGAATTTGGATAAGAGAAATTGAAGGGTTGAGATTTAATCTTGAGGAATCAAGGGGTGAAAATAGATTTTGTGAAAATTTTAGGGGGAAACATTTGCATTTTGGAGGGGAAAATGAGTTAGAATTTTTAAAATTTGAAAACGAAATCATTTGAAAATTTTAAAACATTGAAAACTGTGTACAGCTCGGCGGCTCAGCACCAAGTTTCTCATTTGAAAACTGTGTAAAGCATTGAAAAAAGCTCAATTTCAAATTTTTTGGGTTGGGAATGCTCAGCTCCAAATTTTTTGGGTATGGGAAACTCCGAGCCGGCTGCCACCCTCAAGCATGGTCGCCACTGGATGGCCATTCCCACCCTCAAGCGTTGCCAAGCTCTGTTCGTCTCCATGACCAAGGTTTCTCTTTCCCGTAGTTTCTTCATGGATTTTTTGTTTTGTTGGATGAGATTTGTTTGTGCTAAAGTTGGTCTTCAAAGATGAATCCATCTGCGTTAAGTCTAGAAAAATTGGCAGCTTACAGGATTGTGTGTATATGACCTGAGTACATTTTTGTTTTCCCTGAAGACTATTTTTGTTTTCCCTGAACCATCAAATTGCCAGGCTTTCCTTCATTGCAGTTCTTTCTTTCACACAGTTTTTAGCATGGGTGCGCAATCAACCTGCAAAAGAAAGACCTGAGTCTCCCTGGAATGATAATGATTTCTTTGATGGGGTATTTGATTTGTTTGAATCCTAAGTGTAAAAGACTAGATTTATTTTGTTTTTCTGATTATTTCTTGATTGCTCTGGATCTTGCCAGCCATCTTGAGAACACGTAACCTCTATCGCTGCTCGCCGGTACCATCTTCATCGTCACCGAAGTCGCCAACCTCAAGATCGCCAGGTAGGTTGTTCCGTTGTCCTCTAAGTGTTTGTAGTAATTCCTCAAAGAAGAAAAGTTCAATTTTTGCATGTTTCCAATGAACTTTTGCCTGACCTATTATATGTGATATGTATGTATGCATGGCAATAATTCTGTGAAAATAACTCTGTGCCCCTGTCACTTGCCTTGCATTCTTTCCAGACTCTGAAGAACTTAGTTCATCACTTTCAACTGAAGTGGATTATGCTTAAATTATGCTTAAATGGTAATAGTTTGTAGCAGGGACAAATTTCCAGGGACATCTTGACCATTTCCATGGACATGCATAAATGGTAATAGTTTGTGGCACAAATTTCCAGACTCTGATGTAATGGTAATAGTTTTATGCTTAAACAATTGAAGTAGCAATATGAACTACTATGTGTTTGTGTTTTCATTTTTATGTGCCAGTTTACAAGTTTAGAAAGATATGTTTTGGATATGAGGTTGGAAAACATATATGCTTCTTTGTTAAAAAAAGAAAATATGCTTCTTTGTTTTTTGGTCACATAATCATTCTTATATTACTTGGTATTTTTGTTAAAAAAATAAAATACCCAGTATCATAAATTGCACTCGCACAAGGGAATGCACAACTCAGGTAGAAAGGGTACCCCAACAGATATACATGCATACACTTAGAAGGAAAAGTTAAAGGATCGACCAGTCTACCTATATGAGAGAAAATAGTTATATATACAAAGTAAAAAGTCGAGAATATATATAACATCTGACATTTAATATAGAATAAAACTAACTGCCTAGCAGTAGACAAATGATCCTTTCATCACCATAAAACATAAACAATTGGTCATCAATACTCACCATGCAGTATAAGAATGATTCTGCTTATACTTACGTGTCGACTAAGCATAAGGTCTTAGTAATGGAAAACTAACATATCAATCAATAATCTTATCCATTTCAAGCAATTAATGCTGAAGCAAGCTATAACCATACAGATAATTTTGCAATAATACCTGCACAAGTACAACATGCCTTAAAATAAGCCATTTCAGTTATCCCTTTTCTACTCATAATTGCAGTAACAAGCAAATTAAGTAGTTTAACACGACATGAGCCTAAGAATATGGCTTTTTAGTAATCACATTCCATACTTTGTCATAGAAAGAGAAGAGAAATAGTTGATGTTCCCGTGTCATTAATCTCACATAACATAACGCACAAAAAGGTAGAAAGGAAACTGCAACACAAACACATGCATAACATCCATCATTTGTTGATATACATTGTTGACATACACTACACTGGAGCACTACATTGTTGACATGCACTGCATTTTGGCAGTAAAAAAACTGTAAAAAAACTTAAGAGTTTATGTAAATGTAACTGAAACATGGCAAACTGATTACATCAAATGATCATTCCATTCCTTACTATATTGAAAAAAAACCAATATTGTTCTGTTTATGCTTACTTGATATACATTGTTGACATACACTGCACTGGAGCACTGAATCTCAAGAGGTCTTGAGTTCAACCTCATTGGTTCCAGTTTAAAATAGGCTCCCATATTTATTCTTCATTTTCATGTGAGTCATGTTTAGGCCAGAAGTTTCTCCACACATCCAATATGCACAATAGGCACATGAGAGAGTAAGTTAATTTCTAAGCTTAACTGATATTGTCAGCCCATGCCAGATAAGGTATGATTTTGGGTGAAGTGTTTTCCCATGACATTCAATACCAGAATAAGGTTTTCGATTAGCCATGATATGGAAGACACATTTTCCATGATCATTTATAATCAAACAATTATGACTTCAAAGAATGGATCTTCACAAAAGAAAAAACATATGCTTGCATTCAGCTAGATTTTTGGCAAATTTAAGTTTGCAGCACCTCAAAACTGTGTTGGAGCCCTCATGTCCATGACCACATGTTGCAGTTAAGAAGTGAAAACTGATAGGTTTGGAGCAACAAGCTGAATATGAAGTGCATCAAGATAATACCGAATAGGAATTGAGATGAGAGAGAGAAAGAAAAGTCGATGAGAAAGAAAATTGTTGAAGAATTAATGCATAAATTAGCTAACCAAGCTTTTGTAGCAAGAGGAAAAAAATAAAAATGATACTAGAATTTATAAGAAGTGATCTTCCAAATATTAAATGTTACTTTTGTAAAGAGAAATGATATACATTGAGATTTTATTGGTAGTTACAAGAGAAGCTGTAACAACCAGAGAAGTTGAAATAAAATCCAAATGAAGATACAAATGAAGTATTATCATTTATAATTGAAGATCACTCATCTAATTGATGGAATTTGGATTCCGATGCTTCATATCATATGTATCCTAACAGAAAATTATTTATGACTTATGAGCATATTCATAAGTAAGTGCATATAACGAAAGATGCGTCTTATAAGATTCTTTATGTTGGAACAATTAAAGTTAAGTTCAATGAAAACATAAATACATTATCAGGTATATGTCATGTACCTAATTTAAGAAGGAATCTCATACCTCTATGTGTTTGAAGTCAAATGGTTGTAAGTATTCAGCTAAATTCGAAAGGACAATCACACAGTCATCAAAATAAAAAGAACATGAAGAAACTTGTAAGAACAGGACTAAAAAGAACCATTAACTAAGCCTAAACTATTGCACTAAGACTTAACAAGAACATGAGCAGACAACAAAGTGTGCTAGGTAACTAGATGTACTTAATGATATGATTACACTAGACCTGACTTTGCCCAAGCTATTAGGTTGCTGAGTAGATATAGGTTGAACCCATAACCCAATCACTGGAAAGCACTGAAAATATTATTGGGTCGCCAACAGCGTGGCAGGGTGGGTGAGCGGCTCAGCTGCTGCAAACAGAGATTTTTGTAAAATTTTAAAAATTGATTGATTTTTTTAATTAATTCTATTTTTAGCTTTTTTTGAAAAAAATTTCTGTGTCAATTCTCAAAAGGATACTATGTATTAAAGATGATGCACTCTTAAAAACTCTAATAAAGAACGAAATTACTAGAGTCTGTAGAGATTTATTTTTTTAACCAGACAATTTTTCAATTTAGGTTTAAAAAATAGTTCAAATTCAAAAATATTTACAGAAAATCGACCAATTCAGCCATGTCAATCGTTGTGCACATCTTTGCATTTTGAGGTGGATGGTTTATGAATATCTTGGTTACCAACATCGGTCAAAATGGATTTGGCCCAAAATTAACCTAGATCACCAACCATAGTCAAAATGGATTAGGCCAAATTTGTATTTTTTCATATGTCAATATATTTATTATATTTGAATCCACATCATATTTCATTCTTTAGAAATTAAAAGAAATATATTAAATACAGATGATTCGGTTTTGCAAAAATTAAAAAGTTCCATTTTAATTCCATCTGCACAAAACTATGGTCAACATCCCAACATATCAGAAAGAATGAAAGAAACTAATTTATTGTTGGAAAGTATTTAAAATTTTCAACAATCTTGGCAAGCGTATTCTCTTGCTAATCTCTAGGAAAATTTGTCGCATGTATCTTTGGTAATTATTTAAATTCCTTTTTTTTCATCCTGTTAAAAATATCACTTCTTGAATATACAGTTTATTTTCACACAGCTTACATATTAGTAATGTACAACAATTTTCTTCTTTCCACTAGGAGATAAGTAGTCCAAAATTTGACTGGAAACAAAATTTAAGGTGTCTTATGGAAGAAAATGAAGCAACAAAGATGTAAATTTTCTTACGATTGTTCGGGTATTTTCCCTGCTCATTGATCTGCCTGCTTACTTCAAGCACCAACATCAGAGATTCCTACAAAAAGAACATGATCCAGCTCTCCAACACCAAGAAGCCCCTCTTCTTCTACATCAATCTTGCCAAGGTTTGTGCGAGTATTCTAATCCATCTCATTTACTCTCTTTGTTTTGCCTCTGGATTGTCTGTGTTTCTTTTTAAAAAATTTAAGTTTGATTGTTTGGAATGTATTTTTTGTAGCCGTACATGCAGCAGCATAACGAGGTCGATCTTTCCGCACTTGGAATGGGTATCTATTTCAATCTATCTCGACTCGATGTTGTCTATTTGTGTATTTAATTCGAGACTTTGTTGTGATTTTTGGGGTATTATCTGAAACCTGCAAACTATGTGATGGTTGTTTATTTAAGTGTGCATTTAAGGTGCGTTTAGATCCCCCCTTTTGGCCCCTGCAAACAATTTTCTGGTTTCCCATGGATTTGTACGTCCAACATGAATAAGAAAAAAAACCATGTTTACTGATTGTTTGGTTATATGAGGCACGAAATCGAAGTTGCAGCTGTCATGTGAATGGAAGTGAATGGAAGTCTGAAATGTTAAATTTCTGCTAGAATTGAAACTTTTAGCATCATAATTTTATGTAATCTCCTACTTGGGCTATGTAATCCCCTACTTGGGTGCATAACCAATTTTTCGAGCTTTGTCATTAATCCCCTACTACCATTGATTGATTCTTGAGATCTCTCTCTGTTCTCTTTTGTTATATGTTTCTCTTTTGTTGGTGATGATCAAGGGCATATTAATTTTGGGTAAGTGGGAAAACACGGGAATTAAGGGGCTGAATTTGGACTTTTATTGATAGAATTTTTTTTAACCTTAGCAATGCATCTATTCATGTGAAACTTTATTTGACCCATTAGTTGTTTATATGTTTTTTATCGTTATATATATTTCTTTTAAATTTGATTTATGTATGCTATTACTGACTTAAAGAATGCCTACCTTTAGGAGCTTGCATGAATCATCAAGCTTTCAGTTGCACTAAACATTCAGTTATTTGTATGTAGAAAGGTTTCTAATGGTACAAAATCTGCTGAAATGTGCAATGGTAAGTTCCATATTTAGTAGTGTTCTTATCAATGCATCTGTTCTTATGAAACTTTATTTGCCCCCTTAGTTTTTTATATGATGTTTATTATTGTATATATATTCTTATGAATCTGTTCAGCTAAGCAACTGTGCCATAGGGATTCTCTCTCAGTATTCATGCTTGCTTATGATTTTACTTGCATACATCCTCAACCATGTTGTATCCAATTTCCCCTACATTTTGGATGCTTGCTTCTTTCATTTTTGGTTCAAAGTAAATCGTTGGACAAATTTGTATCACCGATTTCTTTTTCCCTTTTGATTCAAAGTAATTCTCATCTAGCAATGGAAAACAAATGCTTTGAACTCTTTGTTAGATACCTTTCAAAAAAACTCTTTGTTAGATTAAAAATAGAGAGACTAGCTGAGCTTTTAATTACACGAGCTTTACATGAGCTTTTAATTAGCTTATTGGTTCATCTATCTTGCTATTCTTCATTTTCCCCTTAACGTTAATCTCTAACCATTGTCAGGTAAAGAAGCAGAAGCAGGGGTTTGGACTTGAATATACAGTGTCATGATGGAGCAGAGAAATGTTCTTGAGTTACTGCTGATGACAAAGCCATAACATGCGATGGGAGGGACGGCTCGGAGGTTGAGCAGGGGAGCATAGAGAAGCGGTTCGGGTCGAGTTTTGTTCTGCTTTTTGGTTGATATTATGAAGTGGATTACTAAACAAAAATTGAATGGGGTTAAAAGTTAATTTTTTCTTTAACGTATCTAAAATTGTAATGTGTTGGATCTATGTTGAGTTGAGGTTAAGATTGGTTTTGTTTTGTAATGATTCATTTTGCATACCTGTGAGCTGTATATTTCATATATTTTTCTTGAAATTTGTAATATGAACCACAAATGACACTTTATTTACTGGTATGCCTTTTTAAGAAAGTAAATCTACTTAAGAAAACAAGAAATTGCCTTTAGATGTGTTAGAGGAGAGAAAGAATTTGAGCTGGTAGTTTGTGATGACAATCGATGTTGCCTTTTCATGCTGCGCATAACACGTTGCAACTTTTCTTTCTTTTTTCTTTTGCTAGATGTAGTTCCTTTGTGATGGACCTCTAGGTAGTAAAGAACAGACATTTTTAAAGCCAAATAGTATTACCAAGACAGTTGTTATGTTACAGTTTGTTGCCAGAGCAAACATTATATAGCCATGAATCAATAGAAAGATAGTAGCTCACTATGGAACGTTAATAACCATCAATTGTATACAATATCAAAACAAACTTTAAGGCAAAATGAATCCACATGATGCTGAAAGTGTCTGCAAAATTATGCAATGTGCATCACTACATGAAGGCTTAATTCTTCATTAGAGGTGGGGGAGCTCATTTACATGTTTACAATAAGAAATCAGTACTCATTTGATTTATTGCAACGTGTATGCTCCTTCATTTCTCATCATCTACCAATGGTACCTTATATGGACCATTAATGGCTGCCAACTGCGGATCACATCCCTCTTTCCTCCTACCTTCTATTTCTCCTCACCGATTTCCCCACGTAAATTTTGAGGGTAGAACAAAGACTTTGAGGGGATATTGGCGCCGAAGGCGCCCACTAAATTTTTGTTCGTTTAACTTTTATAAGGGGAAATAAAATTTTTGTTCGTTTATATTTTGGAGGGGGAAATAATTTTTGGGGAGAACAAAGATTTTGAGGGGATATCTTAAATGAACAGTTCCCGAGGGCACGGGTCTGCGTCAAAGGCGCTCTGCAAAAGCTAAATTTTTGTCCGTTATAATTTTGGAGTGGAAATAATTTTTTGGGAGAACAAACATTTTGAGGGTATATCTTAAATGAACCGTGCCCGATGGCACGGGCCCACGCCGAAGGAGCCCGCCTGCTAAATTTTTTACGCTAATTTGTTGTTCCATGCCAAAGGTGCCAGCGCAGATGGCGCCCACACCGAATTTGTTGTTCCGTGTCGAAGGCGCCCGCGCCGAATTTGTTGTTCCGTGCCAAATGCGCATGTGCCGCTAAATATTTTTACGCTAATTTGTTGTTCCGCACAATTTTGGCTGTAGAAATAATTTTTGGAGGAACAAAGATTGCACGATGGAAAATCTTACATGAACCGTGCCCTCGGGCACGGGTTATGACTAGTATATATATATATATATATATATATATATATATATATATATATATATATATATATATATATATATATATATATATATATATATATATATAGAATAATGGCTATCATACGCCATATGAGATATGCTCTCATACGCCCTCTCACATAAAGCAACCAAGTACAACCAAGTACAAGCCCATGTGGGCTTGTACTTGGTTGCTTTATGTGAGAGGGCGTATGAGAGCTTATCTCATATGGCGTATGATACCCATTAATCCCATATATATATATATATATATATATATATATATATATATATATATATATATATATATATAGAAAATAACCCGTGCACATGTGCACGTGGACTGGAAAAAACGGTCAGAAAAAGGGTGGAGGAAGAAAAAGTGTGGGTGTGTGGGTGGGGAAGATCCATGGGCAAAAATGCAAAACCGAGGTTGTTTGTGCAAAATACCACACCTCCTCTCTTATCCCTCAAAATCTCATCTCTTATCCAATTTCTCTTGTCTAAATTCTCGTATCCAATTTCTCTTGATAACATCCCTCATTTGTATAATACATATGTATGTATGTATATGTATATATATATGTATATGGTATATGTGAGAGTTGAGAATATGAGCGGTGATCGGCAGCCCGGCGGGTCTTGATTGCCGGCATCATCAGCCCGGTGGTCTCGATCTTGTGTGCTCCCCGACATCATCAGATCAGCAAGTTCAAGCATCATCAGCAATCGTTCTCTTATCACAGCATCATCAGATCTTGTGTCCTCCACCGTCTCAGTAAGTCCGACGCTCCGACCCCGCGGCTCGGGTGGCTCCGGTTTTGGCGCCTCGATCAGCGGCTCCGGTGCCTCGATCAGCGCCTCGATCAGGCGAGATCTGCTGTCGATCATCGACTCCGACGCCTCGATCAGCGCCTCGATCAACGAGATCTGCAGGTGATTAGCAGCTCCGGCGCCTAGATCTGCGGTTCCAGCGGCTTGATCCGATCACTTCTGATCCGTCCGATTGCGTCAGATCGCTTCCGATCCGGCGCTCTCCTGGCGTCAGATCTCACCTGATCTTCCGATCTGTCCGATACAGGTGTCCCGGCTCACTTGCTCAGGCGGCTGAGACGATCCGATTGCAGTGATTCCGGCATCTGAGCCGATTGCAACGCCATTACTCTGACCTGCAGAGTTGGGTTGTTCTAGCATAGTGAATCCGGGCTTTTCGGCAGCTCTACCTCTGGGAAGTCCTTCATGGCTCCTCGGGGTCAGGTTGCTTCTCGGGGTCAGCCTCCAGATCTCGCTTCGGGGGTTTCCCCCTCCGTCATGCTATGGGGAGAGCTGATCCTTCATGTATCAACGCAGGCAACCCATATCATCTGTGTTCATCGTACTGCCATCAAAGGATTAGAAATGCTACCACTAAAACAGTACCTACTATTGATGTTAATCAAATTGATAAAACAATTGGTAAACCTTCTGCTCATCTGAGGGTGGCAAAATCGGGGCGTGAAGCATGGAGTTCCCTCTTTTCTCTAGGACGTTCAGTTGAGCAACATAGAAAATGTGAATACGTTCCACCCCGAGAGATCCCAACTGGTAAGGCTATCCCTTGGATCCCTAAAGAAGCGGTATCCGCTAATGTTGCAAAATGGAGTCGCGCTCTTGATGGCTATGTTATGGGAGACAAGCCATTTTACTCGCACCTCCGAGCATGTGTACAACGGTTGTGGCGGCCTAAAGGAAAGCTCCAGGTTCACTCCAGGGATAATGGTTTTTTCTTCTTTGAATTTGAGTTAGAAGAAGATTGCAGCAGAGTTCTCCAAGAAGGGCCTTGGATGTTTGATAAAAGGGTGATAGTACTGCGACGTTGGACTCCAGAACTTACAATGGATAGAGATATTTTGTCCTCAATTCCTGTATGGGTGAGATTTCCTGACCTTCCATTGAAATTTTGGTCTACAGAATGCATTAGTATTATTGCTAGCTCTGTAGGTAAGCCTTTATTTGTGGATAAGGCTACGGCTTCTGGAGAACGGTACTCCTATGCTAGATGTTTTGTGGAAGTTGAGGCAAAGACAAAATTACCTAGCACCATTGAGATTGCGGTGGAGGAGGAGGGAAATACGATCATTCGAATGGAGTACGAAAACTTGCCCCCAAATTGTTCAACGTGTGAATGTTTCGGACATTCCTTTGCCCAGTGTCCCTTCAAGAAGGTTTGGGTGGAGAAAACTAAACCATCTTCAAATGTGGATAGTAATGTGTTGGTTCCTGAAGTCACAGCAGGAGATCATTCAGCACCAGGTGAAGGTCAAATAGCTACAAAGAACCCAATAGATGCTAAGTACACTGCAGCAGTTGTTTCTGATATAGTTCCTAGTATTTTTGAGTATGGTGGTCCGTCTTCTGCGCGCCCTACGGAAAATGTCCGTATAGATGACCCTGACAATGTTGGTAATGAAGATGAAGCTGATGGAAACTACGAGGATGAGTGGATGGAGGAGTTTGATGGGGATGCTACTATGGAGAATCAGGAGTGGGAGGAGGAAATGCGCCACCTTGCATCATCATTGAAGTCGATTAAAAAGAAAAATATAGATCTCCCTCTTCGGAAAAGTTTAAGAATTCCTAGGAATTCTAAATATTAGGAGTCAAACGCTAAGTTGAGCAGTTGGATAATTTATGATTGTTTTCTTTAGAGTTTTTATGTTTTGGAGCTTTCTGTAATCCAATATTGTTATTGATGAGTTATATGAATAAAGTTGTTAACCATTCAATATATATATATATGTGTGTGTGTGTGTGTGTGTGTGTGTGTGTGTGTGTGTGTGTGTGTGTGTGTGTGTGTGTGTGAAAATTTACATGAGAAACAACCGAAACTAGCCAAGGCAATGGTAGAAAATGGCTAGTTACGAAAAAAGTTTTCTATAATGGCTACTTGCTAGTCAACTAGTGTATAAGAGCTAATCAACTAATCTTAGCTAGTCGACTAAGAATTACACACTAGTTGACTACGCAAGTGAGTCTAAGCCACTTTCTTACTGCCATTGGGTTAGTTGACTACAGTTCATAAGCTAGTCGACTAATCCATGAATTAGTCGATTAATCTATGTACTCTGGTCAACTTATCCTTCCATCCAAACAGATTAAACCTCAGTATCCTATTAGTCGACTAGAGGTCAATATTGGTCGACTAATACATGCAGAAATGTGTTGTTTGGCTATAAAACATAGGTTTTTATGCATGAATTAAATCCTTATTAATTCTAATTTTTTGCCTATGGTTTCATGTGAGTGTGTGTGACATCTTCATGGCCTTAACATTAATTCTAAGCCAAGAATAAAATATTACAACAAACATATAAATATGTATTCAATGCCTTGATTTGTTGTAGCTTTATGCTCCACATTCTTGCCATAGAATTCTTAAAATCCTCTTGATGCCTTAGAGTTACACCACCACGTCAAGCTAGATTTATGATTTTGCTTTGTCATTCCTTGCTTGAGCAATCAATGTCTTGATCTAGTTCGTCCTATCACACTTAAACAAATTTATTAGACCGAAACATAATGTTTACATATCATCAAAACATGTATTAGAGAATCCAATGCTCAACAAACAGGTTTAGTCAGACCTGACCCAACCCACACCCGACCCGACCTGTTTTCCACCCATACCCCTAAAGATTCTACGTCGTTCTGTTTCAACGTGAATGGAAGACTTCTTTCTTCACCTGGTCATCACAAATAGTTGGATGAAGAGGCTTTCCAGTTATCTGAAGCTCAATATCATTTAATGTTTTATTATGTTGAAACAATCTTGTATAGCTTTTCATAGTTGCTGACAAAGCTCGACATGTGATATCCTCCCTCAAACCATGCACATGCATGATCTTGCGATAAAATGTGACAAGGTGACATGATTCTTTAGTTCCGTCATATTTCTCCAACTGTCATAGTTGGAAATCACATGAATGAGCACTGCCAGTGTCTTCAAGCAAATAGAGGATCTCTCACTTCGATCTATGGGCTTGTTGGCTTTCTCTGCTTTCCCTTCTCTAGTGCATTGGACCTCTCTTTTATCACACATAGTTTCCTTTCATAATCCCGTCCATCAGGGGTAATGATTTCATATATAAAAGATGCCTACCAATACTCATGACGAGCATCATTGCCTTCTCCAAGCATTCTGCACTTGCCATGACCTCAATCATTTCGAAGAAGAGGGCCCCTTTCTACTGAAGCCATAATCTATTTGTGATCTTGAAGCTGAGATGGAGGTTAACAGTTTATTATGCCCCACCTTATGCCAACCACTGATGTGGTATCCACTTGGTTATACAAGTATTCGACGTTACTATGGTGTCATTGGTCATGCGATTGAATTGATTACTAGGAAGGTTGGTGTAATGACCAGCTTTCTGGAGGCCATTACAATTTACAAGATTTGCAGGTCTCGCTATTTATCCATGCAAACAATATAGGCGAAATAGAAATATATTGTAAAACATATCTGAACAAGTAGTCTCAGCAACTTTATGCACAGCTCAAAGAAATTGGGGCTAATCCTAGAAATCTGAAGCATCCTATTATACCTAAAAGAAAATGTTTCACGTGATCAGGAAGTAGATTATTTCTAACACCAAGCAAAAGGTTTATGCTCAAAGAAAAACGATAGAAAAAAGTTCAAGGCACATGAAAGTAAGTACAGAATAAAGATGTGACATGTTAGCAACTTAAACATTTAAAAGACATGTAAAGAAACTACTGAGCATGTTATGAAAAATTAAAAGACAAATAAAGTATGTTACTAAACTAAAAGGTAACAGGATAAGAGTGTAACAAACCACAGAACAAAGCATGCTTATGATTTTATAGTTTACATTATAGTGTGAATGTTTGAATGTCACATGAATGTAAATTTGTACCAATCTTAAACCGTGACTCATATAGGAAAGTGGGATATTCAACCCGATGACCACCTTGTACCACGAGGAGCTATCCCGGACCGAGTCAAAAACTAGAAACATAAAGGGACTCTGGATCCCTCCGAAAGTCCAAACAGATACATGAAATGGGACTCATCGTGGAAACAGATTCATGATTGGATCCCCAAGTGACGGGCCGAAAGCATGGTTCCAATCGCTTTTGCAATCTCTCTAATATGAGTTATCCCAAACCAAGTGATTCAAGTGAAAAGTTGTTTAATTATTCTGTATGTGTAATGATGAGTGGTTATTTTACACATATTTAGTGGGGTTTATACATGCATTATATCACACAAACCCACATTTTATACACCACTTTATCCCATTTTTGTTCATTTTCACTCTTTGGGTGTTTATATATGTTTCAGGTCAAAATCAAGCTTAGAGGAGCTAAACGGAGATAAATAATCAAAAGAAAGAGACTTGGCAAAGAAACGAGATCAAAAGAAGAAGAATCTAAGAGAAAAGAGCTCCACACGACCACGTGGGATATCCCATGCGACCGCGTGGAGGAGAGCAAAGGAGGGGCCAAGGAGCAGCAATTTCAGTGCGATGCGACCACGAGAAGTGCCACAAACGGTAGCATCAAATGGGATAGAAAAAGAGGTTTTGAAACTTGGGGATCCAGAACAATGCGAACGTTTCGCCGAAGCGACGCGGCCGCGTAGAACGGCCAATTCTCTGGAAATATTGACCCTAATTTCTCTCTGAACGAAATGGCCGCATGACTTCATCGATGCGACCACATCGAACCTATTCCCAGGCCTATGAGAAGAGGAGCCACACAGTCGCGTGGCCACCCCACACGATCGCGTGGAGGATATATCACAAGTAAACACACAAACCAGCAAAGATTGAAGATCTGCACACAACCATGTGGTTATCTTCCCCTCTCTTTATTTTTTTATTCGTAGAGCATCTCGTCCCGATTCCAACGCATATTTATTTGTATTTTGCTGAGATCAAAGAGATTTTATACATTTTTGGCAGACGAGGCTGCGAGGCTGAAATTCTGAAGCGACCACGTGGATTGATCCACATGGCCACATCGGGTCGGGTTCTTCTTGACCCGTTAGGGTTTCTAGTGGGTTATTAAAGAGTTTTGTGCGCCATTTTGAAGGGGGCTGACCCTTGGAGGCTTTTTCTTCCTCTTTTTCATACTTTATCTTAGTTTTTAGGAGTATGTTAGGTTAGATTAGGTTTTTGGGCTTGGTTTTCATCCGTTGGAGCAATTGTAACATGGATATCTTATAATACAACGATTAAAGCTAAATATTTCTTCCTTATTTTTTTGTTTTTAAAATTGTTCTATGTTCTCTTTATTAAATCCTTGTTATTCTCTGTGTTTCTATGTGTATTGAGTAGATTCTTGATCTAGGGCAAAGGTGTAGCCCTATTTGTGGATTTGAACATGTATTGATGAAAATTGATTGGTTGTTGTAGGAATAATGATTAGAGATATGTTAGGATTATTATTATCAATGTTGATCGAATTCCCCCTTTGTGGGTAATTAGATTAATTCACGATTAGCGTCGGGGTTAATCTAGGGTTTTTGAATACATTGATTAAAATTATCGAAATGCACAATTAGAATCGGTATTCGATTAGAGCCCTTATAACATAGATCTGAATCCTAATCCATAAGAGTGGCGTGGAGGAAGATTGGGAACATTCGTTGGATGCAATGCATCTAACGCGTATCGATGCACGATTGGCATCGGTATCGATACGGGTTAGGTAGTCCTATCAAGTATCACGAGAGTGTGGGATAAGGTTAATATATGGGAATATCTTATCATGCACCACGATAGTGGGGGTTAGGAGAATACCATTAGATTAGACAACCTCTCTCTATCACATGAGTTCAACAACCGATCAACCCAAGTCAATTCGTATCCAATCCATAATTGGGTTACAGCTAGCCCTAGATTACTTTTATTCTATTTGTTTCTCCATATTCTACACATACTACATATATCATCACGTAGCTAAACACGGCCTAGGATTGAGCTAGTACGCAATTACCCAACCACCCTACAAACGACTCGTTAGTGCTACAACGACAGCCGTTCGTTTGCGATTTATAAGTGTAAACTCCTAACATGTTTTTGGCGTCGTTGTCAGGGAGGTTGTGCCTGATTTTAGACTTGTTAGTCTACGTGCATAAAATTTTTATAAATAAAAAAAGAAAAATTTTCCCCCTCCACCTATTTATTTCTGTGTTATTCTCTTTTCATTTTACTGACGACCTTCTCTTTGTTCTTTCTTATTTTTGTTTGACCAAGTGCGCAAGAAGCATGAAATGATGATTCCCAAAGATGATGCCATTTCACTTCTTTCTATGAAGATGAGCACATTGGAAGAACAACTTCATGGGTGGTGTGACGGCCCGTATCCATCAATATGAGTATTTACGTATTTTACGTATTTTTATATTTTAAAGGTATTTTAAAATGGTTTGTCGGGAGTTTTATATCAAAAATAGTTTCAAATCAATTAAAAAAATATTTTTTGTATCATCAAGCTAGTTATAACATATATTCGTAAGTTTAAGTGTCGTCAAAAATTTTAAATAGTTTATATAATATTTTCTAATAAATATCACTGAAACGGTTTTGTTAATTATTTTTCTATATAAACGTTATCAAAATGGTTTCAAACTTTTACAACATGATTATATAATCATTTAGTACTTCCAATATTATTTTCATATTTTTCTGGAGTCAAATCGACCTAGAACCCGCAAAACCACACCCCAAATGTTTGGCCCAAAACTTGTATTTTCGTAGCTCAAAAATTGAAAAGGACTTTGTATTCGTGATCCTCGTAACGATACAAATCCGTGGTAATGTTTTGGGGAATTTTTCTGAGTTTTGTGCGAAAAATGATATTTTAATATTCAAAATAATAGTTTTTACTAATTACATTTACTAACTGCCCTTAGTAATTACCGTATCACTTTAAACCTTAATTAATTACACCTTAATTAATTACCCCTAACCCCACCCCTATAATTGCACCGAGTGAATGGGTGAAATCCAACATCTCAACCTCTCATTTATCATTCAATTTTTTATATTTAATATTTAATGAGCATTTTTATTTATATTATTAGTAATTTTCTTACCCTATAAATAAATACCACATACCCTCTCCCCCTTCATCTCTACAAACCCCACGGAAACTACCCCGCAGCCTCACTCCCTCTCCCCTTCTGCTCCCTCCTCAGGCGCCGTCGTGTGGCCACCATCGGAATCGACCCTGTTGGATCATGTGGATGGCAAACAACACTAGAAGGGTGGTTGAATAGTGTTGTGCAAATAGTAAACATTTTCGTTCGTTGATTAGCACAATTAAAAATCTTCTAATGTTGCCTAAGAAACCAAGTAAAGTGATCTACGCTTGGTTCTTAATCAACAAGATAATCTTACAATGAATTTAAAAATGAGTTACAAGCAAGATAAGATAACAAGAAATAAATCTTTTACACAAGAATAGATCTTTTTACACATAGGAAATAAATAAATTATCTTTGCAATAATATGAACAACAAATTACAGAGATACAATTGTTAGCAGATAGAATAAAATGCTAGAGTAAAGGTAAACAACCACAGAAAAATACAAACGCAAAGACAAGGAATTTTTATCCTTGTTCCCCACAACTTGGGTACGTCCAATTCCCGACCAGTCTGGTACGAGATTTTTCCACTATTGCCTTAGCAATACAATTACCTAACTCCACTCGTTAGTATTTCCAAACACCTAGTCTTGACCAGAATTTCCAACCACCTAGACTTGTCTACGATTTCCAACGTCCCTTTCAACAATGGGGAATCCACAAAGAAAACCAAAGTTTCCAATTCACCACAATATTGGTGGAGATTGGATTACACCCAGAATTCTATAGCCAAAATAAATAAAGCAATTGTGCATTTACGTGGCTAAAGAATTTAGATCGATCTTTAGATCACACAAAGAATATTAGTTTATTCGTTGTGATCTAGATCTATCGTTTCCAAAAATTCCTTTCAAGAATGAAAATTGAAGAACAAGGATTTTTTAAAACAACTTTTAAAAAATAGCCTATTAAAAATAGATCTCAAAAATAATAATTTCAGAATGAGATTAGAGATCAGAATTTAAAAACAAAGTTGGATATATCGATGAGAGCAATAGAACGACGAGAGATCCTTTAGAATTTTAGCTTAATAGAATAGAGAGATTAGATGTGTGTAGAAATTATCTCATACGAGTCTATTTATAGAGTTTCAAGAAATGAATTTGAATTTCAAACGATTTAAATTTCAGCGCAAACAGATATGGAAATGGAGTGAAATCTGGAAGCAGAGTCATTGGAAAACGACAGCTGGTAGTCGACTCCCTCAGGGTGGTAGTCGACTCCCAGAGAATTTCAGTAGAAATTCTGCTTCCAGCTGGTAGTCGACTCACTCCTCTGGTAGTCGACTCCCAGAGCAGTTTTCTTTGAAAATCAGCTAGTTGAGAAGTGTAATCAACTCCTGGGTGTATTGGAGGTTGACTACTGATAATAGATCGACTAGCCTTTGCTTTCAAGAGTTAAAAGGATTTTAAAAACATTTAAAACATTTTACTTCGAAATCATTTGTGTGTGTGCGATATCTACATTGGCTTTGACATAATCCTAAGAAACCAAAAAAACTCACTCTTAGACTAAGACGAGATCTTCAGGAAGCCGTTTAGATGATTGAAGTAGATGTGTGCTTCTCCTGAATTTTGAGTTCCTTCTTTATTAAGCTTGAGCACGAGCTACATCTTGTGCTTGACGTAGAACTAGCAAATTCGTCTTCGTCTTTCGACTGTGGATGAGCTTCTTCGGAGTATGTGTAAAGTCACTGTTCGCACAACCTGCACACTTGAGTTGTAGTGTAGTTAGTACACTAACATCATTTGGTGTGCTCATCATCAAAACCACTTAGGGGTGGAATTCAATTTCCCATCACTCCCCCCTTTCTGATGATGACACCCAAATGAAAAAGGAAGTAAATTAAATAAATATTGACTTAATAAAATAACTTACTCCCCCTGCTTAGATGCGGTACTCCCCCTGCATCAAAGCCGGTTAGCAAAACTATATTCACATTTTTGCATTTTATCCTTTTTCTCCCCCTTGTCATGAGTCAAAAAGATGACACATATCTGAATGAAATGATACATAGAGATTTAAGTCTATAAACCATGGAGAGATATAATTCAAAAGATAGCTTTCTATAAAACAAGGTTAGTAGATAATAGTCAAGCATGTTTGAGCATAATGTATCAAACCATATGCACAACCAAACCATAAGTGTATCAAACCACAACACCATAGCAGCGTATAGTTATTACAGACCAAATTGTTTTAAAGAGCCATTGTTTTGAAGCTAGTTCAAGGATTCCTCCATTTTTCTCCTTCTTCAACTCCTTGATCTCCTCAAGGATCATGTTTAGTGTTTCCTCGGTCATCTTGTTGCTCTTCACCACCAATTCTTTGAGATCATCTACCTTCTTGTTGAGATCTTCGAAGCCTTTCTCTTGAGAAATCTTCAGCTTTCCAATTTTCTTCAAGAGCATGTCTTGAAGCTCAACAATGTAAGCTGGCAGTTCTTCATCTTCTTCTTCGCCATCATTGCCTTCTTCTTCTTCTTCTGTGTCAGAAATGAGGGGTTCTTTACCTTTCTTCCTAGATGATGATCCTTCAGCAGCGAGCTTCTCCTCTGGAATGTTCTGATCGAGGTCTTTGTGAAGACTCATTCGGCCAAGAGCATGTACATCAAAGATACGTGCCGGTTCCAGAATTTCAGTTTCATTATCCAAAGGTATGTTATATCCAATAAACAAGATGGTCAGATAGTGACCATGGGCAAAAGAAGATGAGGGTCTATCGAAAGAAGCAGATGCACGGATGTAATCCATAATGACTTTGGCCCAATTTATACAGATGTTTCCTAACATGGCGAAAATGCATTTGGCTTGTTTTTCGGATAGAACAGAATGATTGTCGTATTTTTGTGTGATATTATAGGATAAAATATTTGCTAGAATTCTTCCAGGGTAACGAAGATCGCTACACGGTAATTTTTTTGGAAGAATTTACCAGGTAAATACATTTTCTCTAAAATATCATTATCCACCATTTCAATGTCATCAAGCAGCATTCCTAAATAGGGTATATCTAAGGCTTGACCAAGAGATTTGACAGTTATAGCAAGCTTAGAATCAAGAACTTTAGTAATGAATCGACATTTAGCAAGAGCATAATCCATGTTGGCATAAAATAGATATACTAATTTAGGATAACACAGATGAGAATTTTCAGATGAAAATAGATTAGAAAGATTCTGAAATTCTAAGATGCTATCGATACCATAATTCTCAACATGATCAATTTTGACAAACCTTTCATGAAGGATTTGTCTTTTGGATATTTTGAAAAAAATTTTCAAATGAAGCAGTCTTGAAAAGATATGGTTCGATGATTTCTTTTTCTGTTAGAGAGGATTCATTAGAAGTCTTTCTCTTCTTAGTAATGACTTTCTTGAAAGGCATCCTAGATAGAAAAAAATTGAATAGCAAGATGTGCAAGATTGTAAGGAAATCAAAAGTTGATAAAAAAGATTATACCTTAGTGATCTTCTAGATGATGAGAGGAGAGAATACCCAAGAGAACTCAAAGTGCCCCAAGAAAATTTTTCAAAGAGATGATAGAAAGGGGTAGTCGGCTACCTAGGGTTTTTACCATGGAGTTTTTATCTTTGAGATGAAAAGAGATGAAGTATTGTAGCCCTTAGATCAAGAGATTGTAGGGTTGGGATCTTATTTTTTTATTGGGTTTAAGTTACCCTTTGGATGTGAACCCAATAAACTCAATGGAAACCCAACAAGAGTAAGAAAATATAGTTAGAAAACAAAAACCCAGATTTTCGCACAGCACTCTGGTAGTCGACTCCCTGCTGGGTTGAGCAGTTTTCTCATCCCGAGGGATTTTGATGCAATGGTGAGCGCGTTTTATTGAAAATCTATTTTACAAAGATGTAATAAACATTTATAAGCATTAAAAAGAAGCAATCAGTTAAATATTAAAATCAAATCAAATTTTGTGAAGCAGTTCAATTTTCATCGCAAAGCATTTGATGCAGTTCTTGTTCCTCCTCCCTGTGGTTAGAGTACCTGAAATTATGAACGTTTTATGGTACTCATTATTTATTGAGTCCAGGAGGTTAGTCTTTAGGAAACCAAACCCAATATGGTTTAGTTCCTTCATTATAAACTTATCTATAATTCTTATTTAAATGAACTTTGCGAATAAAATCAGTTGCGTACCTCTTTTGCTTTTGATCGGTCAAGTTCTTTGGTATCCAGATGCTCAGAAAATTTTGATTAGTATGATGGATCCTAGTATGCTTAACCTTTTTCTTGGTATGATTAGAATCAAATCCAAGTCCGGTTTTGCTAGATGAAGCTTTTTGGTTATTTATTAAACTATCTAGCTTCCCTTTTCCTTTATTGAAAATTTCAACAATCTTCATCGTAGAGTCGTATGTGTCTTTGACAGATACGAGAAGATTATTCAAACTTTCAATTTTCTCATTCATAGAAAGAATGTATTTTCTAAAGAGTCATTCTTTTCTTTCAACATAATATTCTTTTTAATAAGATCTTCCTTTTCTTTTGCATCTTTCTTAACTATTCTAAGAGTTTTCTTGTGTTCTTTTATGAGCTTTTCATGAATTTTGCATAGCTCCTTATATGCTCCCCTATAGTCCATGTCTTCATCATCGCTTGATGATGAATCACTGTCACTAGATGATGAATCATGCAAGGTACTTACCTTTGATGACGTGGAGGCTAAGAAACACATGTGGGTTGTTTCTCTTCTTTCGTCTTTGTCATCTGATGAGGATTCATCGGACAAAGAAACGTCACTTTGATCGAATGCTGCGTAAGCTTCCTTCTTAGGTCGTCGAAATTTGTTCCTTCTGTCGCTTCTTCGTTCATTTTTCTCTCTGTTCTTCCCACGATCTTTGGAGTCTCGGTTGTTCTTCTCTAAGGGACAATCTCTCTTTATGTGTCCTAGTTTGTTGCAACCAAAACAAATAATACTGTTAGTGGGACGAAATGAACGTTTACCATACTTACTTGTAAGAAACTCTTTACATTTCTTTGAGACAAAGGCAATATGGTCCTCTTTGTCGGTATAGTCGGAGTCTTCTTCTTGAGCTTTGAATGCCAGACTCTTATTCTTTGGCTTTTCTTCGATTTTCTTGTCTTCCTCGAGTTCTATCTCATATGCCATGAGATTTCCCATCAGTTCTTCAATAGTGAGAACCTTCACGTTGTGAGCTTCTCGAATGGCTGTTGTTTTTCCTTTCCATTCGGGTTTGAGAGATCTTAGTATCTTCATTACCTGATCATATTCAGATGATTTCTTACCTATGTAAGGACCTTGTCTATAGGAAAAACACTAGAAGGGGGGTTGAATAGTGTCTATGCAAATTTAAAAGGAATTTACGCCAAATAAAATGCAATCCAACAAATAGTGTGGAATAGAAAAACAATCCAAAATGAAACACACGCAAACGCATAGATGTTTCAAGGGTTCGGATTACCCAAGTCAACTCCCGACTTATTCCCGGTAATCCTACGTCCCTACCACCTGGATACCACCGGATACTCAAGTTAGAACCCTAACTTGAGGTTTCCTTAAAGCCCACTTGTAGCAACCCTACAAGTGCAATCGAATACAATCGATGTCCTTGACTCCCACAACTTGGGAGCAAGCAAACCACTCTCACAACCGAGAGCACAACTCAAAAAACGAAAGTTATGAAATAATGAAAACAACACTTACAATCACCTATGCCTTGAAGTAGAACTTGAAGGAGGAGTGTGATGTGTGTTGAAGAACTCTCTTGGAAGAGAGGAGAAAGCCCTTTCTCTTGACTGCACCAATTGCCTAGAAGATCACTCTTTGGTTCTAGGTTGGAGAGCAAGAAAACAAGATTTGGAAATACTTAGGGCTTTGGATTTGAGAGCTTTGATCTTTTGAAATAAAAGCTTGAGAAATTTTGCAAATGAATGAGTAACCTTCCAATGGAACAGTAGAAGCTCTATTTATAGCTTTCTCAAATCCACAAAACAGTTTAGGCAAAAACCCAATTGGAATCCGTAAGAAAAATCTCAACTGATAGAAATTGCACCCGAACCAGTCGACTGATGAAGACACCTCAGTCGACTGATGCACAGTCAGCATAGGTAAGTAAGAATTCATAACGGTAACTTACCACGTGGACAGTCGACTGATGAAGCAAAGACAGTCATCTGTTAAACCAACAGGCGACTGTAATTTATTCGCCATGCGACTGGCCGAGAGAAGGGTAAGTTAGACAAATACTGGAAATCTTACAAGAAACAGGATAGACGACTGATTCAATTAATACAGGCGACTGTAAATCAGAACAGGCGACTGTTAATCCTTAAACAGACGACTGTCAAAAGCAAGAGAAATTTCTAGAGAGCTGAGTCAAAGAAATGACTTACAGACAGGCGACTGTTGCAGCATAGACAGTCGACTGATCCAATAGACAGTCGACTGTATATACAACATTAGTCGACTGACCGTAAAAGTCAGATCAAACAAAGTTTGGGCAAGGATAGACAGGCGACTGATTTATAAAAGACAGTCGACTGTCATTTGGACAGGCGCATGTGAGTCGTTCATCAGTAGCCTGTGCGAAATAATCAGAGAAGGCCCAAAACTATATTGTAATAGTCTGTGCATAACATGCGACTATAGAACAAAACACAGTCGACTGTTTTTGAGACAGGCGACTGTAAACTGTTCAGCAGTCGACTGTTATAAACAATCCTAGCACAAACAATAAAGAATTGAATTGGGATCAAAGGACAATTGATCTAATGAAGTTTTATGACCGAATGTAGGTGTGTGTGAGTGCTCCAACAAAGTTCTACTTCTAAGCTACATACTAGAAGAGATAAAAGAAAAATTACATTGACGAATAATCTCTTCTTTCCATCGTATGAGCTCGAAGTTGTTACAGAGCTTCAATCAACATCTACGATCATCCAATTCATGTCATTTGCCTTCAATGAAGTTTGAGAGTCATCCATTGCTAGAAGATCTTCATAATTAGCTTAGGCAATGGATTAACTGCAAAATAGGGGATTAGTCACAAGTATTTATGTTTGCTCATCATTAACACCAAGTAAGGAGAAGTCCAATACTCAACATTCTCCCCCTTTTTGATGATGACAAACAAACATAAATAGAAAGATAAATAATTGTGCGCAATGAAAACTTACTCCCCATACATAGATGCCAATCAAGTTAGTCAACAAATATAAGAGCATCTACATAACAATTGAAGCAAATGAGTGAGATAAGAATGAATTTAATTCAAGAAATCTAGGAATTAAAATCCATATTCATTGTAATCTTACTCCCCTTGAATCTAAGGCAACGTAAATCTTAGATTCAAGCGTTAGAATATACTTAGCACATCCATTATGAATCTTGTATGTTTATTTCTCTCCCCCTATGGCATTATCCAAAAAGGTGGGAGCAAATAACAACAACAATAATAATGCTAAATATGAACTAACAACAATCAAGGAGTATAAAGATATATCGAATAAAAAACTCATAAAATCACATCAAATACACATGTGAGTAATGGAATTTAAGTCCAATATCAACATTAGATATATACACAAAAATAGTTTCAAAAGAGATTTCATTAATGCATCATAGCAGAGATAGCATGAAAATTCGAATACCAAATTCATATATTGTCTCAAAAGCACATCAAAGAGAGTATAGCATACATGGAGACAACATATCATACATCACACAGATAAGATAAACATTATAGCATAGTGTGACACAAGATAAACAGCAACATCATATATAGATATATAGAAAATGAGTATATCAATGGATGGGCATCTACATGGCCATCACAAAAAGATACATCATGATCAAGACAACAAAAAAAACATCATCATGACGACATCGAAGTACATCACCAAACATATATAGAGTTACTAAAAACATCATCCATCATACAAAAAAATACAATCATCACCAAACTAACACCACTCAAACACCTATCTAAGAGTGAGCGTCTCCAGGGGCTGCAGAAGAAGAAGCAGGCTCTGTGACAGCAGGTGTATCCTCTGGAGGAGGGTCAGAAGGAGCAGCAGAAGTAGTAGCAGCAACAGCAGCAACATCCGAAGTAGAAGCTACACCAGGAGGCTCAACATTATCAGTGGGCTGAGGAGGCACATGAAGCTGGGGAACAAACTGTCTCAGATCCTCAGGGAAGGGTATTCCCTGATGGAAGAAAGAGAGGGACAACAATCTGTAAATACCAGAGACCATCTCCAAAAGAATATCACGAGATGGTGGAGCAGAGGTGGATGGCAGATCATCTGGAGGAACAGTGGATGAGGATGGAGCTGAAGTAGATTTCCTCTTCTTCGAGGCAGTCTGCAGAGCCGAAGAAGATATCGACTTTGTAGATGCGTCGAGGAGAGGACCAAAGGGCATGGGCTCGTAACGAGTCAAATCAACACCAAAATGACGGAAGACACGAGTCAGAAGACCACCGTAAGGAATGTGAGACGAGGACGTCGTGAACTCAACCATGTCCATCCTATCAAGGAGGACACCGGCCCAGTTCACGGGCATGCCAGAGAAAATAGCATACATACACTTTAGTATATCCTGAGACGGTTGATCAGATGATCCATACCTCGGCAGGATGTTGGACTTCACCACTAGGTGAACAGCCCAACCTCTCGCAGAGAACATAGATGACCTGACACCCGAATCAAGAGCTAAAGGTATCTCTCGAAACATATCCCGGAGGACAGACTGGTCAAGGTCGTCAATATCGGAGATGCTGATATCAGAGGGAAGGGAACCAACAGAGGAAATCCTAAGAATAGTTCCTAAGAGAGAGGGAGAGATCTGAATGTGGGTTCCCTAAACGACAGTATCGAGGATGCTAGTAGATGTATACTCACCGCGAATGCGGTTCGCATAGAAGAGCTTCACCAGAAATGGATAGGCTCTGGGGGACTCGCTCTGAGAGAAGCGAAAAAAGGTCGGCTAGGTGAGTAGCAGAAAGAATGTCAGAAAGTCTCTCCGCTGTGAAAGAGGGGAAATGTATGTACCGCTCCCTGAGATTCTTGATCCCTAGAAGAGAGTGATATTTTGCCAAACAAAGATCATCTCGGCAAATAGGAACTTGGGGATCAGCAGGGGGTGCAGCAGGAGATTCTTCTGAAGAACTCGAAGTTGAAGGGGACAGACGAGGGTTCTCAGCAGCAGGCTCACTGATGTGAACACCAGTTGGCTTGCGCTGACGATGGATCAAAGGCTGATCATCAGAAGAAGTATCAAAAGAAGAATCAGCATGTTTGGTTCGGGCTTGATAAGGTTTCTTCTTCTTGGCAATTGGTTTCTTGGGTGCCCTAGGTCATTTAGGAGCATTGACTTTCTCTTTTCCCTTACCCTTAGGTGACATGGAAACGAGAGAGAGAAACGATGCAACGAAATCGAAAGAAAGGGATAGAGAGAGAGAAGCAAACCAAGTAGAGAAGCAACGACGAAGCAAGGAGGAGGAGATCGACCGCATCGACAATATGAAATCGAATCACGAAAGGAAGAAGGTCGACGGTTTTGGAGAAGAAATCGAGCGGGAAGACGAGCGGTCGAATCGGAAGATAGAGAGAGAGTCAACGTGGGGAAGTGATCACGCTTTCTCGAATATAAAATTCGGGGAATGAATCTGAGCCGTTGGATCACAGAATCGACGGCTTGGATCAAATCACTTGAACCGTCACAACAGAAGACAGTCGACTGGATGAAGTGATAATCGATAAAGCTCAGAAAGATAGAACAGTCGCCTGATGACTAAATTGCAGTCGCCTGTTAAACTAACAGTCGACTGTAAATCAGTCATCATTCGGCTGTACGAAAGATATCAATTCTCAGACTAAGGAGATAGAGTAGGGCAGTCGACTGTCGAAGGAAAGACAGTCGTCTGTCCTGGTGCAAAAATGCACAGTGAGATAGAATTCCAGAGAAGAAGAACACTCACCCTAGGACCTATACTATAATCACAAATACATCGTAACCAATGTAAAAACAATAAATCCATTGAAACACGAATCACTCCAATCAATCTCAAAAACTCATGAAATCAATTAAGTCACAATTGCCTTTCTTAATCATATATATATATATACTAAAGCACATGAAGATAGGCAACAAAATGAAATGAGCTCAAAAAAGTTATAACAAGAAAGATTGAGCTTCTAGATTTCAGATTCACCCATAATTCCCAATTCTCCACGCAACCTCACAAATGAATCTTCTTTAAGAGGTTTAGTGAAGATATCAGCAATTTGTTTTTGGGTTTCAATGTACTCTAAGATGATGTCCTTCTTAGATACATAATCATTTATAAAATGGTGTCTCACATCTATGTGTTTGGTACAGGAGTGGTGTATCGGATTCTTGAAAAGACAAATAGCACTTTGATTATCAACCATGATAGGGCAAGTATCACAATTGACATCATAGTCACTAAGAGTGTGTCTCATCCAAAGAACGTGTGCACATGCAAGACCCGCGGTAATATATTCCTCTTCAGTCGTGGACAATGACACCGAATTCTGTTTCTTAGAAAACCAAGAAACTAAGGAATTTCCTAAGAAATGGCAAGTGCCACTAGTACGTTTCCTGTCGGACTTGCATCCGGCAAAGTCGGCATCACTATATGAGATTAACTCATATGTGCTAGACTTAGGGTAAAGTGCCCCATAATCTAGAGATTGATTGAGATAACGAAATATTCGTTTAACCGCAATCAAGTGTGACTCCTTAGGTCTTGTTTGATATCTAGCACAAAAGCATACGGAAAACATGATATCGGGCCTACTAGCGGTTAAGTAAAGTAAGCTACCGATCATACCTCGATATAGACGAACATCTACATCTTTTTCACTTTCATCCTTGTGTATATGAGTAGTAGTACTCATGAGAGTCCTTTTGCTCGAAGACGATTCCATCCCGAATCGCTTAATAAGCTCCCCTTTGTACTTTGTCTGATGTATGAATGTGCCATTCTCCATTTGTCGAATTTGCAATCCAAGGAAGTAGGTGAGCTCTCCCATGTGGCTCATCTCAAACTCATCCTTCATAGACTTGGAAAATTCTTGACAAAGATTAAAGTTAGTAGAACCGAAAATAATACCGTCTACATAAACTTGAATCAAAAGACTGTCATTTTCATAATCTTTAATGAAGAGTGTAGAATCAACTTCTCCCATTTTAAAACCTAAATTCAAAAGAATGGTCTTAAGTCGATCATACCAAGCTCTAGGAGCTTGTCTCAACCCATACAACGCTTTCTTAAGTTTGAAAACATGGTTTGGAAATTTTTCATGAATAAAACCGGGAGGTTGAGAAACATAAACTTCTTCATTGACAAACCCAGTTAAAATGCACTTTTGACATCCATTTGAAATAGTTTAAAATTCTTATGGGATGCAAAAGATAAAAGCAACCTAATAGCTTCTAATCTAGCTATGGGGGCAAAAGATTCTTCGAAATCAATACCTTCCTCTTGCCGGTAGCCTTGAGCTACTAACCTTGATTTATTCCGTGTGATTACCTCGTTTTCATCCGTCTTGTTCTTGAAGATCCATTTGGTCCCAATGACTTGGTGACCACTTGGAAGTGGTACGAGTTCCCAAACTTCGTTTCTCTCGAATTGCATTAGTTCTTCTTCTATTGCCACTATCCAAGAGCTATCCTCACAAGCTTCTTGGATGTTCTTTGGCTCAATGGTAGAGACAAATGCGCAATGAGAGAATTCTTCAATTCTCGATCTTGTTCGAACACCCACACCAATATCTCCAATAATTTGGTTATGGGGATGTTTACGAACGGTCGGATAAGCTTTGGGTATACCTGTATCACTAGGAACAACTTCAACAACTTCGTTAGAAGTGTTAGTCTCAACAATAGAATCATTAATCTTAACATTATTAAGAGAATCACAGAGAATTTATACATTATCATCATCAACATGAGGAAAATCAAAATCTTTATAAAAAGATACGTGAAGTAATTCCTCAATCGTTAAAGAAGTTTTGTTGTATATCCGGTAGGCTTCGCTACGTGTGGAATTTCCAACAAAAATTCCTTCATCGGATCTTGGCTCAAACTTGTCTAAATTACCAAAAGTGTTCTTTATAAAACATTTTGAACCAAAAACACGAAAATATTTTACTTGAGGCTTTTTATTATAAAACAACTCAAAACACGTTTTGTTCGTTCGGGGTCTCACTAGGATCCTATTGAGCACATAACATGTCGTGTGCACCGCCTCTGCCCAAAATTGTAGTCCTAAATGACTATCATGGAGCATAGTGCGAGCACACTCAATAAGAGTCCTATTCTTTCTTTCTACAACACCATTTTGTGGTGGTGCACGAGGAAAGGAAAAGTTATGAGTTATCCCAGAGTCATCACAAAACTTAGTAAAAGACTCATCCTCAAATTCTCCTCCATGATCACTAAGAATAGTGATAATGGTGGATCCTAAAAGATTCTGAATCTTCTTTGCAAATTTGGTAAACTCTTCATGAGCTTCATTCTTATTAATTAAGAATGAAACCCAAGTAAATCTAGAAAAGTCGTCAACGACAACTAGTCCATAGTGAGCATTACCTAAAGAAGCGGTTCTAGTTGGCCCAAATAAATCTAGATGAAGAAGTTCTAGGGGCCTCTTAGAAGTAATCCCTTCTTTAAGCTTAAATGAAGATTTACTTAGTTTACCTCTTTGACATGAATCACAAAAGTTTTTCTTATTAAAAGCAATCTTAGAAAAACCTTTGACTAGATCATGCTTAGCTAACTTATATAAGTGCTTGAAGTGAACATGACCAAAACGGCGATGCCATAATAGTTGTTCACTTGTGTTAGCAACTAAGCAATGTTCTACGGTTTTAGGCAAGCTCAAATAATAAATATTTTTACGCCTAATACCGGAAAATAAAACATTTGAATCACAATCAACAATAGTACACAACCCTTCTCCAAAGTTAACCTTGTAACCTTTGTCACTAAGTTGACTAATGGAAATGAGATTGTGACACAAACCACTAACAATATAAACATTAGTAATTAGGGGTTTGGAAGGATTACCAACGATACCTACTCCAATGATGGTTCCCTTTTGATTACCTCCAAAAGTGACTGTTGCACCATCCTTGATACTAATCACTTCAGAGAGCAACGAGGGATCTCCAGTCATGTGTTTGGAGCAACCGCTATCAAGAATCCATCCTTTCCCTTTAGAGCTAATAAGACATTTATTGCTCTTCTTCTTTTTCTTGGGTACCTATATAATATACCATAAGCTTATGGTACCCAATGTTTGTTGGGTCCAAGGGGATTAGCCCTTTGGAAGCCAAGTCCAAGTGGACTTCCGCTTCCCAACATAATTACTATTTCTAATCACATCATGAAAATAGGAATCAACATAAGAATTCCTATCATTAAGGCTAGTGTTCTTAGGACCCCAAATAGTGTAAATCTTGGGAGTCCTCTTCCTAGTTGCATGCATATGTGTTGGATTTCTATGTGGTGCATGCTTCTTAGGAACATGATTTCTAGCCTAGAGATGTGGTGGAGGATATGCATTGTACATTCTAGGATGATATGTATGCTTGGAAACATGCATAATATATGAAGCATATGGATCATGCATGACATGTGGAGGATGAGCATACATGAAAGAATGATGCGTATGAGCATACGGGTGTATAGGAGCACGTACATGAGTATTTCTCATGTGTGGTTGTGTACGTGTCCGTGTGTGCGGAGCATAGAATGTGTCATGATTATCCACTTGTGAAGTAGGATGTTTCCTACGTGGATGAGTGTTAGTGTACATATAAGCATGGCCTTGCTTTTGGTTTCCACCCTTAGTGGGTTTCTTGCCAAAAGGAAGAGAAGATGAAGTGGTGACATTCTTGGTAGGATTGCTACCTATAGTGTCTTTGACACCACTTGTGGATGCACCGGAGGAAGGCCTCACAAAATCTATAGTGACACCACTATAGGAGGTGCGAGCATTAGATGCATTTGCTTTTACAAATCCAAGGCCAACACGATGTGTGGCCGGAAATTGGTTTGCAAGCAAATCATCTAATTGTCCTTTTCCCTTATTGAATCTCACAATACGGGAGGACATGAGCTCATATTTCTCCTTTAAAGAAGAAATGTTGGTATCCAATGTGGACACCCGTGCTTTGAGCTCGTGTACTTGGGTTTTAAGAGAATCATTCTCTAAACCCAATTGTGTGTGACGTGTAACTAGATCACTATTATCCTTGGGATGTGTTTGATCTAGTTGAGATTTGAGGGAATTCACCTCATATCTCAATTTGACATTTTGAGAAGCTAAGTTTGCTTTCTCAAGAGTTAAAGTATCAACAATGGTGTCATTGTTGATAATGCATGGAATGGATGACTTGCTAACATTTGATTTCTTTAAGCTAGTGTATCTAAGCATTAAAGATTGGTATTTATCAAATAGTTCTTCATTAGCAATACGAAGTTCATCCATTGTTACCTCGTTGTTATCCGTGTCGGAGTCACTATCATCCGAGAGTGGGTCTTCTAGTGCCATGAAACACATGTGGGCGCTCTCACCCTTCTCATCATCGAAATCGCTTGATGAGTCATCACTTGAGTCATCGAAGGTACCTACGAGTCCTTTCTTCTTGTCTCTCTTGTTCTTATCGGACTTGTGGTACTTCGGTGCCTTCCATTTCTCTTTGTTCTTTAGCATTGTGCAATCCCTCTTGATGTGCCCTGGCTTATTACATTTATAGCAAAGAGAGGAAGTAGCATTAGTAGACTCAAAATGTTTGTTTGAGGGAAATTTACATTTGCAAAAGAAGCGTTGGAACTTCTTCGCCATTTGGGCCATTTCACCCAAATCCATCTCGTTCTCGGATTCATCACTTTCGGAGGATGATGAATTGGCGTTGAATGCCAAAGCTTTCTTTTTATCCTCCGAAGGATTCATCATGGCTCGAATCTTCAATCGGTTGTCCCGTCTTACTTCGTAAGACATAAGAGTCCCGATGAGATTCACCACGGTGTAGTTCTTCATGTCATTGACCTCCTCGATGGCGATTGCTCTTCTTTCCCATTTAGAGGTCATCCCCATGATGATCTTCCTTACCTTATCCGGTTCGGAATATATTTGGCCAAGGGCTTCCAATTCATTGATGATGTCGGTAAAACGTCCGTACATCGATGCAATGCTTTCATTATCCTGCATATGAAATAAATCGAAGTTTTGCACGGCAACATATAACTTTGAAAGTTTTACCTTATTCGTTCGCTCGTGGGTAACGATGAGATGGTTCCAAATTTGATATGCACTCTTACATGTGCATATCTTGTTGAACTCATTAGGGTCCAACGCACAATGAAGAGCGTTCATTGCTTTAGCGTTGTTGACTTCGACGGACTTCTCGGAATTCGTCCATTTGTCGAAATCTACTTCGGTGGGCTCGACATATTCCTTATGGAGGGTTCTCCAAAGTGAGGCACTCCTAAGGAACGTCTCCATCCTGCATTTCCAATAGCTAAAATTTGTACCATTGAAACGCAGAGGGCGCACCGTAGATTGACCTTCAAAAAGTGTGGACGCTCCATCACGGTCGTGATTGTTGTACGTAGGCGGCGGAGGAACGTTGTTGTTGTTGGATGCCATAGATAAAACCTTGTGCTCCGATACCAATAGTAAGGACCCTGTCTATGGGAAAAACACTAGAAGGGGGGTTGAATAGTGTTTATGCAAATTTAAAAGGAATTTACGCCAAATAAAATGCAATCCAACAAATAGTGCGGAATAGAAAAACAACCCAAAATGAAACACACGCAAACGCAGAGATGTTTCAAGGGTTCGGATTACCCAAGTCAACTCCTGACTTGTTTCCGGTAATCCTACGTCCCTACCACCCGGATACCACCGGATACTCAAGTTAGAACCCTAACTTGAGGTTTCCTTAAAGCCCACTTGTAGCAACCCTACAAGTGCAATCGAATACAATCGATGTCCTTGACTCCCACAACTTAGGAGCAAGCAAACCACTCTCACAACCGAGAGAACAACTCAAATAAAGAAAGTTATGAAATAATGAAAACAACACTTACAATCACCTATGCCTTGAAGTAGAACTTGAAGGAGGAGTGTGATGTGTGTTGAAGAACTCTCTTGGAAGAGAGGAGAAATCCCTTTCTCTTGACTGCACCAATTGCCTAGAAGATCACTCTTTGGTTCTAGGTTGGAGAGCAAGAGAACAAGATTTGGAAATACTTAGGGCTTTGGATTTGAGAGCTTTGATCTTTTGAAATAAAAGCTTGAGAGATTTTGCAAATGAATGAGTAACCTTCCAATGGAACAGTAGAAGCTCTATTTATAGCTTTCTCAAATCCACAAAACAGTTTAGGCAAAAACCCAATTGGAATCCGTGAGAAAAATCTCAACGGATAGAAACTGCACCCGAACCAGTCGACTGATGAAGACACCTCAGTCGACTGATGCACAGTCAGCATGGGTAGGTAAGAATTCATAACGGTAACTTACCACATGGACAGTCGACTGATGAAGCAAAGACAGTCGTCTGTTAAACCAACAGGCGACTGTAATTTATTCGACAGGCGACTGGCCGAGAGAAGGGTAAGTTAGACAAATACTGGAAATATCACAAGAAACAGGACAGACGACTGATTCAATTAATACATGCGACTGTAAATCAGAACAGGCGACTGTTAATCCTTAAACAGACGACTGTCAAAAGCAAGAGAAATTTCCAGAGAGCTGAGTCAAAGAAATGACTTACAGACAGGCGACTGTTGCAGCATAGACAGTCGACTGATCCAATACACAGTCGACTGTATATACAGCATTAGTCGACTGACCGTAAAAGTCAGATCAAACAAAGTTTGGGCAAGGATAGACATGCGACTGATTTATAAAACACAGTCGACTGTCATTTGGACAGGCGCCTGTGAGTCGTTCATCAGTAGCCTGTGCGAAATAATCAGAGAAGGCCCAAAACTATATTGTAATAGTCTGTGCATAACAGGCGACTGTAGAACAAAACACAGTCGACTGTTTTTGAGACAGGTGACTGTAAACTGTTCAGCAGTCGGCTGTTATAAACAATCCTGGCACAAACAATAAAGAATTGAATTGAGATCAAAGGACAATTTATCTAATGAAGTCCTATGACAGAATGTAGGTGTGTGTGAGTGCTCCAACAAAGTTCTACTTCTAAGCTACATACTAGAAGAGATAAAAGAAAAATTACATTGACGAATAATCTCTTCTTTCCATCGTATGAGCTCGAAGTCGTTACGGAGCTTCAATCAACATCTACGATCATCCAATTCATGTCATTTGCCTTCAATGAAGTTTGAGAGTCATCCATTGCTAGAAGATCTTCATAATTAGCTTAGGCAATGGATTAACTACAAAATAGGGGATTAGTCACAAGTATTTATGTTTGCTCATCATTAACACCAAGTAGGGAGAAGTCCAATACTCAACAACCTAGACCTGCGAGCTCATTAGTGATATTAGTAAAACGAGTATTCACATCGATGATACTCTCTCCTTTTTCCATTTTGAAAGATTCAAATTTAGAATGCAAAACATTAATACGGGATTCCTTTACCTTATTTGTTCCCTCATGACTTACCTGAAGGGTATGCCATATCTGATGTGATGTCTCACATTGAGAGACATGATTGAATTCATTACCTGTTACGGTGCAAAATAGTGCATTCATTGCTTTGGCGTTGAGGTTGGCCTTCTTCTTGTCATCAGCAAACCATTTTGCAAATTCGACGTCAGTGGGTGCGATGTATGGTGCTTTGGTGACGGTCCATGCCTCGATATCTAGTGACTCTAGGTGAATCTTCATACGGATCTTCCAGCTTGCGTAGTTCGTTCCGTTGAACAATGGTGGTCACATGGTGTTGAGTCCTTCAGAATGAAAAGATGTTGATGCCATCGCTTTTCAAGCCCTGCTCTGATACCAAGTGTTGGATCCTGTGGATGGCAAACAACACTAGAAGGGGGGTTGAATAGTGTTGTGCAAATAGTAAACATTTTCGTTCGTTGATTAGCACAATTAAAAACCTTCTAATGTTGCCTAAGAAACCAAGGAGAGTGATCTACGCTTGGTTCTTAATCAATAAGGTAATCTTACAATGAATATAAATATGAGTTACAAGCAAGATAAAATTACAAGCAATAAATCTTTTACACAAGAATAGATCTTTTTACACCGCGGAAATAAATAAATTAACTTTGCAATAATATGAACAACAAATTACAGAGATACATTTGTTAGCAGATAGAATAAAATGATAGAGCAAAGATAAACAATCACAGAAAAATGCAAACGCAAAGACAAGGAATTTTTATCCAGGTTCCCCACAACTTGGGTACGCCCAATCCCCGACTAGTCCGGTACAAGATTTTTCCACTATTGTCTTAGCAATACAATTACCTAACTCCACTCGTTAGTATCTCCAAACACCTAGCCTTGACCAGGATTTCCAACCACCTAGACTTGTTTAGGATTTCCAATGTCCCTTTCAACAAAGGGGAATGCACAAAGAAAAACATAGTTTCCAATTCACCACAATATTGGTGGAGATTGGATTACACCCAGAATTCTACAGCCAAAATCAATAAAGCAATTGTGTGTTTACGTGGCTAAAGAATTTAGATCGATCTTTAAATCACATAAAGAATATTAGTTTATTCGTTGTGACCTATATCTATCGTTTTCAAAAATTCCTTTCAAGAATGAAAATTGAAGAACAAGGATTTTTTAAAACAACTTTTAAAAATAGCCAATTAAAAATAGATCTCAAAAATAAAAATTTCAGAATGAGATTAGAGATCAGAATTTAAAAACAAAGTTGGCTATATCGATGAGAGCAATAGAACGACGAGAGATCCTTTAGAATTTTAGCTTAATAGAATAGAGAGATTAGATATGTGTAGAAATGATCTTATAGGAGTCTATTTATAGAGTTTTAAGAGATGAATTTGAATTTCAAATGATTTGACTTTTAGCCCAAACAGATATGGAAATGGAGTGAAATCAGGAAGCGGAGTCGTTGGAAAACGACATCTGGTAGTCGACTTCCTCAGGGTGGTAGTCAACTCCCAGAGAATTTCAGTAGAAATTCTGCTTCCAGCTGGTAGTTGACTCCCTCCTCAGGTAGTCGACTCCTAGAGCAGTTTTCTTTGAAACTCAGCTAGTTGAGAAGTGTAATCAACTCCTCGGTGTATTGGAGGTTGACTACTGATAATAGATCGACTAGCTTTTGCTCTCAAGAGTTAAAAAGGATTTTAAAAACATTTAATACATTTTTCTTCGAAATTATTTGTGTGTGCGCGATATCTACATTGGCTTTGACATAATCCTAAGAAACAAAAAAAAACTCACACCCTTAGACTACGACGAGATCTTTAGGAAGTCGTTTAGATGATTGAAGTATATGCGTGCTTCTCCTGAATTTTGAGTTCCTTATTCATTAAGCTTGAGCACGAGTACATCTTGTGCTTGACGTAGAACTAGCAAATTCTTCTTCGTCTTTCGAGTGTGGTTGAGATTCTTCGGAGTATGCGTAAAGTCACCGTTCGCACAACCTGCACACTTGAGTTGTAGTGTAGTTAGAACACTAACATTATTTGGTGTGCTCATCATCAAAACCACTTAGGGGTGGGATTCAATTTCCCATCAGACCCATCCCCCTCATCGTTGCCTTTCCAATGAGGCCAGCGTCCCGCCCCGCTAGCCTCGCAGCATTCGCAAAGCCCGCTGACGAAGCCCAACAACCGTGGGCTGATGTCGCTCCTTGCCACCGTTGTGAGCGCCGCCACAGGGCCCCACCAACTTTGCAGACCCCTGCTCTGACTCCTCCTCTGCTTACGGCAACCCCAACGTCGCCAGCGAAGCTGCAATATACCCAGACTCCCACCGGGCTCCTCCACTCCCCGACACAAGCTGAGCCTGCCTCCCTCTCGTCGTCGCCCCTCTAAAGTCACCGCGGCCTCCATCTCCTCCTACATTAGCCCGCAGCACCGCCCCGCCGTCAAAGAACGACCACGAAGACCCCCGAAACACCCTAGCTGCCTCTCTTCTCCTCCCTGCTGCCACCGCCGCGCTGCTCACCGTCGTGCATCGCCACCTACTCCACCGGCCCCGACCCGAACTGTCGACCACCTCTGCCAACTTCCACCGCCCTTCCGCCGATGCTCTGCCACCGACAAGCACACCAAGTGCCACCACTCCCCCTGCTCTGGTGAAAGAATAGAGAGGGTAAGAGAGATACGGTGAGAAAAAAACAGAATTATATACGTTAATACGTAAATACGTGTATATATATGGATAAAAATTCATAATAAATTGTATATGTGTCAGAAAAATACAAGGGAAGAGCCAGAAAATCTAGTACGGCGAGACAGACGAATTGGCGCTAATTTCATCGCCAAAAGGCAAGTATATTTCCCGTAGTAAATTTTTGAAGATAAAATCTAATTATTATATTTTCACTTAAAGATTTATATCGTATAATTTTCACGTACACTAACGTACGGGAAAAATATATGTTATAGTACTAGATAAGATGCTCGATTGACACATTGTTGGTAGAATTCAGATGAATGCTTTGCTCTAAATAAATCTCTGAATATATTGAGAAAATCATTTCCTTAAATTATAAATTCATTTTCAGCGCTATAAATTAATAAAAATACCTGATAATTATTTTAAAATATTGAAAAATACCTGCTAGCCTTAGAAAAATATTTTATGCTTAATTATACTTATCTGCTTAATTTTAACTATTTCTGTGTGCATTTTATAGCATAACTGTATGTTTTTACCGTATTGTAAAATTGTATATGGTAAAATGATGTGGAACTCTTGCATGGACTCTTGTTATACCGTGGGCATGTTGTACACATCTGATAAGATGCAACTGAACCGAAACGACTGAACTAATGATGGAACACATATGGTTATATTTGTAATATTAATTGATAGCGTACATGTTCTTTGACCCGACACTAGACTTGACCCGTGGGACTGTGATAGTCTATTGCTACCTTCATACACGAGACAAGTAACTTGACCATTGCCCAGGATAGAGGTACTTCGGTAAGTAGCATCATAGGTAGCTCCCGTGACGGGGTGCATTTTAGTCATATTTCATACTCTTGGATATAGACTTAGCACTAGAACTGATAATAATGAAATATTGATGCAGTCTTTACATATATTTCTTATCATACTCAAATTATGTCGTTCCATGCTTTGTCTTACATATTATACTTGTCTCAATGCTATTACCATGCTCAGGTTACAAAATTACTATCAAATGTTTAACTGCTATCAGTTGCAAATTGTTGTTTTCATTTCATATTGCTAATGATATTAAATGTTCTTACTCCTAGCTCATATCGCTTTCTGCACTTACATAATATCGTATCTTTCTAACCATATATATAAATCATGCTTGACATGCTTATAATCGTATCATGCTTTTCCTTACGTCACTTTCATATATATATATATATATATATATATATATATATATATATATATATATATATATATATATATATATATATATATATATATATATATATATATATATATATATATATATGCCTTTCATTAAATATATAACTGATGTAGCTCTTACGAATTAAACTTGTTAAATGTTCATTCGATACTTATACCATGCTCTTAATTACTTTGCCATGTTAGTACAACATACATACCATGCTTTTAATATACCATACATTTATCATATCATGTTCATACTCATGATATGTTTTACCTCATGAGTCTCTTATACGTATACTTTTACCCGTTTATTTTACTATGGGGATATACTTGCCGAGTAACCCTCGCTGACGGGCGTTTCATTTTGTTATCTTATGAAATGTCCGTCAGGGCTTGAGAGTGAGTTTACAGTGGATCCTACTACAGAGATCGAGCCATTGTTCGAGGATTACGTGGAGTTCCAGCCCACATAAGACTAGGGCAATCTATTTACCTTCGCATCAGCGCTTTCCATTTAAATACTGTAATTTGTGTGTATTGTTTGTATTGGTCATGCTAGGCCCATGATGTATCTTAATTTCTATACGCTTGATATGTAATAATGTCGTTTAAGTTGTTTCTTAAATCCGCATGCAAGGACCTGCTATTTTTACACAGACGCTTAGTGTGTTTAAACCAAGGAGGAAGAAAGAAAAGAAGAAAAAAAGTAATCCTCCTTGTTTTAAGCACACGCAGACCTGTTCGTGTCCTCGCTCCCAAGTAGAATGGGAAGTGGGGCGTGACGAGTTTTAGTGGTGGACCATGCAGGTCATGGTCTTGTGAATACTTTAAGATCAGTGTAGATGGCATTAATATCTAATTTTACAACTAGAATAAATTTTTCACCTAACTTACCTTGTGGTTTATTTTGCAGCATGGCAGGTCGACCCAACACTAGAAACGCTAATGGCATCTTCGAGATTGACATTCTGGGAGTCATTAGAGAGATGTTGGAAATCCAGCATCACATTCTTGAACGAGAACCTCAACCTGCTCCACGAGGTGATGGCGGAGTGAAATGATTTTAAGAACTACATCCAAGGAGGTGCTCTGGGAAAGAAGGCCCACTTAAAGCCGAAGAATGGGCACGAAGCACCGAGGATAACTTGAACGATGCCCGCATCCCACAAGCAGGGTGGGTAGAGGTAGCAAGGCTTCAACTGATCGACAACATGCAAAATTGGTGGGAGACACAAGAAAAGCGCATAATGAGGCCTATTGCATGGGCCACATTTCGTGAATGATTCGACGCCAAATATTTTCCCAAATCGGCTAAGAAAGAACTTCGGCAACGTTTCATCAACCTAAAACAAGAATCCATGCCTGTTGATGAATATGATGATGAGTTCTCTATACTCAGTCGATTCGCCCCTTACATGGTCGAGAATCCTGAGGATCATGCCTTCCAATTTCGTCTAGGCTTAAATTTCAATGTTCAAGCTTCGATGACATCGATCGACTTGACCAGCTATGAGAAAATATTGGAATCAATGCGCAACCATGTGGTTTTTGATAATCAACGTAAAGCAACCCAAGGAAAGAGTCTTAGGAACCAGCAAAAGACGCCCTCCGACCGATGCAGACTACTACTTTCAAGAGGCCTGCAGGTCTGAGCAATAACCGAGTCCCATTGGTGTGCCAACTATTGTAACCGACTAGGGCACGTCAAGGAGTGTTGCCAGCTATTGAATCAATGCTTGATCTGTGGAGCATTTGATCACTCTACCAGGGACTGCCCCGCTACATTAATAAGAAAGCGACTACGACAGCAGGAGCTGCTAGATCAGCACCACGTGGACCACCCCTAGCTCCACAACAGAGGTCATTTCAATAAGCTACGACGAACCAGCCCAGGCGCCAAGTATTCACTATAACGACTGAGGAAGCTGACGTCGTTGAATGCGCGATTGATGGTAACGCATGAACTTCCTCCTTACATCACACTTAATGATTATATCATGAATGGGTTTGTTTCCATACTCATGCCCTATATTGTCCACTTATATTCACCTTGAGCATATCTTTACCCTATTAAGTATTGTTTTAGTAACGGTTACCCCACCCATATTCCTCTTTTCTGAACTTCCCATTACTCCTTATCTCGAGAACAGTAGTGACGATCACATCCATATCGATCCGACTCCAGCCTATTGGAACACCAACGCCGGTAATAGTGTAGTTGCATACCAATATAGTCAGTCATCTGGTCTTCACTATTTTTCTAAATCTTAATTTTGATAATGCATTATAGACTTGATTTTCTTGATGCTGCGATGTCACATTATATTTCATGATATTTACAACTTTTTTTACTACATTACTACATTATATAATGTTGTGATGTCACATTATATTTCATACTTTTTATAACTATTTTACTAGAGATGTCACATTATATTTCAGACTATTTATAACTATTTTACTACATTACCATCTTACATAAAACCTATATTTCTTGAACAAATATTTATTTACTTAAGATTTTTAATAATAACTATGGTCTGCTTATTTTCTTTTTACAAATTCCGAGGACATAATTTTTATAAGGTGGGTAGGATGTAACGGCACATATCCATCATACGAGTATTTACGTATTTTACGTATTTTTAAATTTTAAAGTTATTTTAAAATGGTTTGTTAGGAGTTTTATATCAAAAATAGTTGCGAATCAATTATAAAAAATTATTTTTGGTATCATCAAACTAGTTATAATATATATTCGTAAGTTTAAGTATTGTCAAAAATTTTAAATGGTTTATATAATATTTTCTAATATAAATTTCTCTGAAACGGTTTTGTTAATTATTTTTCTATATAAACGATATCAAAATGGTTTCAAACTTTTGAAACAAGATTATATAGTCATTTAGTACTCTCTATATTATTTTCGTATTTTTATGGAGTCAAATCGACCTAAACCCTGCAAACCCACACCCCCAAATGTTTTGGCCCAAAACTCGTATTTTCGTAGCTCAATCTCTAAAATGGACTTTGTATTCGTGATCCTCACGTCGATACGAACTCGTGGTAATGTTTTGAAAAAATTTCGGAGTTGTGCGAAAAATGATATTTTAATATTAGAATAATAGTTTTTACTAATTACACATACTAATTATAGTATTACTTTAACCCTTAATTACCTCTATCCCCACACCTATAATTGCACCGAATGAGTGGGTAAGATCCAACATCTCAACCCCTCATTTATCATTAAATTTATTATATTTAATATTTAATAAACATTTTTATTTATATTATTATTAATTTTCTTACCCTCTAAATATATACCACATACCCTCTCCCCTTCATCTCTACGAACCCCACGGCAACCACCTCGCAACCTCACCCCCTCTCCCTTTTTGCTCCCTCATCTGGCACTGTCGTGCGGCCACCATCGGTGTCGACCCCTCTCCCTCGTTGCCACCTCTACGACGAGGCCATTGCCCCACCCTGCCAGCCCCGCAGCAGCCGCGAAGCCCGCCACAAAACCCAGCAGCCGCAGGCTGCTGACGCTTCTCGCCACCGCTGACGCCGTTGTGAGCATAGCCATTGGGCCCCACAAACTTTGCCGACCCCCGCTCCACCTCCTCCATCACTCACAGCAAACCCAGCACCACCGGCAAAGCCGCAGTAGCCCCAGACTCCCACCGATCTCCTCCCCTCCCCGATGCAAGCTTCGCCTGCCTCCCTCTCATCGTCACCCCTCCGAAGTCGCCGCGGCCTCCACCTCCTCCTCCATCAGCCCACAGCGCTGCCCTACCATCAAAGAAAAACAACAAAGACCCCCAAAAACACCCTAGCATCCTCCCTTATCCTCCTCACTGACGCCGCGCTGCTTATCATCGTGCACCGCTGCCTGCTCTGCCGTCCCCACCCCGAATCGCTGACCACCTCCGCCACCTGCCACTGCCCCTCTGCCACTGCTCCGCTGCCGACGAGCACACCAACCCCTCCCCCCCACGGCTCGCGTGAAAGAATAGAGAGGGTGAGAGAGATACGATGAGAAAAATATGATATTATATACGAAAATACGAAAATACGAATATATATATATATATATATATATATATATATATATATATATATATATATATATATATATATATTGAAAGAATTGGATAAAAATTCATAATAAATTGCGTAGGTGTCAGAAAAAACAAGTGAAGAGCCAGAAAATCCAGTTTGACGAAACGGATGCGTTAACCTAGTTTCATCGCCAAAAGGCAAGTATATTTCCTGCAGTAAATTTTTGAAGATAAAACCTAATTAATATATTTTCACTTAAAGATTTATATCGTATAATTTTCACGTACACTGACGTACGAGAAAAACATATGTTGTAGTACTAGATAAGACGCTCGATTTGACACCTTATTAATATAATTCCAATGTATGTTTTGCTCTAAATAAATCTTTGAATATATTAAGAAAATCATTTCCTTAATTTATAAATTCATTTTCAGCTCTATAAAGTAAGAAAAATACCTGATAATTATTTTAAAATCTTGAAAAATACATGCAAGCCTTAGGAAAATATTTTATGCTTAATTATACTCATCTGCTTAATTTTAACTATTTCTGTGTGCATTTTCTAGCATAACTGTCTGTTTTTATCGTATTGTAAAATTGTATATGGTGATTGTAAAATGTTAAAATGATGTGGAACTCTTGTATGGACTCTTGATATACCATGGACATGTTGTACGCATCTGATATGATGCAATTGAACAGAAACGATTGATCGACTGATGGAACACATATGGTTATACTTGTAATATCAATTGATAGAGTACACGTACTTTGACCCGACACTAAACTTGACACATGGGATTGGGGTAGTCTATGGTTAAGACGGTACGGGAGTGCCTGGATATGCTGTATTGCTACCTCTATACACGAGGCAAGTAACTTGACCGTTGCCCAGGATATGTGGTACTTTTGTAAGTAGCGTCACAGGTAGCTCGCGTGTCGGGGCGCATTTTAGTCCTATTTCATACTCTTGGACATATGCTTAGCAATAGAACTGATGATAATTAAATATTGATGCAGTCTTTACATATCTTTCTATTATACTCATGCTATGTCGTTCCATGCTTTGTCTTACATATTATACTTGTCTCAAAGCTATTCCATGCTCAGGTTGCAATATTGCTATCAAATGTTTAACTGCTATCAGTTGCAAATTGCTGTTTTCATTTCATATTGCTAATGATATTAAATGTTCTAACTTCTATCTCATATCGCTTTCTGCACTTACATAATATCGTATCTTTCAGACCTTATAAATAAATCATGCTTGACATGCTTATAATCGTATCATGCTTTTCCTTACGTCATTTTTCATATATATGCCTTTCATTAAATATATAACTGATGTAGCTCTCACGAATTAAACTTGTTAAAGGTTCATACGATACTTATACCATTCTCTTAATTACTATGCCATGTTAGTACAACATGCCTACCATGATTTTAATATACCATGCTTTTGTCGTATCATGTTCATACTCATGATACGCTTTACCTCATGCCTCTCTTATATGTATGCTTTTACCTTTTTATTTTACTTGGAGGATATACTTGTCGAGTAACCCGCGCTGACAGGCATTTCATTTTGTTATCTTATGAAATGTCCGTCTGGACATGAGAGTGGGTTTACAGAAGATCCTACTACAGAGATCGAGTCAGGGTTCGAGTATTACGTGGGGTTCCAGCCCACAAAAGACTATGATGACCTATTTACCTTTGCATCAGTACTTTCCATTTAAATAATGTAATTTGTGTGTGTTGTTTGTATTGGTCATGCTAGGCCCATGATGTATCTTAATTTCTGTACGCTTGATACATAATAATGTCGTTTAAGCTGTTTCTTAAATCCGCATGCAAGGACCTGCTATTTTTACACAGACGCTTAGTGTGTTTAAACCAAGGAGGAAATAAGAAAAGAAAGAAAAAAGTACTCCTCCTTTTTTTAAGCACACCACAGACCCACTCACATCCTCGCTTCCAAGTAGAATGGGAAGCCGGGCGTGACAGGTGGACATCAAGGGCATATGCCCCAATCCCTCCCCCATTCGTTCACCACCTCAGAAATCTAGATTAGAGACTTTGATGAAGGCATACATTAAAGCTCAAGAGCGGAAAAATGACTACTTCGAGACCTCCCTCCAACAGCTTGGAGAACAGCAGGCATATGTTGCCCAGCAGATAAGCCAGCTATGCCACGAAGTCAAAGGAGGATTTCAGGACCCCGATCATAGAGGATGAACCGCAAAGTGAAAAGTAGCTGGAAGAGTCACCCATTATGCCAACGGAAGGTAACACTTCTGAACCGAACATTTTACAGTCTCTCATGGATTACCACTCCCTTGCAGGTTTCACCACCGACGATGTACATGCTAGCTGGGATGGAGAAACATTGCACATACACTTTGATGATGATGAGGGCACGTTATGCAAAGGTGAGGACAAGATTACCGATATTGCAGACCCCGAGCATCGCTTCCCTCCAGAGTCAGCACCCCAACCTGAAGCATATCAGAGCGACAACCTGACTGCAAAGCATGGACTCATAATTGAGGAGGATGTGCATGTGAGCAAGTATACGACGATCGATCTTAGAGAGACATACGCACATCCACATATATACCAGCTGTCACAGCCACCATCCATCAATTCTGAGGCAAAGCGTCCATCTGAGCTCACAAGCATCATATGGGGCTACTTTATAAACTTTCAAGACTCCCTTTTTGAATTCCAAATTTCATCTCCAAATTATATAGATTCGGATATTATTGACATGACGTACATCTCGCAGGGCACAGTTGCACACTCCATTGAGGTACGATGGGTCGTGTCAACACCTGGTGAGGATAATGAGGGAAGGACGATGGAGATGATCACACCATCTTCGGAGAACATCACAACGTTCTCAGGGATTATCTGTCATTCAATTTCAAAATTTACAATTCATTTTGACGATCCTCTCTGGTATACTTATATTATGGGGAGCAATTTTTCTAATCAGGCTAATGCTCTTCATCCCTTGCATGTTACAGGTGGATACCTACGAGGGATGCTTGAGGAGCGTTGTTGGGTCCTAAGGGGTTTCATGGTAGGTAGTTAGCTGAACCACGAAAAGAGCGGGAGGAACAGCTACCTACTCTGCCGAAAATCTTGGATCCACCCTTTCATCAGGTGAATCCTACTCCAGTAGTGTAGATACATATGCTTTCTAGGTAGAATGAATAAACTCGCCTCCTCTTGACATCGAGGGGAGAATATTAGGATTAGTTATTTTTGTTTGAATAAATCTCACCTCCATTCAGCGCACCATTATTCATTACCCAAAACCCTTTATATGCTTTAATGCATGCACTTTGCCCTCGTTTCACATTTATATGACTCCAAACACCCACACACCCCACATTTGTACCCCCGCTTTCATTTCATTTTCATATTGGGATATGCTTATATGCTAGCGTGTGGAGGAATTTTTATGCATGCAACACTTTCATCCCCCCCCCATTTCAACTCTTTAGCATTGAGGACAATGCTTAATTTTAGCTTGGGGGAGGTGCACTTCGTGCATCATTTGTGCATATTTATTATTGAGAACCCCCACGACGCCACGTTTTTATATGCATGGATGCCTTCGTGAAAAATTTTCAGATTTACACTTTGTTCGTTTATTTTCTCATTGTTTATCGTGATATATGCTTAGTATTAGATTTTATTGCCATATGCTTATTGTGTTTATGCTTTTAATCACTAAAACAAAAGTACTCAAAACATGCCTAGTTTATGTTTTGTATTGAGAATCCATCTTATGCATGCATCTTGGAGTCTTTAGTTGAGAATAATGGTTAGTAATCTCATATGATTTGGGTTAACGGTATACCTATCCAGTACGGAGGAGTGATACTGTTTAGCTTGTTCATGTTCAAAAAATACGAAAAAGAAAAGAAAAGAATAAAGATGAATAAAAATGAATAAAAAATAAATGCAATGTTCTCCCAACGACACTAAGTAGCTGGATCACAATGCCTCAGGAAGTATCGGGGCCTCGCGACGATAGTTTAGCTTGGGGGAGTGCATTCAAAAAAAGAGAAGGATTTTATTGGGTTGAGCTAGTAGGTCCATGGGGTCCTTGGCCTGATGCCCTAAAGCCGTCTGACCTGGGAGTCATCGACCCAACTCTCCTTACACAAACCAAGTATAATCCCAAAAAAATAATGAAAATAAGACTTGAACGAAGCTAGCAATCTCATGAATGGAAAGATAGCGTGTCGTAAACACCATCTCCCTAATGGATTCACGACCCATTTTACGATACTAATTCTTCCTCGATCATTGTATAATTTCGATTCCCATTCTAATAACTTGCGCGGGATTGAGGAAACATTTTGAGATTGGAGCATAACTGTGATAACGTATATTGCATGCTGATTTATATTAGAGATAATGCTCTAAGCTATGTCTTGATAGATTGATAGAGATTGACATGCTATCTAATTACATAATCAGAAAGTTTTCATTATCCACGTATATATGCTTCGCGTTGTGATATTCTTGATTTTATTTATCCCATGCATGCATATTCCACTCTACTCTCTTTCTTTGTCTTCCTCGAGGACGAGGAAGAGTTTAGCTTGGGGGAGTTTGATGAATTGTTATTTTACACATATTTAGATATACATGCATTATTTCACACAAACACACATTTTATACACAACTTTACCCCATTTTTGTTTCTTTTCACTCATTGGGTGTTTATATACGTTTCAGGTGAAAATCAACATTAGAGGAGCTAAAAGGAGCTAAATAATCAAAAGAAAGAGACTTGGCAAAGAAAAGGGATCAAAAGAGGAAGAATCCAAGAGAAAAGAGCTCCCCGCGACCGCGTGGGATATCCCATGCGACTGAGTGGAACAGAGCAAAGGAGGGGCCAAGGAGCAACAATTTTAGTGTGACGTAGCCGTGTTAAGTGCCACAAATAGCCATGTCAAACGGGCTAGAAAAGGTGGGTTTGAAGCTTGGAGATCCAAAACAACGCGGTCGTTTCGCTGGAGCGACGCGGCCGCGTAAAACGACCGATTCTCTGGAAATGTTGACACTAATTTCTCTCTAAATGAAACGGCCACATGAATTCATCTATGCGACCATGTCGACCCCATTCCCAGGCCTATGAGAAGAGGAGACACGCAGTCGCATGGCCACCCCCACCCGACCGTGTGGAGGAGATATCACAAGAAAGCCCAAAAGCCCTGCAAAGATTGAAGGTCTGCTCACACCCCTGAAGTTTTCTTCACTTAAATTTATTTTTACTTCGTAGAGCATCTCGTCCCGATTCTGACACATATTTATTTGTATTTTTCTGAGATCGAAGCGATTTTATACATTTTCTGTAAGACGATGCTGCGAGGCTAAAATTCTGACACGACTGCGTGGATTGCTCCACGCGGCCGCGTCGGGTCGGGTTTTTCTCGACCCGCTATTGTTTCTAAGGGGTTATAAAAGGGTTTTGTGTGCCATTTTAAGGGGGGCCGACCCTTCGAGGCTTTTTCTTACTCTTTTTCATACTTTCTATTAGTTTTTAGGGGTAGGGTAGGTTAGATTAGGTTTTTGGGCTTGGTTTTCATCTGTTAGAGCAATTGTAACGTGGATATCTTGTAATACAACAATTGAAGCTAAGTATTTATTCCTTCTTTTTGTGTTTTTATAATTTTTTTATGTTCTCTTTATTGAATGCATGGTATTCTCTGTGTTTCTATATGTGTAGTGAGTAGATTCTTAATCTAAAGCAAATGTGTAACCATATTTGTGGATTTGAACATGTATTGATGAAAATTGATTGGTTGTTATAAGAATGATGATTAGAGATATGTTAGGATGATTATTATCTATGTAGATCGAATTCTCCCTTAGTTAGTAATTATACTAATTCACGATTAGCATCAAGGTTAATCTAGGGTTTTCGAATACATTGATTGATACGATCGAAATGCACGATTAGCCTCGGTATTCGATTAGAGCCCTACTAACATAGATCTGAATCCTAATCCACGAGAGTGGCATGGAGGAAGATTGGGGACATTCGACGAACGCAATGCATCTAACGTGTATCGATGCACGATTAGCGTCGGTATCGATACAGGTTAGGTAGCATATCATGCGCCACGAGAGTGGGAGATAGGGTTAATGTAAGGTGATATCTTATCATACACCACGAGAGTAGGGGTTAAGAGAATACCCTTAGATTAGACGACATCTCTTTATCCCAAGAATTCAATAACCGATCAACCCAATTCAATTCGTGTCCAATCCATAATTGGGTGACACATAGCCATAGATTTCCTTTATTCTATTTGTTTCTACCTATTCTACACATACTCCACATATCCTCACGTAACTAACCACGGCCTAGGATTGAGCTAGTACTCAATTACCCAACCTCCATGCGGACGACTCGTTAGTGTTATGACGACAGCCGTGCACTTGCGGTTTATAAGTGTAAAACTCCTAACAAGTTTTTGGCGCCGTTGTCGGGGAGGTTGCGCCTGATTGATATTAGTTTAATTTTAGGCATGTTAATCTACGTGGATTAAAAATTTGTAAATAAAATAAAATAAAATTTTCCCCCCTCTACCCATTTATTTCTGTGTTATTCTCTTTTCATTTTACTGACGACCCTCTATTTGTTCTTTCTTATTTTTGTTTGATCAGGTGCGCAAGAAGCATGAAATGATGATGCCCAACGACGATGCCATTTCACTTCTTGCTATGAAGATGAGCGCATTGGAAGAAAAACTTCATGGGTGTACATCAAGGGCATATGCCCTAATCCCTCCACCATTCGTTCCACCACCTCTGAAATGTAGATTAAAGACTTTGATGGAGGCATACATTAAAGCTCAAGAGCGGAAAATTGACTACTTCGAGACCTCCCTCCGACAACTTGGGGAACAACAAGCATAGGTTGCTCAGCAGATAAGCCAGCTATGACACGAAGTGAGCCTGATTGCAACATCTCGATGTCAATCACAAAAGCAGTCAGAGCAGGATTTCAGGACCCTGATCATGGAGGATGACCTGCAAAGTGAAAAGTAGCTGGAAGAGTCACCCATCATGCCAACGGAAGGTAACCCATCTGAACCGAACGTTTTACAGTCTCTCTTGGATTAACTATCCCTTGTAGGTTTCACCACCGATGATGTAAACGCTAGCTGGGACGGAGAAAAATTGCACCTACACTTTGATGAGGAGGAGGGGAAGTTATGCGAAGGAGAGGACAAGATTACCGATATTGCAGACCCCGAGCATCGCTTCCCTCAAGAGTCATCGCCCCAGCCTGAAGCATATCAGAGCGACGACTTGACTGCAGAGCATGGACTCATAATTGAGAAGGATGTGCACGTGAGCACGTATATGACGATCGATCTTAGAGAGCCAGGTGCACATCCACTATATACATGTTTCCGCAGTCACCATCTATCAATTCTAAGGCAGGGCGTCCATCTGAGCTCACAAGCATCATAAGGGGATGCTTTCTAAACTTTCAAAACAACCTTTTTGAATCCCAGATTTCATCTCCAAATTATATAGATTTAGGTATTATTGACACGGCATACTTCTCGCAGGGCATAGGTGCACACTCCATTGAGGTACGCAGGGTCATGTCAACACCTAGTGAGGATCGCGAGGGAAGGAACATGGAGATGATTACACCATCTTCAGAGAACAGCACAACGTTCTCAGGGAGTATCTGTCATTCAATTTCAAAATTTTCAATTCATTTTGACAATCCTCTCTGGGATACTTATGTTTTGGTGAGAAATTTTCCCAATCAGGCTGATGCTCTTCATCCCTTGGAGGTTACACGTGGATGCCTACGAGGGATGCTTGAAAGAGCATTACTGGGTCCTGATGGGTTTCATGGTAAGTAGTTAGCTGAACGACGAAAAGAGCAGGAGGAATAGCTACCTGCTCTGCTGAAAATCTTGGATCCACCATTTGATCAGGTGAATCCTACTCCAGTAGTGTAGATAAATTTCATATGCTTTCTAGGTAGAATGAATAAACTCTCCTCCTCTCGACAGCGAGGGAAGCATATTAGATTACTTTTCTTTGAATAAATCTCATCTCCATTCAGTGCACCGTTATTCATTACCCAAAACCCTTTATATGTTTTAATGCCCGCACTTCGCCCTCGTTTCACATTTATATGACTCCAAACACCCACACACCCCACATTTGTACCCCCGCTTTCATTTCATTTTCATATTGGGATATGCTTATATGCTAGCGTGGGGGAGATATTTTTATGCATGCAACACTTTCATCCTCCCCATTTCAACTATTTAGCATTGAGGAAAATGCTTAATTCTAGCTTGGCGGAGGTGCACTTCGTGCATCATTTGTGCATATTTCTTAATGAGAATCTCACCACGCCACGTTTTTATATGCATGGATGCCTTCGTGAAAATTTTTCAGATTTACACTTTGTTCATTTAATTTCTCATTGTTTATCGTGATATATGCTTAGGGAATGTCTTTAGTAATAGATTTTATTGCCATATGCTTACTGTATTTATGCTCTTAATCCCAAAAACAAAAGTACTCGACCCATGCCTAGATTATGTTTTGTATTGAGAATCCATCTTATGCATGTATCTTGGAGTCTTTAGTTAAAATAATGGTTAGTAATCTCATATAATTTGGGTTAACGGTATACCTATCCAGTACGGAGGAGTGATATTGTTTAGCTTGTTCATGTTCGAAAAATAATGAAAAGAAAAGAAAAGAATAAAGATGAATAAAAAGTGAATAAAAAATAAATGCAATGTTCTCCCAGCGACACTAAGTACCTGGATCACAATGCCTCAGGAAGTATCGGGGTCTCGCGCTGAAAGATTTAGCTTGGGGGAGTGCATTCAAAAAAAGAGAAGGATTTTATTGGGTTAAGCTAGTCGGTCCGATGGGTCCTTCTTGGCCTGATGCCCTAAAGCCGTCTGACATGGAAGTCATCGACCTAACTCTCCTTACACAAACCAATTATAATTCCAAAAAATAGTGAAAATAAGAAATGAACGAAGCTAGCAATCTCACGAATCATGGAAAGATAGCGTGTTGTAAACACCATCTCCCGAATGGATTCACGACCCATTTTACGACACTAATTCTTCCTCGATCATTGTATAATTTCGATTCCCATTCTAATAACCTGTATGAGTTTGAGAAAACATTTTGAGATTGGAGCATAACTGTGATAACATATATTGCATGCTGATTTATATTAGAGATAATGCTCTAACCTATGTCTTGATATATTGATAGAGATTGACATGCTATCTAATTCCATAATCAGAAAGTTTTCATTATCCACGTATATATGCGTCGCGTTGTGAGATTCTTGATTTTATTTATCACATGCATGCATACCCCACTTGTAACGGCCGCTTTCCGATCGTTCGTATTTTCTACGTGCACGTACCTTTCGTGCACGTATTTTATTTTACTCTTTCTTGGTTTTGGTATACACGATGAGATATGCCGTTGTGACCGTATGGAAGTGTATAATTTTATAGTAATTTTTGGGAACGTCATTTCACGGCTCGTTTTCTCGCAAAACAGCTTTGAATGGAAGGGCATTTTGGTCTTTTAGCACCAATACTCAGTTCCTGATTTTACGAAAAATTTTGGTAGGTGTAGCACGCGATCGAACCCCATAGCCCCGTACTTCTCGTCTCCACGATCGTCCCGGTATTTTCGGATTATTTTTCCGATGCCCGTAGTGGAAGATATCCCCTAATAAATTTGCAACCGTTGATTAGCCTCTAATCAATTTGAAATCCAAATCTAATCAAATCTTAATCAGATCTTAAGGAATCCCTACGTATCATGCATGTGGGATTTTCTGTTGCTACCCTCACCTCTGTTTAACCCACTTCATACCCCCCTTCACTCACTCTCTCTCCTAGTCACCCTCTTACTTATACCCATTTTAAAAAGTGTATAGCAATTCAACCCTTCAAATCACAACAAACCAGGCCGCACCTATCTCCTCATGTAAAACAACCCATAGCTGCCCTTCCCTTCGAGTTTTTGCACCACCCTCAGGCCGCCGGACCTCCCCTCTCCGACCACCACCATCTCCACCTCCTTCTCCTCCATCTCCTCCCTCCAAAGAGCCCAAAACCCATGAGATAACATACTTGGCCAAAAAATTCTGTGCTCAGCCACCCGCCGGAAAACGCGGCCGCCGCCGCCGCTCCGGCCACCCCCTCCGACGGCCACCACCCCCGATCAACTCCTCTCTGACCCCCCGAGCATCTCCAACTCCCCTTACCCTTTTCCACGTCTCGATCTCCTCGAAAACCCCGTGAAACTCAAATCTAGCCGCAGTTTTACAGATCTGCACCACCTCCGGGAAAACTCACGCCCACCGGCCATCTGGCCACCTACGACGACCGCCCTACCGCTGTTGGATTCCTATCGAAACCCCCTACCAACTGCAACTTCCCTCACGCTCATAGCCCACCTGTAGCTCTCGGAATCCTCATCGGAACACGCCGTATCGGCTGTTTTTTTCACAGATCTGGAAGCTGAACTTCGCCGCCCGCGCACGGCCACCTCCGACCACCCCCCGGCAACAAATCCACTGCCGTTGGCTTCGTATTGAAGTCCTTTACCCACTGCAACTTCCCGTTTCCGCTGTTCGTCTCTGAAATTTCACTGAGACGCGCGACAATGGACGTGGCGCGAATCTGTCCTCCCCGGCTTCTCACGGCCGCCCACCGCCGTGCGCTCGCACCGTCGGCCATCCACCGGGCCGAGCATCTTTCTTTGGTCCCACTTCATCTACCAACAGCCCCCTTGGATTCTCGGAGTTCACGTGCGTTGCCGCACGCACGTACTTTTAGCCGCCGTCGCCGTTATCGTGAAGAACCGTTGCCACCCCCGCTGTCCAGAGGTACCTCGCTGCGTTACCCATGGCCGAGGAGTTCCAGACGACGCCGACGTTTCACCGTTCAGACCCGACATCAGCTTGTTGGACGACATCACGAGGTTAGTTTCCCTAACGAGTAGTAAAACCCACACCGTAGCTAACCAAAACCTAAACTAAAATTGGTTAACTTGAACTAAATTTATTTTCAGCATCTGTAAAACGTTGTCCACCATAGGAAAGATCGACGATCGGATATGTTTTCTATGTACATAGGGTAGAAGTCGATCTAGGTTGAACGAAACACCAAAAATATGATTTCTGACGAATAGGATAGTCACGATAACCTAGACACGAACCCTAATAGGAATTACTGAAAACGAGACCTGACACCGTCGACGTGACACTATTTCAGACGGACTACCGCTGACGAGACGCTTGGATGAGACGCTTGGACGAGACGCTCCGGGAGGACGACACACTCGCCACCGCAGGCAAGTGTATCCCACTTGCACTTTTGGCCGTGCTTAGGCCTTAGTTGGTTAGAGCTGATAACTGTGAACAAAGAGAACCGGACGTGAAATGATAGCGTCCGGGACGACCCCTGACGGTTCAGACTTGACGACGAAGTCTGAGCCTGACAACAACAACTTTTGACATCATAGGGCTATCATGTGTGTGCGTGCGTGTGGACACCCTAGAATAACCCTTCCCGTCTTGTCATGTCCTTTCCTGTCTTGCACAACCTGCGGCCAATAGGGCACTCACCAGTGAGTGGGTGATCCTTTGTACTGATACACAGCCTGCGGGCAATAGGGCACTCACCAGTGAGTGGGAGATCCCTTGTACTGATACACAACATGCGGGCAATAGGGCACTCACCAGTGAGTGGGTGATCCCTTGTACTGATACACAGCCCAGAGGGCAATAGGGCACTCGCCAAGCTAGAGCGAGTGATCCCTTGTCGTGATACACAGCCCAGAGGGCAATAGGACACTCGCCAAGCTAGAGCGAGTGATCCCTTGTCATGCTTGTCTTGTCTTGTCATACTTGGGGTTTGGGGTTGGGTTGAGCGTGCGCACGGCAAGAGGGTCTGATCCCCCTCGAACCGTAAGGCGTGAACCCTTTCGTGTCTCACTTGTCTTGTCTCGTCTTGTCCCGTCACGTCCCGACTTGTCTTGACACCTGTAGGTTAGACCCGTAGTTGGTAGCACACGCTACGACTACTACTTGTCGTGTTTTACTTCCCTCCTGTGTTTACTTTCTGTTGTCATCCTGTTATAACCTCAGCATGCTAAACAACCAGTAAACCGTTTGTTATAACCCCAGCATGATAATCAACCAGTAAACCATTGTTTAATAGTTGGTGCACTTGCAGTAGAGTCTAACCCTTCTTGTAGACTTTACCTGACGTACAGTTCTTTTTCTCTTGGGTACTGTACGTCAGGTGTGGAGCCAGAGTTCGTGGACAAGGCAGACTTACCGGAGTACGTGGAGCCCGAGGACGCCGACCCAGAGTACGTGCTTGACGAGGACCAGACTTGAGGACTTTTCAGTCGTCACCTTTCTGAGGTTACTACTTTTAGCTTCTCTCTTTCGGTAGTTGTTGCCATGCTTAGGCTTCCCTCTTTTTAGACTTTTTGTACTCGTTGGATATTAAACTCTTATTGTTAATGAATGCAACTTTCTTTCTGTACTTTCTGTTGTTTCGAACTTTATAAATGCAAGAACCTGAAAATTTTAAAATGGTACCCCTACAGACGCTTATTGGGTCCGAGCTTCTCAGCTCCGGCCTAAGCGGGCCTTGTCACGCTTCGCCTCCGTATTTTTGGGATGCGGGGCGTGACAGGTTTTAGTGGTGACTCATGCAGGTCTTGCAAAAGTTCAGAACAATAAGAGTACTGCATTCATTTAATAACCATGTATAAGTCTAAATTAGGTTTTCCCAGTCTTAGATGGTAGGAAGACTTAGATAGACACCCAGGTTTGATAGTCTGACGCCTTGGTTAAGATTTAGTCATCCTCGTCCTAGGATACCCTAGTAGCCCTCACTTGACTCTGACCGTGTTAGATTTCTAGAGCCCTTCTTTTAGTCGTTCGCTCAGTCCATCGACTTCGGGCCCAGCAGAACGTAATTTTTATTTGCTTAGGGCCCTTCCCTGATATCTCTCTATTACAGTCTAGCTCATTAGGAAATCTTAGTGCCGAGCTCTCCTGATCTTTAGACGACCCGATAATTAGAATCCCTGACTTCTAGCATCTTCCTGATCATTACCTTTTTGTGTTATCGACCGTAAAGTTCCAACGTAGCTTTCATGAATCATATCTTAGGCGTATTCATAATACGATCACATTCTTGCCTTCGATTCACGTGATCGTTTCATGACACTTATCGATAATTTTTCGAACCCTTCCTTGACCAATTCTGCTTCATCTAAAAGTATTTTCGAAATTTATTATTAAGTTTTTCGCTCAGCTTAATTTCTTTGAAAACCCCTATATTATATATTTCAAAATTCCTTGTTTTTCGGTTGAGTTAAAATTCTTTCACCGATCTTGAAACCTCCTTGGTCAAGATTTTCAAGTTACTATCTTGTAATTATTTCTAATCGGTATATTCCATATTTCAGTTTTTAAAACCTTGTTATCAGTTTGATAATTCAATATATATATATATATATATATATATATATATATATATATATATATATATATATATATATATATATATATATATATATATATATATTACTTTTCTAAACTACAAAATTTATTTCTAACCACTTACCGTACGTACTTTCAGAATATTTTCTAAACCAAAGGGAACTTTAAATTGCTTTTTTGTATATACATACATACATATATATATATATATATATATATATATATATATATAGCAGCCCTATGTTCATCGTGCTCATACTTCAAGAATCTTTGTGTAAACCTATCTTCATTTGCAAAACAATCGTTTCTCACCCTACCCATCCTTCCTTCGTCTTACTTTTTCCAAAATTTTAATTTGCTACATCTGCTCACTTTTAAGTATATTAATATATATATATATATATATAAAGGTATATGATACCATATTTTGCACAAAATCTTTCATCGTTAAACCATTTTTTGCAATATTTTTGTCCCGTCCATCCGACTATCTTCTTATCCTCGCCTTACCTGCCTTCATTCTTTCGATCTTGTTTCGTGTCGTTTTTGGTTTCAGTCTCCCTCTTGTATGTAGACATCAGCGCCTGTAGTTGCCTATGTCATCCCTAGCTAGTAGGGGACCCTTGTTTTTTTCTTTGTAATGTCGTCGTGGTGTATGTACATAGGTATAGTGTGTAGACCTGTATAAGTGTTCTACTTTTAGGATCTTGATGTGTGTCTCTTGTGCCATGTCTCAATGTGGTCCATGACATACATATGGAGTTGTCTGAATGATGGTATTCATATTTGTGTGGATAACGTCATAGCAGGTAAATTCCTTAGACCTAGTCCTCTGTGTTATAGTTTAGCTTATTTTGCTGCTTATATATGTTACAAAACCTAATTGCTTACTTTTAATCAGATCTTTAAAGTTTTGAAACAAGCACATAAGTTCACAATGCACCCATTTTTCCTTATCCAATACCTCAACCCTACACCTACACGTTTTTTTTCCAAATGTTTTAAAATCTGTCTTTGGTCTTAAACTTCTTCTTCTTCTTCTTCTTCTTCTTCTTCTTCTTCTTCTTCTTCTTTTCTTCAAGAGTGTTATCTTTTTGATTGTTATGATATTATTAGTACTAGCTATTGATCTTATAGGATTATGTTGCGGGTAGGCGTAGAGTGAGATGAGATATACGGTAGCGGAGATTGGTTGAATTTGAACACAAAGAAATTTAAATAGATTTCTTTCGGATGACGACTCAGTGGAGAACTCTGATTTAATGGAATTATGTATAGGAAGATGCGTACTTAATCAATCTGAAACTTGAATGAGTGGTAGATAGGAGTAGCTATAGTGGCATGGTATGATTTGGAATGACCATGAAATGATGAAAACATTTGAAGCATCAAGACGTGATTATTAAGTTAACGTGAGAAGACATTGAAAGTAATACGACATGTCGAGATGAATGAGATGTTATGAAGATGGATTTTAGTATTATTAGGAGGTTAGATGTTAAGAGTAAGGATAGATGTAGTTTTTTGGTTCATTGATTTTTGGGGAATAGAATTATGAGCTAAGGTGATGGATGATATATTGGGGACATGATGATTGTTGAATTGTGGACGGTAATATGGATCTATAGTCAGATGCTAGGGCGTGATTCAAGTTGTAGCATTATCCAGTGAAGAGACGCATTGTGACGGATTATTGAGGAACGTAGTTTGGAGTTATAGGATTAGCGATCTTTATGTGTAGATATGAGAGTTGCGGGTATGAGGTTAGGTAGATAGTATTATTATTAGTATAAGTGATTCCGAGGGCGGAATCATTTCTAAGGTGGGTAGAATGTAACGGCCGCTTTCCGACCGTTCGTATTTTCTACGTGCACGTACCTTTCGTGCACGTATTTTATTTGACTCTTTCTTGGTTTTGGTATACACTATGTGATATGCCTTTGTGACCGTATGGAAGTGTAGAATTTTATAGTAATTTTTTGGAACGTCATTTCACGGCTTGTTTTCTTGCAAAACAGCTTTGAATGGAATGGCGTTTCTTTTAGCACCAATACTCAGTTCCCGATTTTACGAAAATTTTTGGTAGGTGTAGCACGCGATCGGACTCCATAGCCCCGTACTTCTCGTCTCCACGATCGTCCCGATATTTTCAGATTATTTTTCTGATGCCCGTAGTGGAAGATATCCCCTAATCAATTTGCAACCGTTGATTAGCCTCTAATCAATTTGAAATCCAAATCTAATCAAATCTTAATCAGATCTTAAGGAATCCCTACGTATCATGCATGTGGGATTTTCTGTTGCTACCCTCACCTCTGTTTAACCCACTTCGTACCCCCCCCCCCCCTCACTCACTCTCTCTCCTATTCACCCTCTTACTTATACCCATTTTAAAAAGTGTATAGCAATTCAACCCTTCAAATCACAACAAACCAGGCTGCACCTATCTCCTCACGCAAAACAACCCATAGCCGCCCTTCCCTTCGAGTTTTTGCACCACCCTCAGGCCACCGGACCTCCCCTCTCTGACCACCACCATCTCCACCTCCATCTCCTCCATCTCCTCCCTCCAAAGAGCCCAAAACCCATGAGATAACATACTTGGCCGAAAAATTCTGTGCTCAGCAACCCGCCGGAAAACACGGACGCCGCCGTCGCTCCGGCCACCCCCTCCGGCGGCCACCACCCCCGATCAACTCCTCTCTGACCCCCCGAGCATCTCCAACTCCACTTACCCTTTTTCCACGTCTCGATCTCCTCGAAAACCCCGTGGAACTCAGATCTAGCCGCAGTTTTACAGATCTGCGCCACCTCCGGGAAAACTCATGCCCACCGGCCATCCGGCCACCTACGACGACCACCCTACCTCTGTTGGATTCCTATCGAACCCCCTACCAACTGCAACTTCCCTCACGCTCATAGCCCACCTGTAGCTCTCGAAATCTTCGTCGGAACACGCCGTATCGGCTGTTTTTTCACAGATCTGGAAGCTGAACTTTGCCGCCCGCACACGGCCACCTCTGACTACCCCCGACGACAACTCCACTGCCTTTGGCTTCGTATTGAAGTCCTTTACCCACTGCAACTTCCCGTTTCCGATGTTCGTCTCTGAAATTTCACTGAGACGCGCGACAACGGACGTGGCGCGAATCTGTCCTCCCCGGCTTCTCACGGCCGCCCACCGCCGTGCGCTCGCACCGTCGGCCATCCACCGGGCCGAGCATCTTTCTTTGGTCCCACTTCATCTACCAACAGCCCCCTTGGATTCTCGGAGTTCATGTGCGTTGCCGCACGCACGTACTTTTAGCCGTCGTCGCCGTTATCGTGAAGAACCGTTGCCACCCCGCTGTCCAGAGGTACCTCGCTGCGTTACCCGTGGCCGAGGAGTTCTAGACGACGCCGACGTTTCACCGTTTAGACCCGACTTCAGCTTGTTGGACGACATCACGAGGTTAGTTTCCCTAACGAGTAGTAAAACCCACACCGTAGCTAACCAAAACCTAAACTAAAATTGGTCAACTTGAACTAAATTTATTTTCAGCATCTGTAAAACGTTGCCCACCGTAGGAAAGATCGACGATCGGACATGTTTTCTGTGCACATAGGGTAGACGTCGATCTAGGTTGAACGAAACACCAAAAATGTGATTTCTGACTAATAGGATAGTCACGATAACCTAGACACGAACCCTAATAGGAATTATTGAAAATGAGACCTGACACCGTCGACGTGACACTATTTCAGACGGACTACCGCTGACGAGACGCTTGGACGAGACGCTACGGGAGGACGACACACTCGCCACCGCAGGCAAGTGTATCCCACTTGCACTTTTGGCCGTGCTTAGGCCTTAGTTGGTTAGAGCTGATAACTGTGAACAAAGAGAACCGGACGTGAAATGATAGCGTCCGGGACGACCCCTGACGGCTCAGACTTGACGACGAAGTCTGAGCCTGACAACAACAACTTTTGACGTCATAGGGCTATCATGTGTGTGCGTGCGTGTGGACACCCTAGAATAACCCTTCCCGTCTTGTCATGTCCTGTCCCGTCTTGCACAGCCTGCGGCCAATAGGGCACTCACCAGTGAGTGGGTGATCCCTTGTACTGATACACAGCCTGTGGGCAATAGGGCACTCACCAGTGAGTGGGAGATCCCTTGTACTGATACACAGCCTGCGGGCAATAGGGCACTCACCAGTGGGTGGGTGATCCCTTGTACTGATACACAGCCCAGAGGGCAATAGGGCACTCGCCAAGCTAGAGCGAGTGATCCCTTGTCGTGATACACAGCCCAGAGGGCAATAGGGCACTCGCCAAGCTAGAGCGAGTGATCCCTTGTCGTGCTTGTCTTGTCTTGTCATACTTGGGGTTTGGGGTTGGGTTGAGCGTGCGCACGGCAAGAGGGTCTGATCCCCCTCGAACCGTAAGGCGTGAACCCTTTCGTGTCTCACTTGTCTTGTCTCGTCTTGTCCCGTCACGTACCGACTTGTCTTGACACCTGTAGGTTAGACCCGTAGTTGGTAGCACACGCTACGACTACTACTTGTCGTGTTTTACTTCCCTCCTGTGTTTACTTTCTGTTGTCATCCTGTTATAACCTCAGCATGCTAAACAACCAGTAAACCGTCTGTTATAACCCCAGCATGATAATCAACCAGTAAACCATTGTTTAATAGTTGGTGCACTTGCAGTAGAGTCTAACCCTTCTTGTAGACTTTACCTGACATACAGTTCCTTTTCTCTTGGGTACTGTATGTCAGGTGTGGAGCCAGAGTTCGTGGACAAGGCAGACTTACCGGAGTACGTGGAGCCCGAGGACGCCGACCCAGAGTACGTGCTTGACGAGGACCAGACTTGAGGACTTTTCAGTCGTCACCTTTCTGAGGTTACTACTTTTAGCTTCTCTCTTTCGGTAGTTGTTGCCATGCTTAGGCTTCCCTCTTTTTAGACTTTTTGTACTCGTTGGATATTAAACTCTTATTGTTAATGAATGCAACTTTCTTTCTGTACTTTCTGTTGTTTCAAACTTTATAAATGCAAGAACCTGAAAATTTTAAAATGGTACCCCTACAGACGCTTATTGGGTCCGAGCTTCTCAGCTCCGGCCTAAGCGGGCCTTGTCACGCTTCGCCTCCGTATTTTTGGGAAGCGGGGCGTGACACCACTCTACTCTCTTTCTTTGTCTTTCTCGAAGACGAGGAAGATTTTAGCTTTGGGGAGTTTAATGAGTAGTTATTTTACACATATTTAGTGAGGTTTATCCATGCAATATATCACACAAACACACATTTTATACACCACTTTAGCCCATTTTTTGTTTCTTTTCACTCTTTGGTTGTTTATATATGTTTCAGGTCAAACTCAAGCTTAGAGAAGCTAAATGGAGGTAAATAATCAAAAGAAATAGAATTGGAAAGTAAACGGGATCAAAAGACGGAGAATCCAAGAGAAAAGAACTCCACGTGACCGCGTGGGATATCCTACGTGACCGCATGGAATAGAGCAAAGAGGGGCCAAGGAGCAGCAATTTCAGTGCGACACGACCGCGTAAAGTTCCACAAACAGCCATGTCAAACGGGCTAGAAAATGAGGTTTTGAAGCTTGGAGATCCAAACAATGCGGTCGTTTCGTTGGAGTGGCGCGGCCGCGTAGAACGGCCAATTCTCTGGAAATGTTGGCCCTAATTTCTCTCTGAACGAAATGACCACGTGACTTTTTCGATGCGACCACGTCGACCCCATTCCCATGCCTATGAGAAGAGGAGACACGCGGTCGTGTGGCCACCCCACACGACCGCATAGAGGAGATATCACAAGGAAATGCACAAGCCCTGCAAAGATTAAATATCTGCTCACAACTCTGTGGTTATCTTCACTTATCTTAATTTTTCCTTCGTAGAGCGTCTCGTCTTGATTACAATGTATATTTATTTGTATTTTTTGAGATCGGCGCAATTTTATACATTTTCTGGAAGACGAGGTTGTGAGGCTGACATTTTGACGCGACCGCATGGATTGCTCCTTGTGACCGCGTCTGGTCGGGTTTTTCTTTACTCGTTAGGATTTCTAATGGGTTATAAATTGGTTTTGTGCGCCGTTTTGAAAGGGGCCGACCCTTGTAGGCTTTTTCTTACTCTTTTTCATACTTTCTCTTAGTTTTTAGGATTAGGGTAGGTTAGATTAGGTTTTTGGGCTTGGTTTTTATCCGTTGGAGCAATTGTAACATGGATATATTATAATTCAACGATTGAAGCTAAGTATTTCTTCCTTCTTTTTGTGTTTTATAATTGTTCTATGTTCTCTTTATTGAATCCTTTTTTTCTCTGTGTTTTTATATGTGTAGTGAGTAGATTCATGATCTAGGGCAATGGTATAGCCTTATTTGTGGTTTGAACATGTGTTGATGAAAATTGATTGGTTGTTGTATGTATGATGTTTAGAGATATGTTAGAATGATTATTATCAATGTAGATCAAATTTCCCCTTGTGGGTAATTAGATTAATTCACGATTAGCGTCGGGGTTAATCTAGGGTTTTCGAATACATTGATCGATACTATCGAAATGCACGATTAGCATCGGTATTCGATTAGAGCCCTCCTAACGTAGATCTGAATCATAATCTATGAGAGTGACATGGAGAAAGATTGGGGACATTCGTCAGACGCAATGCATCTAACCCGTATCGATGCATGATTAGGGTCCGTATCGATACGGGTTAGGTAGTCCTATCATGCGCCACGCGAGTGGGGGATAGGGTTACTATAACGGGAACCTTATCATGAATCACGAGAGTGGGTATTTAGAGAATACCCTTGGATTAGATGAACTCTCTCTATCCCATGAGTTCAACAACCAATCAACCCAAGTCAGTTCTTGTCCAATCCATAATTGGTTGATAACTAGCCCTGGATTCCGTTTATTCTATTTGTTTCTCCCTATTCTACAGATAATCCACATTTCCTCACGTAGCTAACCAAGGCCTAGGATTGAGCTTGTACTCAATTACCCAACCTCCCCGCGGACGACCTGTTAGCACTAAAACGACAGCCGTGTGCTTGCGGTTTATAAGTGTAAAACTCCTAACATGTATAGTGTAGTATGTCAGGACTGTATCTACTATTGTCATATTGTTTTCTTGTCATACGTTGGTGTCATGTCGAGTTTCATGCCCAATATTGTATCTAATATGGGGGATTCTAGAGGTGGCTCCCATGGGTTTAAGAGGTTGTCCTTGGTGTATCGTGACACTTTCTTCCATGCAGCACTTAGTGTAGGAAGATATATGCCCTCGAGGCAATTTATCCTAGAAAACATCTTGTTCAAATATAAATGGTACTAATTATCCTAGTATAATTAAATGTTTTTTAATACTTGTATAATTTCCTTAGACTTAAAGTACGGTCATACACGTATCTAGATAAAGATCTCGATTATGGGAAGTGAATGACCGATAGGAACTTGAGTCTTAAAATGTTCATGGTTATAGATGTGTCGAGAAAAGGATATCGGCACATCAGAAAGACCATTATTGTTGAGTATTGATTCCCCTGATTTGGTTTTGATGATGAACAAACATAAATATTGGGTACTAATTATCTTTGAGCGCAGTTATGAAGATCGTCGCCAAAGTACTTTGTAGATCTCAAGCGACGTCCCAAGACTTCTTTAGAGTGCGTGAACGATGTGCCTGAAGCTTCATTGAAGCTCAAGGAGTATTATTGAAGTCGAGGGATTCAGAATCTTCATATTGAAGCTTTTGAAGACGGTGTGTATTGTTTATTTTCTTTGTCTTCTAGAATGTTAAGCCTTGAGTATTACTTGCCTTCAATATCCTCTTTTATATCGTATCTTATCTCTAGGATTGTCTTAGAAGCCATTAGGAAGTTTTCCGTAGCTTATCGCTTCTTCGTTTGACTTTCTGTGCATCTTAGTTGGTTCAAGTAGAAGGACCAATCGACTAGATGTCAATCTAATCGGTTGGAAATCCTCCTTGAACCGACTAGTCTTACTTGTGTTTTTCAGCCGATTTATTGTTGATCAATTAGTCGGTCCAAGAAGGTTCACCGATCGACTAGTTGTCAAACTAGTCAGTTGATGTTTCTTCTTAGACCGACTAGTTTATCCTCCTTACTTCACTGAATTCCCTGTCAACCTTCTAGTCGGTCCAAGAAGGCTCACCGACCGACTAGTTGTCAAACTAATCGGTGAGTGATCCTTCCTAGACCGATTAAACTGCTTTAATTTTCCAGTCGTTGGAGAATTTATTTCCACGATTTTTCTTGATCGGTTTTGATTCTTTCCATATCTGTTTGACTCGTTTCTAACATGGAAATATTTCTAATATGAGATGAAATTGAGATCTAATTTTGAATTCATTCGTTCATCAATTTCGAAAGGCTTTCTCTCTTAAAAATCTCTCTCTCTCTCACATTTATGACCTAACTTCTCAAGGGAGATTCTCAGATCTTGAGCGTTGTGTGATCATTCCTCCATTGAACTGAATCACTGTCAAGATCTTCAACCTAGCTATTTTCACGCTGCTCATCATTGCTAGGGTTTCGTACTCACTCCTTCTCATCTTCCTTCCTTGCCCTAATTCGTAAGTAACTCAAGGCATAGGAATTTGTGGTGAGTTATATTTATTTCATTTAAACTATTATTATAAGTATTTCTCTCGGGTTGTGAGAGAAGTTTGTGATCCCGGTTTGTACGAGTCACAATTCATACATTGTATTGTTTGATATTGTAGTAGTTTCTACAAGAAGTTATTTAGTGGAACCTTGAGTTAGTGGATTCTAACTCAAGTAACCGGAGGGGATTCGGGTGTCTGGGACATAGGATCAGCGGGAACAAGTCGGGGAGACTTGGGTGGATCCGAACCCATTACATCGTGTGTTTACGTTGTGTTTCTCTTATTGTTCTATTTTATTCCGCATAGTTGTTTGTATTTGCACAATAATTAGGAATTAGACTCTTGATTACTTTAAAGTACTATTCACCCCCACTCTAGTACTTGTGCAGTAGCTACCAGGGAATTACAATTATGTGTTTGTCTTATCCTAAAGGGTAATGATGATTTCATAATCATTCGACCTTGCAAAGTCGGAGACAAAGCACATGTGCTCGTTGGAGAATGAGTCCACTGAACGACCCAATAAAGAGTTATCTAATGGTTACCCTTAACTAAACTGTCATTGATAACTCTCTAGTGATGATAGGCAAATTGGTCCTTTAGACTTGAGGTCATTGTACGAACCTGTGCGTGAATGGTGTCACTTAAATCTATGATCTAGTTTCGAGTCTTCACTCGTTGAAAGGTCTTAGGTTGGGTGACACTTGAAGCGCACGAGGTAAGATGTGACTAAGATATGATTCGTCTCTTCCGTTAATGGGAAGTTAGTGTCACAGGCTCAATACGGTTCTCTGTGCTAAACCTCAGTCGGGGTATGTTGTAGGAAGTACAACATGGACATACCAAAGACCGAAGTATGCTGACCAGTGCTAGCTAGTAGGGTTGGCGGTCTATCATACCCTAGTCGATGCAGTGACATAGTTATGACAAAGGAACTAAAACTGCGATATTCATCATTGACACAGTCAGAGTGATCCCGACGACACTTTTGTCAATGGGTCAATCACGTAATTATGATGCTGAAACAGGGGCGACACTTGCTGCTCGTGGTTACTGTCGTCTAGGGGTTTCGAGCCCCAACCTGTAGTAGGGTCAGGCTGTAAGGTCTCACACCGAGTAGGATTTGTGTCTTAGTAATAGGAAGGATTCAGGAGGAGTGCACTCGGGTGCACGAGAAAAATTGAAGTCACATAGAGTTTGTGACAATAAGTCTATATTAAATGGGAATTAATAGTGTCGCAAAATGTTTGTGATATTAGCATTAGAAGAATGCTATGTGGGAAGATTGCATAAGATGAAAAAGGATTTAAAATAAATCGTAAATTGTTTACGAGGATATTTTAGCATAGAATCGTAGAGGACTTCTTGAGAAAACCACAGGAAGAAACCGCTCTCTAATCGGAGCTCAAACAAGTCTGGAAACGCAGAAACGACAAGTAAAAGGGCAAAGAAGGCTAGCGGGTCTGACCCATGCCTGGCGGGTCTGACCCATGCCTGGCGGGTCTGACCCGCCAGGGAAAAGCGGGTCGGACCCACTCATGCGGCCCCGTACAAGGCATGGAAGGGCAGCCTGTGTGGGGTCCATGCACGCGGGCACAGCCTGCATGCGCAACACGTGGGCGGCACCTGCGTGGGTCCCGCACGCTGGTTGCACCCATGCGGGTGCTCCCGCTGGCCCAAGGGGGCACACCACATGGCACACCTGCAGCAGCTGTGGGCCCCACTGTAAGGCCCACATTTTAAGGTTTTTGAAACCCTAACGACGGCTGTGTTTTTCAGCCGTTTTTGTTGTTTTTGCCCAACTTTGAGCTATCATTTGAGGGGTCAAACAAAGTCGAAATCGATCGCCTTTTGTTTCTATGCGTTCATCGTTTATAGATCTTCGATTTGATAGGTTGTATCACTTACGAAGCTAAACGGTGAGGGAGATAAAATAAGTTGAAGTTTAGCCTTAGTGTAAGGCAAAACTAATTTAATTTTTCTCCCATAATTTTTAGTCCAACATTACTCGTGATACGAGTAAGGGATCCGGCCTCCTATATAAATATGGGTTGGCTCCCTTGGAAAAATTGCACCAAGTCTCCGAATCAAGTAGCTCCGATAAGTTTTGAGCACACTCGATCCGAGACAAAATTATTCTTTCCTCCTATAATTCTTTTGTTCCTTCGTTCTCGTCCTAGCAAGACGAGGAGGATGATTGGATTCGATCCAAAGTCTTAGACACAGATCACACTCAAGTGAAACTTTCTTCGGCAAGTGATTGGCTACGAGGCGCGGTGTCGGCTCGCTTCGGGAGTACCAGTTTCGGAGGCGCAGAGGCGGCTTGCTTCGGGGAGCTAAAGTTGTTACTGAAAACGACGCTTTGTTCTTTGCGGAAGAAAAGTTCCGGGTATGTTTTTAATGCTTTCATATTTATATTGTTACAGTTAGTTTTAGATCTATCTTTGGGGCTGGTCAGACCCACCCCAAGATAATAGTTTTCCTGGCTAGGGTCAAGATATTCTTAGTGTGTTTTATTAAAGAGTTTAATAAATTTATTTTTCCGATGTTGTTTATATTTCTATCATCCGTCTGACGTAGGACGAGCATAGATTTTGTCCTAAGGGTCCCTCAAAACCCAACATTGGTATCGGAGCCTATGTCTATTTTGATCTAAAAACTGCATAGGATATAAATGCATATATGTTTGCTAAGAACATGATAATGTGAGTATCTAGTTTTAACATTATAAGGTAATTGTTGAAAATGGAACAACTTAATTTTATAAGATAATATTTTAGATGCTTTAAAATTATTTATGTGGTAAATTTTTAAGATGCATGTTATCATTTATGTGATAAATTTTAATTTGTTGTTCAAGTAAATAATAATGAGATAATTATAAATAAGATAGTAACTTAATTTTATGCGATATTTTAAGTTTCTAGTCTGCATGTTAATTTTATGAGATAAAATTTAGTTGACATGTTTCAATGGTAATTTTGCTTTCTTGCATATTATGTGATAAGTCAATAAAGCCTCTTAGGATAGCCATTAAAATTCTTTTAAACTTATGAGATAAATTTTAGATTAACATGCTATGTTTAATAAATTTTTACAACAATTAAATTCCTAATTACTGATTAGGGTAGCCCTTTCCAACAATTATTATTTTAATCGTTCTGATAATAATTTTGATAAAAGGCTATATTATAAATTGTTGTAATTTGAATTTGTTAAAATCCTAATACATGATTAGGATAGCACGTTGAAACCAATAAATCCTTATAGTTGATAAGGACTCTAATAAAAGTTATTAACCAATCCTAATAATTTCGAATTTTATGATTCAACTAGTTGATATGATTAACTAGTTTTAATGAAGCCATTTCTAGTCGATGGCACACATATGAATGGTGAGTTTCCTTCAATGGGCCATGATCCGGTCTAGTGTTTTTGACTTATGTTGTGGATCACCCTAGCTCGACTAGGGATAATGATCCTGGCCTAGCCAAATCCATGGCCGCGTTCCGTTGGACCGCAAGGATGCGAATTATGATTATGTGACACCATCGACTAAATCTAGTCTAATACCTTAAAAATCTTCTTCAAGATTAACCGTAGCCCTCCTTATATTTGGACTAGGGGACTAAAAGATGCATGTCATGGTTGTTGAGTCTCCTCAAGGTATGACATGGTCTCATTTAGGAACCGACTCCATAATACATATGATGTAGTCTAGTTTTAACCCAAACCGTCGCGTCGGGTCACCTCGAGTGTCGGTGTAAGTTAAGTTTAGACATGAAACTAAGGGTTCGACTAGACTAGTTGTAACGACCCGCTCTCAGGGGCCCGTTACTTATTTGATTATTTCGCAGGTCTGCAGATCACCAGTGAAATCAATATAGCCACGATGCAGAGATGTACAAAAATACTCAAATAGTGTCCAATTATTACAATCCATACTGTACAACATGTCCCAACAAAGATACATGAAAGAAGAAAGTACATAAGTGAAAATAAATCTGAAAGCTGCGGTCTCAGGGTCGGACTCTGGCTCTGCAACTCAGGAACATCTAACTCAATCTGGTCGTCGTCTGCGGTGCCAGGGAGATGGAACCGTAGGTAAGTCACAACAATTCTAGCAATAGAAAAAAAAGCAATGCACAAGTATGACAAAAGTATCTACGTACAAGCAACCAGAGTGAAAAGTAAAGTATTGAGCAGCAACTGTACATAACTGAGTAGTAAAGGTAAACAGAACTGAAAGAAGTGAACAAATTGTATTGTGGTAGTGCAAGTGTAAAGCAGGCTAAGCAAGTGAAACATGCTACCGTTGTAGCGAAAAGTATGACAAGTAAAGTACTGGTCACTGCACAGGTGTAATAGGTGAAGTGCATGCAATGCGTAAAGTAAAGATAACTGTAATGCGTAAAGTAAAAGTGACTGTGCAAAAGTAACTACACTAGAACTACGTGACTCAAGTCAGATAGTACAATATGTGACCACTGAGTTCATCTCTTGCCTGGGTGCGCTTACCCAGACGAATGCCGAAACCCCAGGCAGCTGACAGGATGCTGACATGCAGCATTTTTATATTTGCCGAAACACAGGCAGCTAGACAGGATGCCAAAAACCCAGGCAACTAGACATGTAGATTGAACTCAGTCACTCCCGCATTCTCTCAAACTATGAATCTAGTACATGTTCCTTACAGGGTGTTCCACGAGATGTTTTGTTCAACAAGATGTTCCACACATGATAATCCACCAAATATTCCACAAGATGTTTCAACAAGATGTTCCACACATGACATTCCATACGATAATTCATTAGCATTCACTGAGTAATAAATGGCATGCAGTAGGTGACGTGTTTATGAGCAATCGTGCAACAAGTGTATAAGAGGCACATGCAACATTTTCAAATGATAAGTGTTAGAACAAAGTGGACAAGAGTGGACAAGAGTGAATATGAGTTTACATGCGATGAAAGGTTAAAGAAACTTATTTGTTGAAAACCAGAAAGTAAAGTAAAGCGGATGCTAATAAATTTGAGGATACAGACAAGTCCAACAAACATGGACTACAAAAATTATTGGTTGTAGTTGATTATCTCTTTAGTTACTTAAGTCTTTAGTCGTTCGTTCGATCATTAGTTGTTCTGAGACCATTTGTAAAACCCTAAGTTCATGTTTGTACACTTTCTTAACTTCTAAGACTAGAATTAGAGTGACTTACATTATCGGGCTCGTTGTAGTAAGACGAGGTTAGAGCCTAGAGCTTCCAAGGAAGCTGGTGCACGAGAATTGGTACCTGCAAACACAAGAAACAATCGGTTAAAGAATACACTATTTTCTATCTAATTAATCTGATCGTTTTGATTTTTAACCAGATTGAAACGTTGTCGAAAATCGTTCTAAGTTTTTAAATAGGCTAGATATGAGGAAAATAATTTTATTGTTAGAGAATATATTTTTCTTAGGCTTCTGTTAATTTTTATAATTTGTAAAAGCTCAAAATAGGTTTAAAAACTAATTTTAATTAGTTATCGTATTTATTCATAATTTCTTCTAGGTGCAATCTGCGTCAAAAAGTTTCAAGTGAGCTGTCAAAACGACCGTCTCGAAGAGTACAACCTATATTTTTCTCACGTATCAGTTTACGTGAAAAATAAGAAGTTACGGATTTTTAAGTGAAAACGACGTATTTAAGTTTTATGGTTAAAAATTTATTGTGGAAAAACTAAGCATCTGATTGAGATGAAACTAGCGCCATTGATCCAGAATATCATTTTTGATTTTCTGGAGCTGGTCTTGTATTTTTCGACCCTTATATAATTAGTTATGAATTTTTTATCAAAAAGCCCATATTATAAAATTATCAAAATACGCTCGAAATACACATATACGTATTTAATACGTATTATTTAATCTTACCTCCGTTCTCCTCTTTCGCATGCAGCGGGGTGGCAGCGGAGCGGCACAGAGCGGTGTGGCAAGGGCGGCGACAGCGGCAGCGCCGACGATCGGCGGCGGAAGCGTGCCGTGCGGGCGAGAGCAGCGTGGAGGGAGGAGGGCACGGCGGTCTCTTCGGGCTATCGGACGTCGATAGGGGGCAGCCAGCGGGTTGTGCAGTCGGAGAGTGGATGTGGGAGAGAGAGTAGGACGAGGTGAGTGGCGGGCTAGGCGGTGCATGGGTCTCCTGTCGACAGCGGGGTCTGGTTTGCGTGGATCGCCGGCATGGGCCCATGAACGAAGAGAGAACGGGGATCCTTCGAGCTGTCGTCAGACCTCCTTGGAGCTGGAGGCAGACAGCGAGCAGCTGGTCGAATCTCACGGCGAAGCGAGGAGCAGAGAGAGAGAGAGGGTGAGCTAACGGCGGCGGCAGCGTGCGAGAGGGTGAGGGACGTCGGAACGACGGTGGCAGCGGCTTCGAGGGTGTGCTTCGGGCGCTGCTGCGGGCGTTGGCGGTGGATGCTGCATAGGGCGAAGCTGAGGGTGTGTGTGGCCTGGGCGAAGGTGGCGGTGGACTGGGGCCTGGGTTTGGGGCGGTGGTTAAGCTGTGGGCGTCGGCATCGGAACGCGGTGGAGCTCAGGGGACTCCATGGCATGGACTTGAGGGTCGTCGAGCTCCTTGCTCATTGGAGCTACTCGTGATGGAGTGTATAGGAGACTCAAGAGGGTGGGGCGTCGTCGTGGAGTCGGGGAAGCAGTCGGACGAGGGGTGATGTCGACGGGGCTGACGGGGGTTGAGAGAGAAGGGGGTTGCTCTGTTTTCGAGAGTGAAGGGGATGCAAGAGATGGGTTACGGCTTGGGGAGAGAAATTGGGTTCATGGGTTGGTGTTGAGTGAGGGAGAGGGGAGAGGAATCAGGGCTATTATATAGGTTTAATTAAACCAATTAAATAGTAAACCTCATTAATACTTAGTCAACTATTAAATAGGTTAGGTAGTGATTACGTGTTAGCATTGACTAAGGTTAGAAAAATGTAAATGTTTCTCCTCCCATGTGTTAGTCATGTTTATGGTTAAAATTTTGATTAGGTTAATGTAATTAAGGTAGTTAAAAAGTAAATAGTGAAGGTCATTAGTAAAATTTTGTAACAAAATTACGATTTTACCCCTAGAGTAAAACGACTCCGAAAAATTACGAAAATATACCTACGGGTTCGTATCGTCACGAGGATCACGAATACGAGATCCATTTCGGGGTATGAACTACGGAGATACGAGTTTGAGGCCAAAACGTTTAGGAAGCGGGTTTGCAGGTTCTCTATTGATTTGATTTCTGAAACAGTATTAATATGGGAAGCCCTAAATGATCATCGAATAATACTGTAGAAGTTTGAAAACATTTTGAGGATGTTTATATAGAAAATTAATTCATTAAGCCAAAACAGTAATAATTGAAAATGAATTTTTATCGGATTATTTAGAGGTATTTGATGAAACTCGAACTTACTAAAATACTCCATAACTACCTGATACTTCAAAATATTTTTATAAGAAATTTTTTGAAAGCGTAAAACTCCTGACGGACCATTATAAAAATAGTTTTTTTAAAAAAACTAAAATACGTGGATTACATAAATAGATGTATTGAAAAATACGGATCGTTACATCCTACCCTCCTTAAAATAATTCCGTCCTCAGAATTCAGAAGACTGTTAATCGCCTAAGCAATTTAAACGATCGAAAGGAAGGCTTGATGAACGATTACGACTTAGTAAATAAGTTGTTAATAGCATGAAATATAATGTGATATCATAGCATCAAGAAAACAAGAGATGTTATGTATGAATACATACTATTGACATCACCATAGCTTCTATAGCGGGTCTCAAGTCAAAATAGGCTCAGATAGAAGAAGACGACGAACTCAAGAAAGATGAAGAAATAGCGGCATCAGCTTACACGCCTCGGTTTGGTTTGTCTCAAATTCTCTAGCACCATCCTCCAATAGGTCTGAGCGTCCTTTGATACGCTTCTGTTGTTGAACTTGAACTTCTGGTGATCGAAAATTCGAATGCTACCCTCCTTAAAATAGAATGTAGCCAGGATTCTAGCGAACTAAACACAAATAGGAGGGTTCTAAGAGGATCAATGAAAGGCTATCACCAACTGATGGTGATGAAGGGAGATAGTTGGTTTGAAGATCACTTGGATTGTCAACAAAGGAGGTTACTAAGGAAGGTATAACCAAGAATGGAACACGAGTTCCTAAGCAATGGTTAAGAGTTCAAAGGAGATGGTGAGAATCAAGGAAGACCTAATGAAGATGGGTAATAAGGACGCTTCACCCGTATATCCCATACAGGCGAACACTCGAGACAACCAGTACTCGAGAGTTCGATTTAAGTATTTTATATTGTACACCCTGATCTTGCTATATTGTTCACGAGGTAGTTAGCGCGGACCGGCATAGGCCACCAAACCTGTAACAACCCGCTCTCGGAGGCCCGTCACTTATTTGATTATTTCGCAGGTCTGCAGATCACCAGGGAAATCAATATAGCCACGATGCATAGATGTACAAAAATACTCAAATAGTGTCCAATTATTACAATCTATACTGTACAACATGTCCCAACAAAGATACATGAAAGAAGAAAGTACATAAGTGAAAATAAATCTGAAACCTGCGGTCTCAGGGTCGGACTCTGGCTCTGCAACTCAGGAACATCTACCTCAATCTGGTCGTCGTCTGCGGTGCCATAGAGATGGAACCGTAGGTAAGTCACAACAATTCTAGCAATAGAAAAGAAGCAGTGCACAAGTATGACAAAAGTAACTACGTACAAGCAACCAGAGTGAAAAGTAAAGTACTGAGCAGCAACTGTACATAACTGAGTAGTAAAGGTAAACAGAACTGAAAGAAGTGAACAAACTGTACTTTGGTAGTGCAAGTGTAAAGAAGGCTAAGCAAGTGAAACATGCTACCGTTGTAGCGAAAAGTATGACAAGTAAAGTACTGGTGACTGCACAGGTGTAATAGGTGAAGTGCATGCAATGCGTAAAGTAAAGGTGACTGTAATGCGTAAAGTAAAAGTGACTGTGCAAAAGTAACTACATTAAAACTACGTGAATCAAGTCCGAGAGTACAATATGTGACCATTGAGTTCATCTCTTGCCTGGGTGCACTTACCCAGAAGAATGTTGAAACCCCAGGCAGCTAGACAGGATGCTGACATGCAACATTTTTATATTTACCGAAACACAGGCAACTAGACAGGATGCCGAAAACCCAGGCAACTAGACATGTAGATTAAACTCCAGTCACTCCTGCACTCTCTCAAACTATGAATCTAGTACATGTTCCTTACAGGATGTTCCACGAGATGTTTTGTTCAATAAGATGTTCCACACATGATATTCCACCAAATATTCCACAAGATGTTTCGACAAGGTTATTGTCATGACAAGTAAAGTACTGGTGACTGCACAGGTGTAAGAGGTGAAGTGCATGCAATGCGTAAAGTAAAGGTGACTGTAATGCGTAAAGTAAAAGTGACTGTGCAAAAGTAACTACATTAGAACTACGTGACTCAAGTCCGAGAGTACAATATGTGACCATTGAGTTCATCTCTTGCTTGGGTGCACTTACCCAGACGAATGTTGAAACCCCAGGCAGCTAGACAGGATGCTGACATGCAACATTTTTATATTTACCGAAACACAGGCAACTAGACAGGATGCCGAAAACCCAGGCAACTAGACATGTAGATTAAACTCCAGTCACTCCTGCACTCTCTCAAACAATGAATCTAGTACATGTTCCTTACAGGATGTTCCACGAGATGTTTTGTTCAACAAGATGTTCCACACATGATATTCCACCAAATATTCCACAAGATGTTTCGACAAGATGTTCCACACATGACATTCCATACGATAATTCATTAGCATTCACTGAGTAATAAATGGCATGCAGCAGGTGACGTGTTTATGAGCAATCGTGCAACAAGTGTATAAGAGGCACATGCAACATTTTCAAATGATAAGTGTTAGAACAAAGTGGACAAGAGTGGACAAGAGTGAATATGAGTTTACATGCGATGAAAGGTTAAAGAAACTTATTCGTTGAAAACCAGAAAGTAAAGCAAAGCGGATGCTAATAAATTTGAGGATAAAGACAAGTCCAACAAACATGGACTACAAAAATTGTTGGTTGTAGTTGATTATCTCTTTAGTTACTTAAGTCTTTAGTCGTTCGTTCGATCGTTAGTTGTTCTAAGACCATTTGTAAAACCCTAAGTTCATGTTTGTACACTTGCTTAACTTCTAAGACTAGAATTAGAGTGACTTACATTATCGAGCTCGTCGTAGTAAGACGAGGTTAGAGTTAGAGCTTCCAAGGAAGCTGGTGCATGAGAATTGGTACATGCAAACACAAGAAACAATCGGTTAAAGAATACACTATTTTCTATCTAATTAATCTGATCGTTTTGATTTTTGACCCGATTGAAACGTTGTCGAAAATTGTTCTAAATTTTTATATAGGCTAGATATGAGAAAAATAATTTTACTGTTAGAGGAAATATTTTTCTTAGGCTTCTATTAATTTTTTATAATTTTAAAAAGCTCAAAATAGGTTTTAAAACTAATTTTAATTAGTTATCGTATTTATTCCATAATTTTATTCTGTGTGTAATCTGCGTCAGAAAGTTTCAAGTGAGCTGTCAAAACGACCGTCTCGATGAGTACTACAACCTATATTTTTCTCACGTATCACTTTACATGAAAATAAGAAGTTACGGATTTTTAAGTGAAAACGACGTATTTAAGTTTTAGTGTTAAAAATTTATTGTGGAAAAACTAAGCGTCTGATTAAGATGAAACTAGCGTCATTGGATCCAGAATATCATTTCTGATTTTCTGGAGCTGGCCTTGTATTTTTTCGACCCTTATATAATTAGTTATGAATTTTTCATCAAAAAGCCCATATTATAAAATTATCAAAATACGCTCGAAATACACATATACGTATTTAATACGTATTGTTTAATCTTACCTCTGTTCTCCTCTTTCACATGCAGCGGAGTGGCGACGGAGCGGCGCAGAGCGGTGCGGCGAGGGCGGCGACAGCAGCAGCGCCGACGATCGGCGGCGGAAGCGTGCCGTGCGGGCGAGAGCAGCATGGAGGGAGGAGGGCACAGCCGTCTCTTCGGGCTGTCGGACGTCGATAGGGGATGGACATCGGGTCGTGTAGTCAGAGAGTGGATGTGGGAGAGAGCGTCGGACGAGGTGAGCGGCGGGCTAGGCGGTGCCTGGGTCTCTTGTCGACGGTGGGGTCTGGTTTGCAAGGATCGCCGGCGTGGGCCCATGAACGAAGAGAGAACAGGGATCCTTCGAGCTGTCTTCGGAGCTCCTTTGAGCTGGAGGCAGACGGCGAGCAACTGGTCGGAGCTCACTGCGGAGCGAGGAGCGGAGAGAGAGGGTGAGCTCGCGGAGGCAGCGGCGTGCGAGAGGGTGCGGGAGGTCGGAACGACGGTGGCAGCGGCTTCGGGGGTGTGCTCCGGGTGCTGCTACAGGCTTTGGCAGCGGATGCTGCACGGGGCAGAGCTGAGGGTGTGTGTCGCCTGAGCGAAGGTGGCGGTGGACTGGGGCCTGGGTTTGGGGCGGTGGTTAAGCGGTGGGAGTCGACGTCGGAACGCGGTGGAGCTCAGGGGATTCCATGGCATGGACTTGAGGGTCGTCGAGCTCCTTGCTTATTGGAGCTGCTCGTGATGGAGGGTAACGGAGACTCGAGAGGGTGGGGTGTCGCCGTGGAGTCGGGGAAGTAGTCGGACGGGGGGTGCTGTCGACGGGGCTGACGGGGGTTGAGAGAGAAGGGGGTTGCTCTGTTTTCGTGAGTGAAGGGGATGCAAGAGATGGGTTACGGCTTGGGGAGAGAAACTGGGTTCATGGGTTGGTGTTGAGTGAGGGAGAGGGGAGAGGAATCAGGGCTATTATATAGGTTTAATTAAACCAATTAAATAGTAAACCTCATTAATACTTAGTCAACTATTAAATAGGTTAGGTAGTGATTAGGTGTTAGTATTGACTAAGGTTAGAAAAATGTAAACGTTTTCCCTCCCATGTGTTAGTCATGGTTAGGGTTAAAAATTTGATTAGGTTAATGTAATTAAGGTAGTTAAAAAGTAAATAGTGAATGTCATTAGTAAAATTTTGTAACGAAATTACGATTTTGCCCCTGGAGTTAAACGACTCCGAAAAATTACGAAAATATAACCACGGGTTCGGATCGTCACGAGGATCACGAATACGAGATTCATTTTGGAGTTTGAACTACGGAGATACGAGTTTGAGGCCAAAATGTTTAGGAAGCGGGTTTGCAGGTTCTCTATTGATTTGATTTCAGAAAATTACAATATTAATATGGGAAGCCCTAAATGATCATCGAATGATATTGTAGAAGTTTGAAAACATTTTGAGGATGTTTATATAGAAAATTAATTCATTAAGCCAAAACAGTGATAATTGAAAATGAATTTTTATCAGATTATTTAGAGGTATTTGATGAAACTCGAACTTACTACAATACTCCATAACTAGTCTGATACTTCAAAATATTTTTCTAAGAAATTTTTTGAAATCGTAAAACTCCTGACGAACCATTATAAAAATCGTTTTAAAAAAAACGAAAATACGTGAATTACGTAAATAGATGTATTGAAAAATACGGATCGTTACACTAGTCATTATGGTTTGTTGAGTCTCCTCAAGATCATAAGTGGCTAGTGGAAAAAACCTATAGGGAGTTACATGTGATGTGATTGTTGAAGAGTTTATATACCAATTACAGAGCAGATCAATTTGTTGAGTCTCCTCAAGGTTGTGAAGCTCGGGTTGGTTGGATCCCTCTCCCACAAATTTAAATATAATAAATTGTTCATTTTTATGGCTTAACTGTTCATTAAAATAGTGGAAGAATATAGTTTAATAAAAACCTCTTAAACTATAAAAGAACATATGCTAATTCAAACTTCTATTAAAATGAAGTATGGAGTCAGGACTTAAGTTTATCATCGAGAAGAATGTGCTGAACGTGACGAATTACAAGGACTGGTTGAGGAACATCATGCTAGTTCTCTCGTTAGCTGGAATCGATTATGTACTGACGGAACTGCTTGGGAGAAACCCAACGACAAGGCCACCAATGAACAGAAGGAGTCGTACAAACTGTGACAAAGGGATGCAGAGAAGGCCAGGTGCCTTACTCTGGCCTCAATGAACAATGATCTGCAGAGAAAGCATGAACATATGGATGTTCAGAGCATGCTTTTAAATGCAGAAGAATTGTATGGTAAGCGTTCTAGAGATGCCAGATTCGAGGCCACCTGCAACCTTTGGGAAACAAAGATGACGACGGGCCCCGTCCAGGATCATGTGATAAAGATGTTCGGGTACGTAGAGGGCATAGCCCAGCTAGGATTTGTCCTTGAAAATGAGATGAGCATGGACATAATCCTAAAGTCATTGACCCTTGCCTTCAAACAGTCCATTACAAGCTTTATAATGAACAACACTGAGGTGGAACTTCCAGGTCTCCTGAACATGCTCCAGCAGTTCGTTAAGAGAATCGAGAAGAACCCACCAGTGTTAGTTGTCGGCTCTGCTTCTTTTCACCAGCCTAATGGCAAGGGTAAGAAGAGGCAGATCAATTAACCTGCCAAAGGGAAGAAGGGGAAGAAGAAGAATGGGGCGTCGTCGGAATCTGAGTGTTTCCATTGCCACAAGCCTGGACACTGGAAGATAAACTGTAAGGCCTACCTTGCAGAGAAAAAGGGGCATAGTAATGACTCAACCTCAGATACGAATCTTGCTAAGGAGTATATTAATTTCCATAAAGCTTAATACGTGGTATGAGATACTAGTATGATTCCTAAAACATTTGTATATAGTCAATAGGTGCTTAAAGATGTGGATGGATGAAGTTCCTGATACAGTCGGCAATCAGAGTAATCGTTGATGCTGGGGCCGTCTAAGGACTTCGAGGATATCAAGGATGATGTCTTTATTTTATTTTGAATAAATAAGGTGATGAGATTTTGAACAATGATTAAGTGAATGTCACTTACAATGAAAATGTTGTGAACAGTTTTCCTTTAATTAAAGTCATTGTTTTTGATGTCTTGATGAGTATGCTCTGGTGGCTTTTCTAAGTTGTTGTGTATGTTTCTGAGTTGATGCGATTGATTGGAGCAGTCAGTATTTTAACAAATCTATAGTAACGAGTATATTCCAGGCGCATATAAATTAGATGTGATTTTGATTATGCACACAACAAGAAAAGTTCTTGTTTACCTGCATATAATATTTCAAGTTAGAAGATTAATGCAGATAAAGGAAATAACAGTGTGGGTAGTTATGATTGAGTAAGTTATCATCAAGACTCATATAAACGGATTTTTATATAACTTATTCATTCGTCAGAATAACCTGACACAAATTCATTCAATTTTAACTCATTCAGCACAAATGGTCTGGTTATACTTAATAATCAATATTCTAAATGAGATTTAGAAAGTCAAGTTGAAGTATTAAGACCAGACAGTTCTTAAAGTCAGTGGGAGCTAGCATATCGCTTGGTTCAGTTTTGGGCTAAGTAAAAGTTCCAAGTTATAAAACCATCTATATGTGACATACAATCAAAAGAGTTTTGATAATGTCAGAGATATAGAATATTTGGTGTCATTAATGTGTTGGACATAAATGACACATGAATATTGGAATATGATATGATATGACTGACTAGTATGAAGTGATAAACCTTATATAATGTAGTGTATGCTAATCGTTAGCTATAAAGAAGAAGAAGAAAAATCGTCGGATGAGATCCGAAGACGGCTTCGTGGAATCACCCATGTGTGAACAATAGTGTATAAGTAATAAGACTCTGTAATACTGCATAATAGATACATTTTAGCATATCCCTTTTAGGCTTTGACATATGAACGTTCGTAGTAACTGATATGTTATAGCGGTATGCGATACCGAGATAAATAGCCTTAGTGCAAGCGGAAGATGTAGGAAGATATATGCTCTCGAGGCAATTTATCCTAGAAAACTTCTAGTTCAAATATAAATGGTACTAATTATCCCAGTATGATTAAATGTTTTTTAATACTTGGATAATTTCCTTAAACTTAAAGTAAGTTCATACACGTATCTAAATGCAGATCTCGATTATGGGAAGTGAATGACCGATATGAACTTGAGTCTTAAAATGTTCATGGTCATAGATGTGTCGAGAAAAGGATAGCGGGAAATCGGACAGACCATTATGTCTTTGTCTTATCCGAAAGGGTAGATCTCATAATCATTCGACCTGGCAAAGTCGGAGACAATGCACAAGTGCTCATTGGAGAATGAGTCCACTGAATGACCCAATAAAGAGTTATCAAATGATTACCCTTAACTAAACTGTCATTGATAACTCTTTAGTGATGATGGGAAAGTTGGCCCTTTAGACTTGAGGTCATTGTAAGAACCTGTGCGTGAACGGTGTCACTTAAATCTATGATCAAGCCTCGAGTCTTCACTCATTGAAAGGTCTTAGGTTGGGTGACACTTGAAGCGCACGAGGTAAGAAGTGACTAAGATAGGATTCGTCTCTTTTGTTAATGGGAAGTTAGTGTCACAGGATCAGTACGGTTCTTTGTGCTAAACATCGGTCGGGGTATGTTGTAGGAAGTACACCATGGACATGCCAAAGACCGAAGTATGCTGCCTAGTGCTAGCTAGTAGGGTTGACTATTTACCATACCCTAGGCTATGCAGTGACATAGTTATGACGACGGGACTAAAATTACGGTTTTCATCACAGACAAAGTCAGAGTGATCCCGACGACACTTTTGTCAATGAGTCAATCACGTAATTATGATGTCGAAACAGGAGCGACACTTGCTGCTCGTGGTCACTGTCGTCTAGGGGTTTCGAGCCGCAACCTGTAGTATAGTCAGACTGTAGGGTCTCACACCGAGCGAGATTTGCGTCTTAGTAATAGGAAGGATTCAGGAGGAGTGCACTCGGGTGCAGGAGAATAATTAAAGTCACAAAGAGTTTGTGACAATAAGTCTATATTAAATGGGAATTAATAGTGTCGCAAAATGTTTGATATATTAGCATTAGACGAAAGCTATGTGGAAAGATTGCATATGATGAAAAAGGATTTAAAATAAATCATAAAGTGTTTACGAGGATATTTTAGCATATGATCCTGGGAAAACCACAGGAAGAAACCGCGCTCAAATTGGAGCTCAAACGAGTCCAGAAACGCAGAAACGACAAGTAAAAGGGCAAAGAAGGCTAGCGGGTCTAACCCGGCTCTGGCGGGTCAGACCCGCCAGGGAAAAGCGGGTCGGACCTGCTAGGGCGGCCCGCGTGCATTCACGTGGGCGGTGCCTGCGTGGGGCCCGCGCTCCCGCTGGACCAAAGCGGGCGTGCCACGTAGCATGCCCACAGCAGCTGTGGGCCCCACTGTGGGGCCCACATTTTAGGGTTTTTGAAAGCATAACGACGGCTGCGTTTTTCAGCTGTTTTTGTTGTTTTTGACCAACTTTGACCTATCGTTTGAGGGGTCATACGAAGTCGGAATCGATCGTCATTTGTTTCTATGCGTTCACCGTTTATAGCTCTTCAATTTGATAGGTTGTATCACTTGCGAAGCTCAACGGTGAGGGAGATAAAATAAGTTGAAGTTTAGCCTTAGTGTAAGGCAAAACTAATTTAATTTTTCTCCCATAATTTTTAGTCCCACATTGCTCGTGAGACGAGCAAGGGGTCTGGCCTCCTATATAAATAGGGGTTGGCTCCCTTTGGAAAAATTGCACCAAGTCTCCGAATCAAGTAGCTCTGAAAAGTTGTGAGCATGCTCGATCTGAGACAAAATTTTTCTTTCCTCCTACAATTCTTCCGTTCCTTCGTTCACGTCCTAGCAGACGACGTGGAGGATTGAAGTCTCAGACACAGATCACACTTAAGTGAAACTTTCTTCGGCGAGTGATTGGCTCGGAGGCGTGGTGTCGGCTCGCTTCGGGTGGACTAGTTTCAAAGGCGCAGAGGCGGCTTGCTTCGGGGAGCTAAAATTGTTGCTGAAAACGACGCTTTGTTTTTTGCGGAAGCAAAGTTTCGGGTATGTTTTTAATGCTTTCATATTTATATTGTTGCATTTAATTTTAGATCTATCTTTGGGGCTGGTCAGACCCACCCCAAGATAATAGTTTTCCTTGCTAGGGTCATGATATTCTTAGGGCGTTTTATTAAAGAGTTTAATAAAATTAATTTTCCGCTGCTGTTTATATTTCTATCATCCGTCCAACGTAGGACGGGCATAGATTTATGCCCTAAGGGTCCCTCAAAACCCAACGCTTAGTTCCCAACATGAACATGCATAACATCAAAAGCATGTAATCAATGTATGATATGTCATTAACATATAAAATATCATGGCTTGCACAATATCCAAGATGGTATATTATCGAACTATCGAGAGCATGTACAATATATCATCAAGAGCACGAATTCGGAGTATAATATCCAATACCATTGTAACAATGGGTCATGTAATTGGATCCCGATTGCCGACATATTCAACTCCAAAATCAAGCAACAAGTTACATTATCTCGCGCATAATTTCTAAACTACGCAACTTGATGACATAAATAACTAGTATAGTTATTGCAGGTAAGCTCAATGTTCCAGAATTTCATCAAGAAAAGTGTCACATCATACAATTGATCATAAATTTGATATTCAAGTGTTTTTAGTCAACAAGATTATTTGATGTAATTTCTATTTTTACACAAGATCATACAACAAGAAATTCGAAAAACTTATTTAAAACTGATTTTTAAAATAATTTAAAAATAAAGAAAAGAAAGAGACGAGATGGTATCAGATTCACGTTTCTACCACTTTAAATTAGTCCATAGTCTACCAGCATAGAGAGGAGTCATCACAGCCGAGTAATATGGACAGAAGGCAAACCCACAAACACATACACCAAGGCCCAAAGCCAGTCCGCAGCCTTATGGCAAAAAGGCCGTGAAAACACAACAAAGAAATGCATGTTTAACTACAGCTGGGGCCCATTGCCCGAAAACACTACAAGATAAAAGCCCAACCTCAGTCCACAAGAAAAGGTCCCAAGGGAATTATCAACAAAACCAAAGAGGTATAGGGAACCGACGTCATGTGCTATAACCCTAATGAATTACAAATGGGCAAAGCCCAAGTAAAACAGTCCACGAGTTTAAGGAACCAAGGTAATCCAACATTGGCAGGCCTAAAAACACAGCCATTAAGCACCCCCAAAGAAATGGCAGCAACAACCTGAGAAAACAGCTGCAACTAACATCAATGAGAAGCACCCATGACAGCAGTAACCGAACCTCTGACAGCTAACCAAAAGCCTAAGGAAATTATGGAATAGTGGCGACATCGGCAAGGGTCACCGTAGAACCCAAAGAGGATGCTGAAGCATGTAAATCAAAGGGAAGAACTCCCTCAAAAGTTCGTGAAACATCATCTCCCAAATAAAACCAAAGCCCCCATAGTTTAATCCTAAAATTATTTCCAAAAATCCCCAAGATTTCAGAAAAAGAGTACAGAAAGACTGAAAATTAAAATAATAAACCGAGAACTTAAGGCTAGAAATAATCTACCGTTTACTGCAGAGGGAAATCCAAAACCCCATGAAACTTTGACTGAGCCTCGCCACATTGCCAAGCTCATGGCTATAGCTACTCAGTTTGAGAAACATGGAACATTTGAGAAGATTCGAGCTCCAAAATCAGATCAACAACACCCAAAAACCAAGAAAGCCGAAAGTGGAAGATTTGAGTGGAAAAAGAATAATTTTCTCACATGAGAACCCATGAAAACTAAGAAAAGAGAAGGTATGAGAAGGGATCGAGCCGTTAGAGAATTATGGGATGTGTTTCATGCGAGATCATGACAAGAGAATAGGAATAACGCACGGAGAGGGTGGCGACAGCGGTTATCGAATGGAGAGAGACCTAGAGTTTTTTAAAAGGGAAAGGGAGGCGGCGTGTTGCTGTTTCAATCGAAGAGAGAGGGGAGAAACGATCGGTGCTGTGGAGATTAAAGTGGTTTTAGGAAAAGAAAATTATAAGGATAAGTTTAGGAGTCGGGCTTCTTTGGACTTTGGCCGGTGGGTTTCTTGGCTTCTTACTTAAAGAGGGAAGAAAGAAAAATCAGAAGAAGAGAATAAGGGTGGTTGGATTGGAAACTATAATGAAAGGAAGGAAAAAGAAATTGGGTGGGACGGCATGTTAAGAATTGAAAAGGAATATTAGAGAATGGATTATGCGATTGGGCCAAGGGAGAGGGTAAAAGAAAGAAGGAAAGGAAAATTAGAGAAAAAGAAAAGAATTAAAGAGAAGAACATCATAGAATCCAATCAAAATTTCAATGAAAATTCTGGAAAATCTTATAAATTGATATAGAAAAATACGGGACATTACATTCTACACACCTTACAAAAAATTCCGTCCTCGGAATGTTCAAAAGTCAAGATGTTGCTAGAGATAGACAAACAATGCTACAGTGAGTATTTAAAGGATCGGATGAATGAGGATAATATCATTATAAACTGAGGAGGGTGCGATGAGAGAAAAGAAAGTTGACACGAGTATATTTTATGGTATATCCTACTCAACATAAACTATTCACGAGGTGGTCAGCGCGGACCTACATGGACCACCACTTGTAACGATCTGCTTTCCGGAGGCCATTACAATATACAAGATTGGCATGTCATGATGTTTACCAATGAAAATAATATAATCAAAATAGAAATATATAGCTAAAAGATAGTCTCAGAAACTCTGTGCACAGCTCAAATAAATATGGACTAATCCAAGAACTCTGAAGCCGCATATTATACCTAAAAGAAGGTGTACCACGGGATTAAAAAGTAGATTATGTCTAACTCCAAGCAACGGTTTATGCTTAAAGTAAAAAGATAGAAAGAAAAGTTCAAGGCACGTGAAAGTAAGTACAAAACAAAGATGTGATAGGTTAACAACTTAAACATTTAAAAGACATGTAAAGAAACTACGGAAAATGTTATAAACAATTAAAAGACAAATAAAATATGTTACTACACTAAAAGGAAACAGGATAAGAGTGTAACATACCACAGAACACAGCATGTTTATGATTTTGCAGTTTATATTGTATTATGAAAGTTTGAATGTCACATGAATGTAAAGTTGTATCAATCCTAATCTATGACTCATCTTGGAGAGTGCGATATGCAACCCAAAGACCACCTTGTACCATGAGGAGTTACCCCGGATCGAGTCCAAAACTAGAAACATGAAGGGACTCTGGATCCCTCTGACGGTCCAAACAGATACATGAAAGGGTAATCATCGACTAAATAGATTCATGATTGGATCCCCCAGATACGGGCTGAAAGTGTGGCTCCAATCGCTCCTGCACTCTCTCTAATATGAGTTACCCAAACCACGTGGTCAAGTGAAATGTTGTTTAATTATTATGTGTGCGTATAGTGTAGTATGTCAGGGATTGTATCTATTGTTGTCATGTTGTTTTCATGTCATAAGTTGGTGTCATGTCAAGTGTCATGCCCAATATTGTATCTAATTAATATTGCATTAGTTTCCATATAATCATGAGAAGGGGGATTCTAGATATGTCTCTCATGGTTTCAAGAGATGGCCCCCGGTATACCATGGCACTTTGTCCTCATGTAGCACTTAGTTCCCAACATGAACATGTATAACATCGAAAACTTGAAATCAATGTATAGTATTTCATGAACAGATGCAATTTCATGGCTTGCACAATATCTAAGCTGGTATAATATCCAATTATCGAAAGCATGTACAATATATTATCAACAGCACAAATTTGGTGTACAATATCTATCTTACAATTAAGAGATGTTGAGAAACATCCATGTCCCCATGGGACAAAAAGTGGGCCCCACCTTTCTCCTACTAGGACAAAGGAGTGGTATTAGTTGTACCAAATGGGCATAGTGGGCCCCACTTGGTGAAGTGTGGGTGATTGGGTTTGGGGTGATGTGGTGGAGAACCCAAACAATGTCCCATTATTCCAATTAATTGCAAGCTTACCATTACTTTTTATTGAAACCCAAATGCCCCTCACTGTTCCACTTATTTACAGGTTTGCCGGTCTTTTTTCATTTTGGTCCCCTATGTTTTTATGCACTTTAACGCCTGCTTTTCTCCCTTTTACCCCCATTTGGTTTTACGTGAGATTTATGCACTTCCCCCCAAAGTTTTTTTTGTAATTTAACCACTTTACCCCCCCTCGGACGATTCCGACACGCACACCCACACTTCTCTCTCTTTTTTGGTTGCGCGTGGGTCTAGCCTTCTCCCTACAGTACCCACATGCACACCCACTCTTCTCGCTCTTTTGTTGGTTGTGTGTGTGCATCGCATCCCGATTGTGTGTTTTTCTTGGGCCACCGTGCACTATGTGCACGGCTTATTTCTAGTTCAATACAATTGGTAACAATGAGTCATGTAATTGATCACAATTATTATCATAGTCTACTCCAAAATCATGCAACTAGTTACTTTATCTCGTGCATAATCTCTAAACTACGCAACTTGAAGACATAAATAACAGGTCTAGTTATTGCAGGTAAGCTCAGTAATTCTAGAATTTCATCAAGAAAAGTGTCACATCATCAATTGATCATAAATTTGATATGTAAGGGTTTTTAGTCAAAAAAAAGATTATTTGATGTAATTTCTATTCTTATATAAGATCACACCACAAGAATTTGAAAACTTATTTAAAACTGATTTTTAAAATAATTTAAAAAGAAAGCTACGAATCAGAGGAGATGGGATCATATTCACATTTCTGTCACTCTAAATTAGTCCACAGTTTACCAACACAGAGAGGAGCCGTCATAGCTGAGTAATAAGGACAATGGACAAACCTGCAAGCCCATACACCACGGCCCAAAGGCAGAACGCAGCCATAGGGCAAAAAGCCCGTGAAAACACAACGGAGCAAAGCCTATTTAGCTGTAGCAAGGGCCTAATGCCCGAAAACACTACATGGCAAAAGTTTGTCCAACCTCAATCTACAAGAAATGGTCCAAGGGAATTATCAACAGAACCAAAGCGGTACAGGGAACCCATGGCAGGGGCTATAACCCAAAGGGAACTACAGATGGGCAAAGCCCAAGTAAAATAGTTTGCAAGTTTAAGGAACCAAGGTAACCCAACAGAGGCATACCCAAAAACATAGCCAACAAACACCCCAAAGAAATGGCAGTGGCAACCCAAGAAAACAGCCGCAAGTAACATCAACAAAAAGCACCCACCATAGCGATAACCGAACCTTTGATGGCTAACCAAAAACCCAAGGAAATTAAGGAATAGCGATGACATCGGCGAGGGTCGCCGCAAAACCCAAAAAGAGTGTCGAAGCATGTAAATCAAAGGGAAGAACTCCCTCGAAAGTTCGTGAAACATCATCTCCTAAATAAAACCCAAACCCCCATAGTTTAATCATGAAATTATTTCCAACAATCACCTAAGATTTCAGAAAAAAGAGTAAATAAAGAACTGAAAATTAAAATTATAAACCGGGAAGTTGAGGCTAGAAATAATCGACCGTTCACCATAGATAGAAAGCCAAAATCCCATGAAACTTTGACCGAACCTCGCCGTCTTGCCAAGTTCATGGATGACATTACTCAGTTTGATAAAGATGGAACCTTTGAGAAGATTCAAGCCCCAAAATCAGATAGATAACATCCAAAAACAAAGAAAGCCGAAAGTAGAAGATCTAAGTGGAAAAAGAATAATTTTCTCCTGTGAGAACCTGTAACGACTGCTTTTCATGTATCAGGATTTAATATTATATATATGTTTTGGTGGATTTTCTCCTCATGTGTGGTTTTCGTCTCCATAGTTTTCATTTTCGATCGATTCGTCGTATTTTCTCGTTTCTTCCTTAGGATCGTCGATTTCGAAGTATGTCATTCGTGACGGACTTCATAACGGTCATATCTAACTATTAGATCAAGCCTAGGAGTCTTAGGAATCGATCCCGGGGCCCCGCGCTCCGTATCGGTACTTTTCTGTGCTCATTAGCCGGTGTAAGAAGGGCCACCGACCGACTAGATGACGATCCAGTCGGTCGGCAATCCTTCTTGGACCGACTAGTTAGCTTTCTAAATTTCTCAGGAGTTACTGTTTATCGTTAGTCGGTCTAAGAACGTTGGTTGACCGACTAGGTTGCAAACTAGTCGGTCAGCAATGCTTCTTGAACCAACTAACTCATCATATTATTTTTGTATCAGTTACTGTTTATTCTTAGTCGGTCTAAGAACGTTCATCGACCGACTAGATGCCAAACTAGTCGGTCAGTACTTGTTCATGGACCGACTAACTCTAGAATCCTATTTTCGTTCAGGAGTTACTGTTTGCACTTAGTCGGTCTGCGTTGGTCGACCGACCGACTAGTTGCCAAACTAGTCGGTCAGTGGTTGCTCTTTGACCGACTAACTAGTGTTAAAACCCTAATTTCTGGGCAGCCGCCAGCTCAACCTATTTATACCCAACCCAAACGACTTCTTCTTCTCCAACACGACCCAAAACCCTAAAAACTTCCCTCTTCAGCCCCCATCTTCCTCCAAGCTCCATTTCTTCATTCCAAGCCTCAAATCCATCATCCAAACCATCCATTCACTCCATCTACCTCTCATCTTCCCCAAAATCTCATCAAAACCCATCAAAATCCCCAAATCCCCCAAAACCCTAGTTTCCCCAAACTTCTCCAATCTTCTCCAGATTTGATCCTAAGGTTTCCCGGAGTGTTTCTTCCGCCTCCTCTCGGTAAGAAATCGATCTACCGTTGTTTTCTCAACCTATTTATATTTTTATGAAAACCCTAATTAATTTCATGTGTTTGGTGTTTGTTTCCCCCATAACAGCGATTTCCCCCGTAGATAGCATCCGTGTGACGAAGCGATCGTCAATCCCCGGTGCTAGGCAAGTGAAACTTGCCACTTAGGGTTTAGGCCATGTTTTAGGCCATTTTCTTATAGTAGGCGTAAAAGAGGCTAGGCGACGAAATGATACTCGCCTAGGCGCAAATTGGGGAACTAGTTTGACAACGAAGCTAGTTCCAACACATATAGCATGTTGCACAATTTCCATGTCATGTTTACTTTCCATTAACGGTACGCAAATTACATGTCATGTCATCGCATTCCTTAAGTGTTGCTGTGATTGCGTAGCTTTGCTACGATGCTTGTGTTCCTGGCTCGTGTTCCAGAAGCGGGCCATGTGTTGGTTGATAGCCAATGCCCGAATTGCGTGTTTCCGGCTAGGTGCACCCCTACGCCAAATGTTTAAGAATGCGAGCTCAATGTGCGGGGCAACCCCAGGCTCACTAGCTGAGTTCATTGTGCGGGGACCCTAGGCTCCATTACGTGTGGGTATAAGGGGTGAGGGTTAAGCGGCCATTCAACTGGGAGTCTGTTTGATCAACAACTGCAGTTGTAAGGCGTAAACTCTTGGGGGTGGGGTAGTTGTTAAGCGGCCAATCAGCGAATGTGGAACCATTCAGCTGTAAGGCGTAAACAATCTACAAAACAACGTGACTAGTGAGTTGATTGAGATCGATAGTAGCGTGGCTACTCTTGTCTTGTCTTTCCTTGACCGATGATTGTTCTCTTGTACAAATTGTCTTGCCCTGTTTTAAATTGTGCACTCATGTTATAACTGCCATACCATGCATCATACTAAACTGCTAGGTTGCTAGTTGCCTTACTTTCAGTTTCCTTGCACAAGTCTTTTAGACTTGCTGACATGTGCCCCTTTACTCTTTTGGGTGACACATGTTAGATCATGAGCCTGAGTACCTTGTTGAGGACGAGGTGTTTGCTGACGCCGAGCCCGAGCTTGTGTTTGACGGGGAGTACGTGGACACTGGGGACCAGTCCTAGTGTCTTCGTGTGTTTTACTTTTTGTTAGACAGCTGTTTTGTTATCGGCGCATAGCACCTATACTTTGTTATGTCGTTTCTTTTGTTGGCCTTGTTCTGGGCCTTTAGACTCTTTTCTTTTAGCATGGTGGCTTTTCTGGATATTGGACTTATTTTTGATGGTGGACATTTTGTGAGATGTGGAATTTTATTTCAGTCTCTCCTTGTGTTATTATTGTTATTCTGTTGTGGTTACAGGGACCTGTTTATGTATTTGTGGACGCTTATCGGGTTTGGGGCTTCACAGCTCCACTCTCGTGCGGACCTTTTCACGTCTCGCCTCCATTTTAGGGAAGCGGGTCGTGACAGGTTTCAGTGGTGGCGCATGCAGGTCCTTTCTGTAACTGCGATTTTTGGAATAGCAATAATAATATTAGAATGTCCAATAAATTAAGTTCGACGTCCGAGTCATAAGCTATGAGTCTAATCTGATTCGTTCTCTGTGTCATTAGATGGCAGGAAGGCGTTTCACCTGTGGTGGGGGCAGTGGTGCGCTCCCTCATTATGAGGAGCCTGAGCGGGAACCCACCAACGGTGAGATGATGCGGATGATGCTCCAGATGATGCAAGTGCAGCAGGGCGTGCTTCTGCAAGTCCAGAATGCTCCACTTGCTCGAGCTGCCCGGGCTCTTCCGGATGTTCCTCGCTCTGAGCCATGAGCGAAGCAATTTCGGGAGCTGGGTCCCGCATATTTTGATGGTTCTGAGGGTCCTCTGGCTGCCGATGAATGGATTCGGAACATCGAGGACAATCTGAAGATGGCCAAGATCACCCCGGCTGGATGGGTTGATTTGGCGAAGAGGCAACTGAAGGATAACGCCAGGAATTGGTGGGATGCGGAAGAGAAGTTGTTGGTGGAGCCGATTGCTTGGGCTACCTTCAAGGCCAGATTTGAGGGTGAGTTCTTTCCGAAGGCTGCCAAGGAGGAGATGCTGCAGCGTTTTATCGATTTGAAGCAGGGGAACTCGTCGGTGGACATGTACCACCAAGAGTTCATGAGGCTTAGTCGGTTTGCGCCGAAGATGGTGCAGGACGCTGAGGAGAGAGCTCAGAGGTTCCTGCAGGGGCTAGCTTCGGAGCTCCAGAGTTTTGTGACCTCTTCTGACCGGGAGTCTTATCAGAAGGTTCTGGTCGCTGCCAAGAGGCAGGAGCTGCTCGTGAACCAGAGGAGGGGGTCTGTCGTTGGTGCTGGGAAGAGGCCTGTGGAACAGGCGAGGGCTGTGGTTAGACCTGGATTCAGGCCTAATCAGTCCGCTCAGTTTAAGAGGCCAGGAGGGCCTATTCTGAAGCTTTGCCATTTCTGCGGCAGGCCTGGCCACGTCAAGGATCAGTGTCGGAAGTTTTTGGGCCAGTGTCTGATTTGCGGTGATGCTTCCCATGTCGCGAAGGATTGTCGGCATGCGAATCAGCTGCGGAGGGCTCCTGTTGCAGCTCAGCCGTTGCAGCAGCGAGCGCCTGTTCCTGCTGGACGTGGAGCAGCTCTTGTTCCGCGGAGGCAGGCTTTTCAGCAGGCTGTTCCGCCGAGGAGGCAGGCTTTTCTGATGACCGCTGCGGAGAGCGCGGTTGTGGATGAGGTTATCGCAGGTAATCCTCACTCTAGCTGTTACTTTCCTAGCTGGTTTTGATTGTTAGATTGTGTTGGTTGCTTGAACATGGTTGTTTGCTAGATTAGGGTTTGATTGTTAATTGCTTGATTAGGTGTGATTTTGGTTTGCACATTTCCGGCACGAGTCCTCTTTGACTCTGGTGCATCGATGTGCATTATTTCTCGGAGCTTCGTGGAGAGGCATTCCTTGTCGACGTCCCCTCTCCCCAAGAGTTGGAATATCGTTACAGGGAATGGTGTGGTCTCGGTGCATCGTGGTTGCAATTCTTGCTCGTTGGTGGTCTGTGGACATGAGCTTTTTGCGGATTTCATTGTCCACGACATCATCAACTATGATGCAGTTCTTGGGATGGACTGGCTTGCGAGCTTCTATGCTACGATCGACTGTCGGAGGAAGAAGGTGGTGTTCGAGATTCCCGGACACCCAGTGTTTGAGTTCAGTCGTGGTAGCAGTTCGCTTGGTCCTGTCAGATTTCGGGCCAGGCCGGTAGAGCCTGTGGCTATGCAGATGGAGCTGGAGTGGCCAGCTGTGATGCGTGATTTTGGCGATGTCTTCCCCGAGGAGATGTCTGGTTTGCCGCCTGATCGAGCTCTGGAATTTTCTATTGATCTTGTTCCAGGTGCGCAGCCGATTTCGAAGGCGCCGTATCATATGGCACCTGCAGAGTTGGAAGAGTTGCGGAAGCAGTTGGATGAGCTTTTGCAGAAGGGTTATATTAATCCTAGTGTGTCTCCGTGGGGAGCACCGGTGTTGCTGGTTAAGAAGAAGGATGGTTCGCGTCGCATGTGCGTGGACTATCGGGGATTGAATGCGGTGACCGTTAAGAATAAATACCCGTTGCCTCGCATCGATGATATTTTTGATCAGCTTGGAGGTTCGAGGGTGTTTTCTAAATTGGATTTGATGAGTGGTTACCATCAGTTGAAGGTGAAGAAGGGAGATGTTCCGAAGACAGCGTTCAGGACGAAGTATGGACACTATGAGTTCGTGGTTATGCCTTTCGGCGTAACTAACGCGCCCGCAGTTTTCATGAATCTGATGAACCTGATTTTCTATGACTTTTTGGATAAGTTTGTCGTTATCTTTATCGACGAAATTCTGATCTATTCGAAGTCGGAGGAAGAGCATGCCTCGCACTTAAGGACGGTATTGGAGATTTTGAGGAAGCATCGGTTGTATGCTAAGTTTTCGAAGTGCGAGTTTTGGCTGGATCGAGTTGCTTTTCTCGGGCATGTGGTGACTGGAGATGGTATTTCAGTGGATCCCGAGAAGATTCGGGCCATCAGGGAGTGGCCTGTTCCTTCGTCTGCGTCTGAGATTCGGAGTTTTCTCGGACTTGCTGGTTATTATCGGCGATTCATTAAGGACTTTTCTCGTATTGCTGAGCCGATGACCAGGTTGACGCGGAAGGATGTTGCTTATGTTTGGTCGGGTAATTGTGAGGGTGCTTTTGGTATTCTGAAGGAGAGGTTGACGACTGCCCCTATTCTTGTTGTGCCTGATCGCAGCGGTGGATTTGAGATCTTTTGCGATGCTTCTGGCAAGGGTCTAGGTTGTGTGTTGCATCAGCACGGGCACGTTGTGGCGTATGCGTCTCGTCAGCTTAAGGTTCATGAGAAGAATTACCCGACGCATGATTTGGAGTTGGCTGCCGTTGTGTTTGCTCTTAAGATTTGGAGGCACTTCTTGCTGAGTGAGAAAGTGAAGATTTTCACCGATCACAAAAGCTTGAAGTATATTTTCACTCAGAAGGAGCTCAACATGCGACAGCGTCGATGGTTGGAGCTTATGGCGGATTATGATATTGAATTGCAGTTTCACCCTGGCAAGGTGAATGTGGTTCCAGATGCCTTGAGTAGGCTTCCGGCGGTGATGATTTTGACCTCGCAGTGGAGATTGCAGCAGGATTTCTGCGAGTCTGGTGTGGAGATTGTTCTTCCTGGGGAGGCTTCGTCGTTGATGTACATGCAGGTGCAGTCGACGATCGTCGATTGGATTAAGGCTGGCCAGGCCGAGGATCCGAAGCTGGTGAGGATTCGGGAGATGGTGGAAGCCGGTCTTCGGACTGACTTTTTGATTCATGAGGATGGCTCGCTGAGGTTTGGAGCCAGGTTGTGTGTGCCTGCTGGGGATATCAGAGAGGAATTGATGGTGGAGGCACACAGTTCGCCGTATTCTGTGCATCTTGGTGGCACCAAGATGTACCAGGATCTTCGTCTGAATTATTGGTGACATGGCATGAAAAGGAGCATGGCTCGGAGTGTAGCCAAGTGCTTGGTTTGCCAGCAAGTGAAGGCGGAGCATCAGCGTTCGGCCGGGTTGCTACAACCGCTTCCGATTCCGGAGTGGAAGTGGCAACACATCACTATGGATTTCGTGACTGGACTACCTCGGAGTCCGAAGCAAAATGACGCGATTTGGGTGATCGTAGATCGGTTGACCAAATCTGCTCACTTTATTCCGTTCCGAGTGGGACAGTCCACTGAGGCGCTAGCAAGGAGATATATGGAGGTAAAATTCTTTTACTCTCCGTTTTATTTCCTTTCCTAGTTTAGATAGTGATGTAACGTGAATCGTGCAGGAGGTTGTGCGACTTCATGGAGTCCCCGTGAGTATCGTGTCTGACAGAGACACGAGGTTCACATCTCAGTTCTGGCAGAGTTTACAGAAGAGCTTGGGTACGCGTCTGAGTTTCAGCACGGCGTACCATCCGCAGACGGATGGCCAGTCCGAGAGGACGATTCAGATTTTGGAAGACATGCTGAGAGCGTGCATGTTGGATTTCAAGGGTTCGTGGGAGGACCATCTACATCTGGTAGAGTTTTCCTACAACAACAGCTTCCAGGCGAGTATTGGCATGGCGCCATTCGCCGCTCTTTATGGGAGGAAATGTCGATCGCCATTGAGTTGGGATGACGTTGGTGATCGGGAGTTGTTGGGACCTGAGATGATCGTGGAGGCCGTGGATATCGTCAGGAATATTCGGGAGAGGTTGAGAATTGCTCAGGACCGTTTTAAGCATTGGGTGGATGCTAAACGTCGTCCTTTGGAGTTTCAGCCGGGCGACCATGTGTTCTTGAAGATTTCCCCGAATCGCGGTGTGATTCGTTTCGGGAAGCGTGGAAAGTTGAGCCCGCGATACATTGGACCGTTTGACGTTTTGGAGAGAGTTGGCGAGGTAGCTTATCGCTTGGCCTTGCCGCCATCTTTGGAAGGAGTTCACAATGTTTTCCATGTGTCGCAGCTTCGTCGATACATTAGCGATCCGTCTCATGCGGTGGATTTTTCGGAGATTACCGTTCGCCCCGATATAACGTATGACCAGCATCCAGTGCAGATTCTGGACAGGCGTCAGAAATCGCTTCGGAACAAGATTGTCAATCTTGTGAGGGTGATGTGGCGACACGGTTCACCTGGAGAGTCTACTTGGGAGAATGAGGATGAGATGCGAGAGCGTTTCCCACTTTTGTTTCCGGACTCGTGAGTTTTTGGAAATTCCGAGGACGGAATTTTTTTCTTAAGTTGGGGAGGATGTAACGACTGCTTTTCATGTATCAGGATTTAATATTATATATATGTTTTGGTGGATTTTCTCCTCATGTGTGGTTTTCGTCTCCATAGTTTTCATTTTCGATCGATTCGTCGTATTTTCTCCTTTCTTCCTTAGGATCGTCGATTTCGAAGTATGTCATTCGTGACGAACTTCATAACGGTCGTATCTAACTATTAGATCAAGCCTAGGAGTCTTAGGAATCGATCCCGGGGCCCCGCGCTCCGTATCGGTACTTTTCTGTGCTCATTAGCCGGTGTAAGAAGGGCCACCGACCGACTAGATGACGATCCAGTCGGTCGGCAATCCTTCTTGGACCGACTAGTTAGCTTTCTAAATTTCTCAGGAGTTACTGTTTATCGTTAGTCGGTCTAAGAACGTTGGTTGACCGACTAGGTTGCAAACTAGTCGGTCAGCAATGCTTCTTGAACCGACTAACTCATCATATTATTTTGTATCAGTTACTGTTTACTCTTAGTCGGTCTAAGAACGTTCATCGACCGACTAGATGCCAAACTAGTCGGTCAGTACTTGTTCATGGACCGACTAACTCTAGAATCCTATTTTCGTTCAGGAGTTACTGTTTGCACTTAGTCGGTCTGCGTTGGTCGACCGACCGACTAGTTGCCAAACTAGTCGGTCAGTGGTTGCTCTTTGACCGACTAACTAGTGTTAAAACCCTAATTTCTGGGCAGCCGCCAGCTCAACCTATTTATACCCAACCCAAACGACTTCTTCTTCTCCAACACGACCCAAAACCCTAAAAACTTCCCTCTTCAGCCCCCATCTTCCTCCAAGCTCCATTTCTTCATTCCAAGCCTCAAATCCATCATCCAAACCATCCATTCACTCCATCTACCTCTCATCTTCCCCAAAATCTCATCAAAACCCATCAAAATCCCCAAATCCCCCAAAACCCTAGTTTCCCCAAACTTCTCCAATCTTCTCCAGATTTGATCCTAGGGTTTCCCGGAGTGTTTCTTCCGCCTCCTCTCGGTAAGAAATCGATCTACCGTTGTTTTCTCAACCTATTTATATTTTTATGAAAACCCTAATTAATTTCATGTGTTTGGTGTTTGTTTCCCCCATAACAGCGATTTCCCCCGTAGATAGCATCCGTGTGACGAAGCGATCGTCAATCCCCGGTGCTAGGCAAGTGAAACTTGCCACTTAGGGTTTAGGCCATGTTTTAGGCCATTTTCTTATAGTAGGCGTAAAAGAGGCTAGGCGACGAAATGATACTCGCCTAGGCGCAAATTGGGGAACTAGTTTGACAACGAAGCTAGTTCCAACACATATAGCATGTTGCACAATTTCCATGTCATGTTTACTTTCCATTAACGGTACGCAAATTACATGTCATGTCATCGCATTCCTTAAGTGTTGCTGTGATTGCGTAGCTTTGCTACGATGCTTGTGTTCCTGGCTCGTGTTCCAGAAGCGGGCCATGTGTTGGTTGATAGCCAATGCCCGAATTGCGTGTTTCCGGCTAGGTGCACCCCTACGCCAAATGTTTAAGAATGCGAGCTCAATGTGCGGGGCAACCCCAGGCTCACTAGCTGAGTTCATTGTGCGGGGACCCTAGGCTCCATTACGTGTGGGTATAAGGGGTGAGGGTTAAGCGGCCATTCAACTGGGAGTCTGTTTGATCAACAACTGCAGTTGTAAGGCGTAAACTCTTGGGGGTGGGGTAGTTGTTAAGCGGCCAATCAGCGAATGTGGAACCATTCAGCTGTAAGGCGTAAACAATCTACAAAACAACGTGACTAGTGAGTTGATTGAGATCGATAGTAGCGTGGCTACTCTTGTCTTGTCTTGCCTTGACCGATGATTGTTCTCTTGTACAAATTGTCTTGCCCTGTTTTAAATTGTGCACTCATGTTATAACTGCCATGCCATGCATCATACTAAACTGCTAGGTTGCTAGTTGCCTTACTTTCAGTTTCCTTGCTCAAGTCTTTTAGACTTGCTGACATGTGCCCCTTTACTCTTTTGGGTGACACATGTTAGATCATGAGCCTGAGTACCTTGTTGAGGACGAGGTGTTTGCTGACGCCGAGCCCGAGCTTGTGTTTGACGGGGAGTACGTGGACACTGGGGACCAGTCCTAGTGTCTTCATGTGTTTTACTTTTTGTTAGACAGCTGTTTTGTTATCGGCGCATAGCACCTATACTTTGTTATGTCGTTTCTTTTGTTGGCCTTGTTCTGGGCCTTTAGACTCTTTTCTTTTAGCCTGGTGGCTTTTCTGGATATTGGACTTATTTTTGATGGTGGACATTTTGTGAGATGTGGAATTTTATTTCAGTCTCTCCTTGTGTTATTATTGTTATTCTGTTGTGGTTACAGGGACCTGTTTATGTATTTGTGGACGCTTATCGGGTTTGGGGCTTCACAGCTCCACTCTCGTGCGGACCTTTTCACGTCTCGCCTTCATTTTAGGGAAGCGGGTCGTGACAGAACCCATGAAAACCAAGAAAAGAGGAGTTATAGGAAGAGATCTAGCCGAATTATGGGACTCATTTCATGAGAGATCATGGCGATATGAGAGGAGTAATGCACAGAGAGGGCGGCATCAGCTGTTGTGGAAGGGATAGAGGCCTAGAGTTTTTTGAAAGGTAAAGGGAGGTGGCGGACTGCCGTTTCGATTCGGGGGGAGAGAGAGAGGGTAGAAACGATCGGTGTGCTATGGACATTGAAGTGGTTTGGGGAAAAGAAAATTATCATGATAAGTTTAAATAGGAGTCGGTCTTCTTTGGGCTTGGGTCGGTCGGTTTCTAGGCTTCTTACTTAAAGCAGGGAAGAAAGAAAAATCCAAAAGAAGATAATAATGGAGGTTGGGCTGGAAACTATAATGAAAGGAAGGAGAAAGAAATTGGGTGGGTCGGCCTGTTAAGAATTGAAAAGAAAATGAGAGAATGAATTATTCGTTTGGGTCAAGGGAGAGGGGAAAAGAAAGAAGGAAAGAATAATTTTAAAAAAGAATTAAAGAGAAGAACCTCATAGAATCCAATCAAAATTTTAATGAAAATTTAGGAAAACTTGTAATTAATATAGAAAAATACGGACATTAAGGTGAGATTGGTGTTGATTTGGGATTGGTGTTGATTTTGAGACTAGTGTTGATCATGTATGGTTTTCTAGGTCCTTAGTGCTATAAAATCGACGTCCGGCCTAAGTTGGACGGACGATGAAATCAAATCAAGCAACAAAATAATAACTTAAAATAGTTTTAAGTCTAGCCCTAAAGAAATAACACTAGCTATAATCTCTACTATCCCGAGGTTGTGTCCGACCAACCCATAAAGATAGATCTATCTAACAGCAATTATAAATGCATGTAAATTAAACTACATACCGGGAACTTCGTTTTCGCAGAATACAAAGCGTCGTTTTTAGCAACCATTATTTGACTTCGAAGCAATGCCCGAGTCGCTTCTCCCAAGCCGAACCGCGTCCTGAGGCGAGCAACACCCTTGTCGCCGAGCCAACCACGCGCTCCAGAAAGTTTCACCTTGAGTGAATCCTCCGTCAAGACTTCGGATCCGATCCGAAATCCTTCGTAGCTTTGCTGAAGCCCGATCAAGAGAAAGCAAAAATTAGGGAGAAAGAGGAAATATTAATTTAAGTCTTAATCCGAGCGTGCTCAAAACCTTTTAGAGCTTATCAAAATTGAAGACTTGGTACACGTTTAAAGGAGGGGGTTGGCCCCTATTTATATAGGCAGCGGATCCCTCCCCTTCTCATCATATTCGATGTGGGACTAAAGGTTTGGAGGAGAAAATTGACTTTAAGTTTAACCTTCACGAAGGCCAAACTTCAACGAATTTTCCCTCCCTCACCGTTGAGCTTCGCAAGTGATATCACATATCAAATCGAAGAGCACTGAACGATGAACGCATAGAAACAAACGTGGCTCAATTCCGACTTCGTTTGACCCCTCAAACGTGTGTCCAAAGTTATCCCAAAATAGATTTTCGCTGAAAAATTCAGCCGCCTGCAAAATAATAAACCTAGGGTTTAGAATCCGGCTTGGGGCCCACCGTGCTAGCCACAATACGGGTGCCCTCTAAGGGTGCAAGCGATGTTGGCCCGGCCCAATGGGCCGGGTGTTGGATACAACGATCAATGAATTCGTGTTTGATGATAACAAACGTGTGTGAACGATTTGATGTGTGTGCTAAGTGTTTTTCAGGAGTGGCACTCTTGCAAATACTCAAAGGAAGAATAAGTCAAAGTGATGGTGAATTTTCCTTTCATTAGCTAAGTGGGCTTGGTCAAAGATGGAGATAATGGCTACACATATTGGACTAAGTCAAAGATAGGGAGATAAGGAGGAAATCAATTCAAATCCATATTTGAATTGATTCAAATCAATTGGTGCATGAATCGAATCCTAAAGCCATACAAATTGAAGACTTGGTCAAAGATGGAGAGATATGGAGAATCTCATGCAAATCAATGTAAGAGATTAAATAAGATCTTATTTGAAATCCTATAGCTATTCAAATTCAAATCCTATAGCCATCCATATTCAAACTCTATAGCCATGGTGATTCATTCAAATCATAGTCAAGTTGGGATTCCAGCCAATCTCCATATTCAATGGGATTCTACTTGATTCTAATTGATCACATTCTCTCCTATATAAACCCATATTCAAATAGAGATATTTTGAGAGAGAGGCATAATATTGCGGCCAAACAAAGAGAGGAGAGCAAAATATTTCGGCCATAACCCTAAAAGTCCAAAGTGTCTTGCGTAAGCAACCCTTCTTCCATGTTGCGCAATATAGAATCACTTCTCATCCTTGCTCCACCTTGTAGGCATATCCTTGCTCAAAGCTTCATCTTCATTCCTCTCCAAGAGCTCCATTGCCGCAATCTACTTGGCCAAAAGAGATATTCAAGCTTCATCTTCTCCATTGCAAGCCACCATGTCAAGTGCACAAGATACAAGGCTCCTTCCAATCTTCATTGCGCAAGCTACCACAAGGGAGCAACTCACAAGGCCGCAACATCTCTTTGGAGTTCACCATCAAGGCCGCAAGTTATCATCTAAAGGTTCCTTATAACATTGCGCAAGCCAACAAGGAGCAGCCCATGCACTGCCCACGCACTGCTGCCTGCAGTCCACGCACTGTGGCTTGCAGCATGTTGTTCATCCATGCATTGTTGTTGCTAACCCATGCACTGCTACACCACCAAGCCAAGGGGAGTGCCTAGGCCGCAACATCCCAGGAGAGGGGCCAAAGCCGAACTTGAGTTGCTCCAGAGTTCGAGACGACTTCATCGTCAGACTTGATCTGACCTGAGCTAATTGACATAGACGACTACGCCTATACAAACTGAGATTTCCTAAACTCTTTATTATTATATTTGTGTAGTAGTGTATCGATCTTTGTAGGAGAAACTTTACCATACTTGTTTTTTGGGGTCTTATTTAGTCTGGGATTAGACAAGAGGGTCTTGAAGAGTTGGGGCTCGTCAAGAGAGAGAGCATCTTCTAGATCGATAGTGTTGAGCACTTTGGGGAGTGCGTATGAACTATGTAAGAGTTGAGTTGGGGCTCTAGCTCATTGTAGTTGTACCAAATAACATATTAATCTAGTATTTGCTTTCGAGGCTGGACGTAGGTCGTTGTGGCGATCGAAACAGGGTAAATCCAATATGCACTCTGTGATTACTTATTATTTACTCTGCATCTGCTATAACTGTCTGTGATTGCTCGTGGGTTGCACGAGAATTTTTATTAGCCTATTCACCCACATCCTTCTAGGCTCAGATCCAGATCTAACAAGTGGTATTGAGCAGGTTAGAGGATCAAGTCTAGATGACCATGAATATATCTGATTCTGCATTTGCTGAAGGTCAGTATATAGCCCGACCCCCTAAGTTTAATGGAATAGACTTTGCATATTGGAAGGCAAGAATGAAAATTTATTTAGTGTCTATTGATTATGATGTGTGGGATATTGTTGAAAACGGATATGAACCCCCTACTTTTAAAATTGAAGACACTGAAATTTTAAAGCCAAAAGATAAGTGGGATGCTGCTGATAAGAAATTTTATTCATTGAATGGTAGAGCTATGAATGCGCTTATTTTCTCTTTGGATAAAGCTGAATTTAATCGTATCTCACAATGCTTAACCGCGCAGGAAATATGGCATATGCTAGAGGTGGCGTATGAGGGAAGCAAGCAAGGAAGAGCTGAAATGAGCTTGAGTTGCAGAGCATCGAAGCTAGAGAGAAACCAAAAGCCAAAGTTCCAAACTCATTAGCTCTTCAAGCTAAGAAAGATGACGACGATGATCTTGATGAGGAGCATGCACTGATGGTGAGAGGGTTTAGTAGATACATCAAGACAAAGCAAGGAAGAGCTGAAATGGCATAAAGGTTTAATCGCTCTAATAAATATAATCCTGCTAGAAATACTTCTGAATAGAATACTTTTGATAAAGTTGAAGGTTTTAAATACAGGAGGAATGGACACTTTGCGAGAAATTGCCCACAAGAGAATAATAATTCAGCAGAAAGAAAGGAAAAGCTCTAAAGTTGACGTGGGATGACGATAGCGAAGATGAGATTGAGGATACTGCTCACACGTCTCTCTGTTTGATGGAAAAGAACAATGAGGTAAAATCTTGCACTAAAATTGAACTTGTGAATATTTGTAAGGGAATGCAAGATAAAATAGATGAGCTAGAATCTACCTTAGATGACTACAGGAATGGTAGCTTTGAATTGCAACAAGAAAACTGTGACATGTCTGAAAAAATTGTTGATTTAGAATCTACTATAGAATGCTATAGAAATACTAGGTTTGAATTGCAAAAAGAAAATTGTGACATGTCGGAAGAAATTGATGATTTGAAAGAAAAATTTGTTGCATGTAAATCTACCATTGATTTGATGAAAAAGGAGAAATCTAACTCTCATGAAAAATTTGAATGTCTTTCTTGTCCTACTTTGTTGAATGATAGTAGCATGTATTAACAAAATGTGATTAAGTGAGAAACTGAAAATGAATTGCTTATTGAAAAGATTAGCATGCTAAATACTGAGCTTAAAGAAAAAATGATTGTCTTTGAAAAGAAAGAAGCGGAAAACAAGAAAGCTTTTATTAGTAAATGCACTTTGCTTGTGAATGAGAATACTTTCTTGAAATCCAAAGTAACTAGTCTAGAATTGTCATTAAAGAAATTTTCAATTGGAAAAAAATCGTTGGATATTATCCTTGGAAATCAAATTTATGGCAATAATAGGCGAGGACTAGGATATGGTTTTAAAAATGTTGAAAAGACAAAATATAGAAAAGTTCACATTGAAACAACAATGGTTGGAAATATTCATGCATAGTGCTTTACATGTGGTTGCGTTGGTCATACCTCTTATTATTGTAAATATAGGAACAATAACATTAAATTCAAGAAAATATGGGTTCCTAAAAATTTGATGACTAACGTGAGTGGACCTTGTTGGATTCCAAGGTCACACATAACATCTTCCGTGTAGGTAAGATGGAGGTGGCGAGGAACTATGAATTGAATGTCGCATCTTATTAAAGTTCCATACCCAAAAGACGACGTGAAGATATGGTTTTCCCTTTTGAACTTAAGGCATACCTTCATAGCATTTTTGTGTGCGCTTGATTTGTTTTTATTTGAGTGCTAGTTTGTTTGCTTTCTAGCTTGTTTAGTTCTTTATAAAGAAAAATAAAAAAATAAAAAAAGTCAAAAAGCAAAAAAAAATGGTGCTTAATGTATATTTTTCTTTTGAATCATTTAAGTGATATTAATGAATGATAATCATATCCATGTAGAAATTGTTGTATTATTGTTATAGCAACATGCGCATGTTTGATTTTCTAGATAGCCATGACATGTTCAATGATTAGAATAATATGATTTCTACACCACCACTTTTACTTCCACGAGTATCAAATATTGTTATACATTTGGAGACATCTTTTATGAAATATTGGAAAGTGAATGTAGGATGAAAAATAACTAAAAATCTAAGGGATATGATGTGTCTTGCCATGGATACAAATTGAGCACAAAAGAATTGAATATGAAACAAAAAAATTGAAAAAGAAAGAAAATAGCTCCATATGAAAAATGGATACAATCCTTCGCAAGTACACTACCCAGGAGTATCCAACATATGCTTTACGGGTAATCTTTAGCGTTGGTGTTATACTCGTCAAGCAATGCCACCCCCCATATAAGAGTCCTTATAGGCTATGTTTTTGGGTGTGGTAACTTGAACTCATTTTTAATGAGATGGGGAAAATCAATCCTAGATAATTTCATGTTTAATGGAAAATATGGATTGGTTTTGGGTGAATTTCTTAAAAGTTTTCCTTATGTGCTTCAATGTTTAATCATCACGCTTACACGAAAGTCGTTGAAGTCTATGTTATAATTCTCATTGAATTTGAAGTGCTTATTCTACGAATGTTTACATGCAAGTATTTGTTATAATTTATAATGCTCACTTTTGCATGTGGTATAAATTTGACTTCATATATATACTTTTGATGATAACAAAAGGTGGAGAAATACTGAGAAGATTTGGTGTGCATTAATGCCTACATGTTGAATACATGAATATTGGTTTAAGGGGAAGCATTATGAATAATGAATGAATGCAAGTGCTTAATGAATATGTGAATATATGTTCAAGGGGGGAGCATGAATACATGTTTGAATGCTTAAACATCATTATAGCATACTTGTATGTTTGAACATCATTTTAATACTCGTTGCATATTACATACATCCTCTATCACCACACTTCACACACATGTCACGATGATATTACTTGAATCGTTATTGCTCAAATCTTATATTGGTTTGTCATCATCAATAGGGGGAGATTGTTGGATACAACGATCGATGACTTCGTGTTTGATGATAACAAACGTGTGTGAACGATTTGATGTGTGTGCTAAGTGTTTTTCAGGAGTGACACTCTCGCAAATACTCAAAGGGAGAATAAGTCAAAGTGATGGAGAATTTGTCATTCATTAGCAAAGTGGACTTGGTCAAAGATGGAGATAATGGCTGCACATATTGGACTAAGTCAAAGATGCGGAGATAAGGAGGAAATCAATTCAAATCTATATTTGAATTGATTCAAATCAATTGGTGCATGAATCAAATCCTAAAGTCATACAAATTGAAAACTTGGTCAAAGATGGAGAGATATGGAGAATCTCATGCAAATCAATGTAAGAGATTAAATGAGATCTTATTTGAAATCCTATAGCTATTCAAATTCAAATCCTATAGCCATCCATATTCAAACTCCATATCCATGGTGATTCATTCAAATCCTAGTCAAGTTAGGATTCCATCCAATCTCCATATTCAATGGGATTCTATTTGATTCTAATTGATCACATCATATCCTATATAAACCCATATTCAAAGAGAGATATTTTGATATAGAGGCATAACAAAATATTGCGGCCAAACCAAGAGAGGAGAGCAAAATATTTCGGCCATAACCCTAAAAGTCAAAAGCATATTATGCAAGCAACCCTTCTTCCTTGTTGCACAACATAGAATCACTTCTCATCCTTGCGCAACCTTGGAGGCATCTCCTTGCTAAAAGTTTCATCTTCATCTCCTTTCCAAGAGCTCCGTTGTCGCAATCTACTTGGCCAAAAGAGAAACTCAAGCTTCATCTTCTCCATTGCAAGTCACCAAGCCAAGAGCATATCATCTCCTCATTGCGCAAACCTACAAAGCCAAAGCTCCATCGCTCTCCTACCTTGCGCAAGTTTGTAAACACACCCACCATTGCCGAAAGTTCTAGGGTCTCTCTCCACTCATTGGCCGCAAACTTCAAGGGTCAACTTCAACAAGCAAAGCCAAGAGCCATCCTCCTTCAAGTGCACAAGATACAAGGCTCCTTCCAATCTTCATTACACAAGCTACTACAAGGGAACAACTCACAAGGCCGCAACATCACTTGGGAGTTCACCATCAAGGCCGCAAGTTATCATCCCAGGGTTCCTCATCACATTGCGCAAGCCAACAAGGAGCATCCCACGCACTACCCACGCACTACTGCCTGCAGTCCATGCATTGAAGCTTGCAGTCCATGAACTACGGCTTGCAACCCATGCACTGCTGCTGTTCATCCACACACTATTGATGCCAACCCACGCACTACTGCACCACTAAGCCAAGGGGAGTGCCAAGGCCGCAACATCCAAGGAGAGGGGCCAAAGCTGCAACTTGAGTTGCTTCAGAGTTTGAGACGACGTTATCGTAAGACTTGATCTGACCTGAGCAGATTGACAGAGACGACTATGCCTATACAAACTGAGATTTCCTAAACTCTTTATTATTATATTTGTGTAATAGTGAAGCGATCTTTGTAGGGAAAACTTTACCATACTTGTGTTTTGGGGTCTTGTTTAGTCTGGGACTAGACAAAAGGATCTTAACGAGTTAGGGCTCATCAAGAGAGAGAGCATCTTCTAGGTTGATAGTGTTGAGCACCTTGGGGAGTGCGTACGAACTAGGTGAGAGTTGAGTTGAGGCTCTAGCTCATTGTAGTTGTACCATATAACATATTAATCTAGTATTTGCTTTCGGGGCTGTACGTAGATCGTTGGGGCGACCGAACCAGGGTAAATCTGTTGTGCACTCTGTGATTGCTTATTATTTACTCTGCATCTACCATAATTGACTGTGATTACTCGTGGGTTGCATGAGAATTTTTATTAGCCTATTCACACCCCCACCCCCCCCCCCCCCCCCTCTAGGCTCAGACCAGATCCAACACCGGGCCTATTTAAATATGGCTTTAAAGCCATTTAAATAATGTTATGCTTTTTTCACTTTAAATATCTTATTTTTGGTGTTTTGGGCTCATTTAGAGTCCATTTTTAAATCTGTTTGAACCTAGATTTTCACCGGGACGTTCCCAACATCCACGTAACAATTTTCTATGCGTTTATTGTATAAATAGGCCCACAAACATTTTATGACATATTAAAATACCTTTGCATCAAATGCAATTAATCACATACATATCGCAAACTGTTTGCGATATAAATAATTCTAATGTATATGTCGCAAACTGTTTGCGACACATTTAATACACATACATCCGATGTATAATCTCCTCTAAGACTTCCTATTACTTGATAAAGGTTTCACTCTGTGTGAGACCCTACAGCCTGACCCTATTACAGGTGGGGCTCGAAACCCCAGATGGCAGTGACCACGAGCAGCAGGCGGCGTCCCTGATTCGTTATCATAATTATGTGGTTAACTCATCGATATGAGTATTGTCGGGACCACCCTGACTGTGTCCGTGATGAATACCGCAGTTTTAGTCCCTTCGTCAAAACTATGTCGCTCGGTCAAGCCTAGGGTATGGTCAATTGTCAACCATACTAGCTTGAACTTAGTTAGTCTCCATCGGTGTTTAGTCTATCAATATTGGACTTCTTCCAACATACTTTGGCCAAAGTTTTCACTAAATACCAAACCAACACTTGCGACACTAACTCCCCATAAACGGGAGAGACGAATCCACTCTTGGTCATTACTCTCCTCGAACTCTTCAAGTGCCACCCAACCAAAGACCTTTCAAAAGGCCTTACCTCGAAGCTAGGTCAGAGATCTAAATGACACCGTTCACGTACATGTTCGTACAATGACCTCAAGTCTAAGAACCAACTTGCCTATCATCACTGAGAGTTATCACTGACAGATTAGTTATGTTAACAATGTGATAACTCTCATTGGGTCGTTTAGTAAAATCATTCTCCAATGATCACATGTGTCTCGTCTCCGACTTCGCCAAGTCGAACGACCATGAGATCATCGTCACCACTCCATGGTGAAGACATAGACACAATGGTCTATCCGATGTATCGATATCATTTTTTTCGAAACATCTATGACCACGAACAATTTTAGACCTATGCTACTAACGGTCAAACAATTCTCTATGATCGAGATCATCATCTCGATACTTGTTTAACCTCGCATCAATTCTTAGGACTTTACCTAAGTTCTAATGTCGACTACATTATTATTAACTTAGGTAAATTCTTACCAAACAGCTTACTGTTATTTTGAACAAGACGTTTGTACACATACACAGAGATAAATTCCCTCGAGGGCATACCCATCTTCCAACAGATCCTAGGGTGGATTTATTAACACGCGTTGTTGGTGGACAAATTGCCTTAAGAGCTCTTGAATTTGTTGCAGTCATGTAGTCATTTGTTGCAATTGATCCTCTATCATACATTGTGGTTCAGGGTGGTCATCGGGCCAGGCCGGCCCGGTGACCGGCCAAGAGCCGGAAGCCCGACCCGGACGAGGCCTGGCCCGAGCCGGGCCGAGCTTTTAATATTTTAAAATTTTTAAATAAAAACTCTAAAAAACTCTTAAAATTCTTAAAAATTCTTTTAAAATGAAAAAAAATTCACATAATATATAATATTATACATAGTATTAAAATTTTGACAGATAGATAGTTTTATAAAAACATAGTATTTTATAAAAAATTACAAATAGATAGTCTTTTGTAAATTGTAAGCAGATAGAAATTTTAAAAAAGAGAAAAAATTGACTTATATTATTGCTAAATGATGCATTATTGACATTGGACAGAAACGTATTTATGACCAAAATTCTCGAAGGTCCCAAGTTGAACCTTCAAATTTTATTAATTAAATTTTTTTTAAGGGAAGACTTATGTCGGCCAGCCTTACCCCTCATACAATGACCAAAAAAGAACTCTAATACAAATAATAAATTGATAATACACGTAACAAATGAAAATCACTCATCTTGTGTCTCTTCTTCTTTGGAATCTTCAGAAATGTCCTTTTTATCCTACGAGCGGTTTTCAGCATGGAACCAATCATTTGCACAAACCGCAACTTCAACGATGTCTTCCTTCAGCACTTACCTCATGTCGCTTAGAACGCGACCACCTGCACTGAAAGCAGACTTCGAAGAAACTGTAGATATATGGACTGCTAACAAATCAAGTGCCATGATGGAAAGAATTGGATAAACGGATGCATGCCCTTTCTACCAGGTAAGAGTACCAAAATTCTCATCATTCATTTTTACCTCAGTAAAAGAAAACGGATTTGCTAAATACTTAGATCGTTCACAAGAAGAACTTCCTGACTCTACTATTTTTGTTTCTTCACTAAAATCTGTCGAATTCTACTCAAAGAAGTAATAGTAGCAGGCACAAAAGAAGTATGTGAATACCTATTGTTACGACCTCAAGATCGGCCCATATGATCTAGGCCCACTTGTTCAAGGCACGAATCTTGGCCCGCCAAATCTCACTATGGAAGCCTAGTTCGTTGAAGCTCGCCGAGGTCTAAGGAAGCTCGCCCAACGGAACGACAAGCCCGCCAATCAGTATCAGGAGAGTCCTCCAGCAGATCATATAAGTCCATGCCAGCACGCCACAGAGTGGTTCACACCCAGAGCAGCTCACCCTACAGGAAGCTCGCCCAGACGCCGCTCACCCACTAGTTCGCCCAAGGAGGAAGACGACACGCCACTGCAGTTTCACTACAGACAAAGCCTCACAAAATCGCACCTGGCCGATTCGGCGCCTGACCATCTGCCGAAAGCACGACCCGCCGTTTTACCGCCAGACAGCCTGATAAAAGTGCCACCTGACATTTACGGCTCTTACCACCTGACAAAAGCGCACCTGACACGTTTGGCTCTGACACCAACGGTCGGATCCCTGACGTCTTGACACCACCAGCTCAGCAAGAGCAACCGACTTTAGCAACCTATAAATACCCACTCTCCTCCAACAAGAGGGGGGCTGGGTTTTTTGCGTATTAGTAATAAACTCCTAACACATCAAATCTCCTTCACATTCACATCTCCATAATAGTCCGCAATGCAAGTGCCTATCAGTCTTTTAGATTTCTCTTCGTGTCCGACATGTTTTCCTCAGTCATCTACTGACTTAAGCATCGGAGGGGCTGCGGGTTGAAAGACGGCCCGACCTTTCTGACAGGTTGCTCATCTTATAGGAAGTTCACCCTCGCTGCCACCGGACGAGCGACCTGCGCCATCCTTCTCCAACGATCGAGCTTCCTTCATCAAACAGCAGGCGACCTACTCCTCTTGACGGGCGACCTTGAGTTCCTCCTCCTCAAATCACCTTCAGATTGCAGTTTTCCTCGCCATCTCCCCCAAACACGTATAATCATCATGCCATTGGTTCCCCACTCAATAAAAATTCATTGTAGCAGATTATACCCCGCAACAGTTGGCGTCGTCTGTGGAAACTTAGGGTCACACTTATGTCAAACCCCATACTTTTCAACCCTAGCCCTGACAGGAGCAAATAGCACATGGAGGAGGAGCCATGCCCTCTCGGAGGGGCTCCCCTATCGAACGTTCCCCCGGAGGGGATGGTGGAGGCTATTCATGCCTCCGACCGGGCTGTTCACCAAGGCTTTGAAGCCTTCACGAAGATGATGAATGATTGGGGCACGAGAGGGGCCGGGACGTCCACCGTCCCCTTACACCCCTGAATGTGAAGCGCATCCTTCACCCCCAGATTGAAGCAGAAGCAGCCGCCCGGCGGAGTGAGCTCGATGAAGAGATAGCGGCCCAGAAATGCTCCTCGATGAAGAGATGAAGGCCGTTCATCAGAGGCAACTCGAGGGAGAAGCTGTTGTCCAGCTGAGGCAGCTTGACGATGAAGCGGAGGCCACCACCGAGCAGATCCGGGGCGATGAAGAAATCGTGCATCGACAGCTGCGATTCATCATCGCCGCACGAGAAAGGCTCCAGGAGGATAGCCACAGGATCCCGAAGGCGTCACCTCTGAATCGATGGCATACTCGTAGCCCTCCGCCGGTGGATATCTCGCCGATCGGAAGGAGCACCCACCAGACGGCCCGCCCAGCTCCCAGACGTGACGATCGTCAACGGCGAGGTCGCGATCGAAGCAAGACTCCCTTGAGGCGGGGAAGGGACGTCACCGGGCACAGAGGTGGCTCGTCGAGGGACTTCGATGATGAGCCTGGCGGTCGAGGTGGGCAGGACGACCTAAGGAGATCACCTGCACACCTACAAGAAGCGCCCACGCGACGCCCCCACCCCGAAGCAGCTAACCCCTTGGCTAGACGGGTGACCACGGCCCCGATCCCCCATAGATTCAAGCTTACTCAGCTTGAACTATATGATGGTGCGGGTGATCCCCTCGAGCATGTACAACGGTACAGGTGGGCCATGGAAATTCAAGGCGCAGATGATTTGCTCTTATGCCGAGGCTTCCAAATGACTCTGAAGAAGTCGACACTAGAGTGGTACAACGGCCTACCCACCCGCTTCGTCGAATTCTTCGACGATTATCTCACAAGTTATGCCAGCAGTTCGGGGCAGGACGCAGAAGGAAGAAGCCAGCGGACTATCTGTTCTCGATAGTCTAGAAAGAGGGGGAAACGATCAGGAAATTCATGCATCGTTTCCAGGAAGAAAGGCTTAGCATGGCGAGCTGCGGAGATGAGCTCACCATGTCGGCCTTCAAGAAGGGGTTGACCAATTGGAGCCTGCATAAGTCACTCCTCCAAGATCCGTCCACCGATCTGGATGCACTCTTTGCCCGAGCGGAGAGGTTCATGCTGAGCGAGGACGCTCTCGGAGTGAAGAGGGTGGCTGCCCCAGCTGGGGGTCCCCAAAAGATCGACAGCCTGATGGTCGATCAAGGCCAGATGACCGCCCTCAAGGGCGTGACCAGCTCGGCAACCAGAGGCACGATCAAGGCGGCCACCGACCTCAAGACCGCCCCGGATCAGTACGAGGGTTGTCGCACCCAGGGAACCCCTACCGATGGTAAGCAGGCCCGAAGGGCGGCAGCAGGCCCAGTACACTTAGATCAATGCTCCCGTGGCCGAAGTTTTGGCCGTGGCAACGAGAGCTGGACTTCTCCGAGACCCGTCGCAAGAGAGGAGGACAGCCCCGACCACGAGGGATCGGCAGAAATACTGTCGGTATCACCAGGACCACTGTCATGATACCGACGAGTGTTTTACATTGAAGAGGGACATTGAGCAGCTGATCCAGGAGGGCCATCTCCATGGCTTCGTCGAGGGAAGGAGACAGGCACGCGAGGAGAGAGAGCCCCCAGGAGCACTGCAGCCGGACTAGCCCCAGAACGCCGAGCAAAACGCCCCTCGCCAGCTTAGGGCGGTCATGCACATAGACGTGATATGCGGTGCGCCATCCTCGGGGGGCACGTCATCGTCAGCCAGGATAGCATATGCTCGGCAAGTGATGACAATGGGCATATGCGAAGAGGCAAAGAGGAGAAGAGTAGCTCAGCCCCCTATCTCATTCTCAGACGATAACCTGGAGGGGGTCGAACTACCATATGATGACGCCATCGTCATCGAAGCCCAGATTGGAACGGCCATATTCAGCCGTCTCCTGATCGACACTGGGAGTTCGTGCGATATTCTTTTTATGTCGACGATCGGAAAGATGGGGCTGAGGCAGGCCGATCTGAGGCCGTGCACTGGACCGATTGTTGGCTTCACCGGCCACTCGGCCCCCATCGCCGGTGTCATCACCCTGTCGATGTCTTTGGGGGAGGAGCCAAGGATCGTCACTCGGATGATGCAGTTCGTCATCGTCGATATCACCTCGGCATACAACAGCATCATCGGGCGGCCATACATGACCGCCGTCGAAGCTCTCCCCTCACTCTTGCACCAGATGATCAAGTTCCAGACTCCGCAGGGGGTCGGACAAGTTCGAGGGAGCCAGAGATTGTCTCAGAGTTGCTATGTCGGATCCACCAAACAAAAGGCGCCCGAGCAAGCCCAGCTGGTCAAACTCAGCAACCATCCGGAGGATGTCGGTGACCAACCAGGGGAGGCGGCAAGCTAGCCTGCCACCGGAACAATGAGCATTTCTTCCTATGTTATCTATAGTTTTGTAAATATAACTATCATTTTCTATGCACATTCTCAAATATCGCCATCTTCATTTGGAAATTTCAGCTCTCCTAAAATAATCTCAAACTCCGAGGCAGGCAGACGAGCTTCGCCCCTGACAGGATCGCCTGGGGGGTTAAGGAACGAGCTACGACTTGTACCCTCCCCTCCATCAACTCCAGGGCAATCTTGACGGCTTCGCCCTTGATAGGATCACCGGGTGGGACAAGGAACGGGCGACGGCTCACACCCACCCCTCCCTCAACTCTGGGGCAGGCTGACGAGCTTCGCCCCTGATAGGATCGCTCGGGGGTTAAGGAACGAGCTACGGCTCGCACCATCCCCTCCATCAACTCTGGGGCAAGCTTAACGACTTTGCCCTCGATAGGGTCACCGTGTGGGACAAGGAACGGGTGACGGCTTGCACCCTCCCCTCCCTCAATTCTGGGGCAAGCTTCCGAGCTTCGCCCTCGATAGGCGCCGGGTGGGTTAAGGATCGAGCTACGGCTCGCACCCTCCCCTCCCTCAACTCCGGGGCAGGCTGACGAGCTTTGCCCTCGATAGGATCGCCCAGGGGGTTAAGGAACGAGCTACGGCTAGCACCCTCCCCTCCATCAACTCCAAGGCAAGCTTGACGGCTTCGCCCTCGATCGGGTCGCCGGGTGGGACAAGGAACAGGCGACGGCTCGCACCCTCCCCTCCCTTAACTCAGGGGCCAGCTTCCGAGCTTCGCCCTCGATAGGCATCGGGTGGGTTATGGACCGAGCTACGGCTCGCACCCTCCCCTCCCTCAACTCCGGAGCAGGCTGACGAGCTTCGCCCTCGATAGGATCACTCGGGGGGGTTAAGAAACGAGCTACGGCTTGCATCATCCCCACCATCAACTCCGGAGCAAGCTTGACGGCTTCGCCCTCGATAGGGTTCACCGAGTGGGACAAGGAATGGGCGACGGCTCGCACCCTCCCCTCCCTCAACTCTGGCGCAAGCTTACGAGCTTCGCCCCCCGATAGGCTCCGAGTGGGTTAAGGACCGAGCTACGGATCGCACCCTCCCCATCCCTCAACTCCAAGGCAGGCTGACGAACTTCGCCCTCGAAAGGATTGCCGGTGGGTTAAGGAACGAGCTACGGCTCGCACCCTCCACTCCCTCAACTTCGGGGCAAGCTTAACGGCTTCACCCTCGATAGTGTCGCCGAGTGGGACAAGTAATGAGCGACGGCTCGCACCCTCCACATCCCTTAACTCTGGGGCAGGCTGACGATCTTTGCCCTTGAAAGGATCGCCGGTGGGTTAAGGAACGAGCTACGGCTCGTACCCTCCCCTCCCTCAACTCCGGGGCAAGATTGACGGCTTCGCCCTCGATAGTTTCACCGGGTGGAACAAGAAACGAGCGACAGCTCGCACCCTCTCCATCCCTCAACTCCGAGGCAAACTTACAAGTTTTGCCCTCGATAGACTTCTCAAACTCCGGGGCAAGCGTATGAGCTTCACCCTCGAAAGATGCCAACTCCACAACATTCCGCTTCTCCTGGGCATTGGCCACTTCCAAGCAGAAGGTTGGGGGCATACACACTAAGGCAAAGAGCGGCGAACAACAACACAAACATAACATATAAATAATGCAAACTACCCAAGGTATATTCCATTAAAATCAAAATTAATATGTTTACATCAAAACTTTTTACAACAGGACCTACATACACGACTACTCCCAAGATTAAGCCGCATCGCCTCCCTCCGGAGCACCTGCCTCCTCATCTTCGTCGTCGGAGGCCACGGTCAGCTTGGAGAAGTCTATCTCCAGGGAAGGGTACAGCTTTGCCAACCGTGCTTCCACCCTCCTGAATCCTGCATGCATCCCTTCCTCCACGCCCTCTGCCCTCATCGACCTCATCATGGGGAGGTACTCTTCCTCCTGATATCGGCGGATGGCCCCCACTTTCTCGACCTCCACATTGATCTTCCTCAGGGCCGCCACCTCCCGCTCGACCTCCCTCAGCACCGCCACTTCCCGCTTCAGCGCTGTGATCCCCATCCCCCTGGCTTCCATCTCCGCGGAGTGCTCGTTCAGAGCGACGACCCTCCAATTCTCCTCCACCCGAAGTAGCCGCTCCCACTTCTCGGTCTCCGCCTTCTAGATCATATAGTATCCTTGGAGCTGCTCCAGCTACTCCTCCCTGCTTCACAGCCTACCGACGACCTCTCTGACTTGGGCCCCCAACGCCCGCAGCTTGCCATTGGCTGCCTCCAGATCAGCCTTCTTCTTCTCATGATTTGCCTTGAGCAAAGTCACGACGGCATGACGATGCAAGGACACCATCACCGCGACCGCCTGTATGAGAAGCAGAAAACATAAGGGCCCAGGGGAAGAAGAAGATCGGTAGCATGAAGAAGGAAGAGCGGCATACCTGCATACTGTGCCAGATCGCCGTGTCACAGAGGCGCTCTGGACCAACCTCAGCAAGGGACGCCCGATCCCTCGACAGCAGGTTGTTCTCCGCCAGACGAGCCGCGACGCCGGCTTCGTCGAACACGAAATCCATGTTCCCCACTGGGTAGCTCGTCTTGAAGAGCTCCTCCTTAGGGATGGCATGGACTTCGGCCTTCATTGCCTTGAAGCGGGGGAGCATCGGCTCGCAGCTCGAATGTCCAAGTGCCCTCGGCTCCCAATGAGGGCATCTGTATGGCCAGTGCTCTATTGGAACCCGGCCGGTCCGTGCCGCCGGCAGACCCTCAGCCGCCGAGCTCCGGGGCATCACCTCCCTTTCACCAGTGCAGCCCGACGCCGCCTCACCGGCAATAGGGGTGGGGACGCTTGCTGCAGGCATCTCCATCGCGCTCTTGGCGCGCTTGCCCTCGCCCCCAGTAAACATCCCGGGGCCCCTCTTCTGCCCCAGCTTCTTCACCAGATCCTTCGTCGCCACCTTTTTGCCCTTCACCGAGGCAGGAGGCTCCTTGGCCGCCGACTTCGAGGTTGCCGACTCCCTAGCCCTCCTCATCAGCTCTTCTCGCGAGGGGATCATGGTTGCACCTGCAAAGAGAGCAAAGATCATGGTGAGCGTTTATGGAGAAGCTCGCCAAGAAAGTAATACCTTCGGGCCAGAATTTTTGGGCGAACTGATCGCCCTTGATCAAGTTCGCATGCTTCATGATCGCCTTGGGGATCACCTCCAAAGCCCTGGCAGTCTCCAGGTCTTCCCCAGCCAGGGGTTTCCCCTTATTCACTGAGGGATTCGGCGTCCTCCAGTTCGACCTCAGCACCGAGTCCACCGGTATCGAGACAAAGACAAATCTCTCCTTCTATTCTCTCCCCTCGCTCGGCACTTCAAGGATGAGGGGCCGGTCCTTCCTCGCAAGAACACAGTGATACACCCCTTCCTTCTTCACCTTGAAGTAGTGCTGGAAGAGCGATACGCTCAGACTTATCCCGCTGATAGTGCAGAGGACAACGAACCCCACCATTGAGCCGATGGAGTCCGACGATAGTTGACAGAGGGAAAGCTCGAGGAAGTTCAATAGGTGGAGGAGGTGGGGGTTGAGCAGGAACCGCAGCCCAAGTTGGAAGGCCGAGCAGTAGACTCCGACTTCATCGTCTCTCGGCAAGCAAACCTTCTCATGGGGTTCGGGGAGGCAAACTGTGCATGGGGGTCGAACGAAGTTGGAGTGGATCTTGGAGAGGTTAATGGTGTTCGTTTTACACTGGATGGTCCGGATCTCCGCCAGAATTGCACCCCAGATTCTGCCGGAACCCGATCCAAGCTCTCGCTCTCTCCTCCCAGAACCTCCTGAACTCCCCTCAGCATTCGGAGGGACAGATGAAGAAGCGGAAGCCATTGATAGAACGAGAAATTACCTAGATAGGGAAGAGATCACCGGAGCTCCGACGTAGAGATGACCGACGGCGAGAACTCTCGTGAGCAAAGAAGAGAAGAAGGAAAATCTTTTCGAATTCGAATGCCAAAGTTTTCAACCGTTCCCCCTCTCCTTGTTTTATAACAGGCGTCAGTCGATCTCGACCGTCGAAGGTGTGCCACGTGGCAAGATCAGAAGCGGAGTTGTCGCCTCAGTTTTCCCCCAGGGCCGTACGCGGCACGTGTCAAGTTCCGGTGGTGCAGACGCTTCGATACCCCCTCCCCTGCTACCAAATCATCATGATGCCTGTGGAGATTCAGCTGTCGACTCGCATTTAATGCTACAGCTGTCATCCATTGGAGTGAAGTGCATCATCCGAGATGATCCGGGCTTCCCATGTCGAACTCGAATGACGGGGGCAATTGTTACGACCTCAAGATCAGCCCATATGATCTAGGCCCACGTGTTCAAAGCCCGAGTCTTGGCCCGCCAAATCTCCCAAGGGAAGCCTAGTTCGTTGAAGCTTGCCGAGGTCTAAGGAAGCTCGCCCAGTGGAACGACAAGCCCGCCAATCAGTATCAGGAGAGTCCTCCAGCGGATCATATAAGTCCACGCCAGCACGCCCGAGAGTGATTCGTGCCCAGAGCAGCTCTCCCCACAGGAAGCTTGCCCAGACGCCGCTCACCCACCAGTTCGCCCAAGGAGGAAGACGACACGCCACTGCCAGTTTCACTACAGACAAAGCCTGACAAAAGCGCACCTGGTCGCTTCGCCGCCTAACCATCTGCCGAAAGCACGGCCCGTCGTTTCACCACTAGACAGCCTAACAAAAGCGCCACCTGACATTTACGGCTCTGACCGCCTGACAAAAGCGCGCCTGACGCGTTCAGCCTTGACACCAACGATCGGATCCCTGACGTCCTGACACGCCAGCTCAGTAAGAGCAACCAACTTCAGCAGCCTATAAATACCCCCTCTCCTCCAACGAGAGGGGGGCTGAGTTTTTTGCGTATTAGTACGAAACTCCTAACACATCTAATCTCCTTCACATTCACATCTCCACAATAGTCCGCCACACAAGTGCTGATCAGTCTTTTATATCGTTCTTCGTGTCCGGCATCTTTTCCTCAGTCATCTACTGACTTAAGCATCGGAGGGGCTGCGGGCTGAAAGCCGGCCCGGCCTTTCTGACATGTTGCTCCTCTTATAGGAAGTTCGCCATCGCTGCCACCGGACAAGCGACCTGCGCCATCCTTCTCCAACGATCGAGCTTCCTTCATCAAACAGCAGGCACCTACTCCTCTTGACGGGCGACCTCGAGTTCCTCGTCCTAAAATCACCCTCAGATTGCAGTTTACCTCGCCATCTCCCCCAAACACTTATAACCATCGTGCTCTTGATTCCCCACTCAATACAAATTCATTCTAGCGGATTATACCCCGCAACACCTACTAAATCTAGTCTCTTGCAAAAGGGTTATTAAGCTATTTTTAAACGTAGCTACGTGTTCAGCATATGGAAATCTCATGTTTTCATAATTCATTTCTAATAACCCAATTACAACTTCCTCCTTAATACGTGGATAAAAAACTTTAGATAAGGAATTAAGTATAGGAACAAGATTACAATACTTAGCTAGTTTTATCTCCATGTCTCCTATAATAGTAAGAAGAGCAGTGTTAGGGTCCACATTGTCTTTATGCTTTGCTAAAACTTCGGAAATTAAAACTAATTGTTCTAATCCTAAAATTGATGTTGGGTGGTACACCCCTGAACGTTTATTTGTAGGGGAATAAAATATCTCAAAAAATCATGAAGATGTTCTATAGTTCTCCACTTGTATTCACTAATTTCATAATCTGGGTCACATGCAAGGTGTGTACTTGCATAATCAGTAAGCTGATTTCTATTCTTTAGAATGGAACAAATCATTAGATACGTTGAATTCCACCTATGGTGAACACTAAATATAAAGGGTAGGTATGTTCTATGCCTAGTATGACATGGTTTTTTTGTACTGCTGTCTTTTAGTGCCAGAAGTATGAATCAATAACATGAGGTTCCTAATTTTTTATAAATATACCAAAGCAGTTTTAAGACCATCTTGGACTATCAAGTTCAAAACGTGACATGCACATCTTTGATGAAACAACAACTCATCCAGATCAGTGTTCAAATTTCATTTTAAAACATTAATTGCACTATTGTTATTAGAAGCGTTATCAAAAGTACATGAAAAAATCTTTTTAGAAATATTAAAATCATGAATAATAGACATTATCAAAGAAGAAATAGCACCACCAGTATGAGCATGCTCTAACATTCTAAATCATATAATCATCTTGTTAATCATGTAATCATGATCTACATAATGTGATGTAACACATAAATAGGACGCGTCCCATTTTGTTGTCCAAATGTCTGAATTTAAAGCTATTCTAGAATTTAAGCTAGCAAAAGTTTGCAGCAATTTAGCTTTCCCAGCTTGAAAAGCTGACATAGCATCTCTTTGAAGAGTGTTTCTAGGCACTCTTCTAAATGCAATGTTAAGGACCACTTGGTTAAACAGTTCTAATTCGGGGCTTTCCTCATAACTAAATCACAATTCTTGGCATAAAACCAATCTAGCCATCTCTTTGTCTCAGCAGAGTATGAGAAATTAGATAGAGAGGACGAAGATGCAGATAAGTTTAATGCGGTTTGTTTAAAATCTCTTTTTCGTGAGATGCTATGTGTCTCTTGAGGTGTGTTATGCCGTCAGAAGGTTTGCAATTAAAATTTGCTCTACATATTTCGCAAACTACCCGCTCGTCGGTTTTGCCAGGGACAGGTTCAATCGTAAAGTGCTCCCAAAACCACAGGTTTTCGTGATCTGGGTTGGGGTGGTGTAAAAGGAACACGAGGATTAGTAGGTTATGTAGGAGTAGAAGCGTTTACAGAAGAAGTCTGTGCAAAAGTAGTATAAGTCGGTGTAGGAAGAGTATACTCATATGTTTCGGTTTGTGACATATCAATATCATATTCTAGTGTTTCTATATGTTTGCGCAATATCCTAGTAAAATTATCATGTTCCTCAGTGTTGGTATAATGCAAATTAACATTCCTACGATCATTTGGTTTAGCCATTATGCTAACATATAAAGGAATCTGATTGCCTGGTTACGACTTACAAGTGGTGTAAAGAGCAGACGGAGCTAGAGAGAGGAGGGAGCTGAGACTTGAGTGCGAAGTACAGATCGAAGTTGAGCTTGACAGCGAGGGAAGAGCGAAGTTGAGACTAGAGCTTAGCAGCAAAGTCCAGATTTGAGCTTGATGGTGAGTTGATAGCGAAGTTGACAGAGAGCTAAGACTTGCGAGACCGCCTTCATCGAGAGCTGAGACTTGAGTGCTTGAATGTAAAGTTTATGTAAATAGAGAATATGAGATTTTATGAGAGATTGAGAGTTGTGAAAAAAAATGAGAGGGGGTGTGGAGCAGTTTATAGGAACTTTTGGGTGTAAAAAGACACAAACCCCCATGACAGGTTATGACCATTGGTGGGGTTTGGTCTTTTGGCCGGAAACCCCCTAACAGTCCCCCAAGGGTGGTTGGGAACGGTCAAATGAGACCGTTCCCAACGGTCATTTAACCGTTCATGCGGTCTGTCAGCATGCGCAGCGCGCTGTATTAATTAAAAAAAGTTTCGGGCTGGCCCATTTGCGCCCGGGCCACGGGCCGGTCCGATGGGCCGCCGAGCGCCCGGAAGCTCGAACCGGCCCCCGAGCCAGGCCTAGCCTGCGGCCCGGTCAACTCTGCCGGGCCCGGACGGGCCGGACCGCGGGCCTTCGGACCTTTTGGCCATCTTAAATTGTGGTCCAATGTTTCCGGGGCGATGCTGTTGTGATGATCGTTTATATGATACAACAGTCATGAGCCCTAGTTGTCGTTCTTTCCTTGGTAAGATAGAAATTGATTTTCTAGCAGCATGATCGAGTTCTCGAATACCGTGATATCATGGTAGTCATTTCACCAAACAATACCAATAACTTTGCAAGTATTTGGCATACCTAGTTAGGTTGTTTGGCCATGTTGTTATCACTCCATGTGGACGTGTTTAGGGTAGAAGCTCTTTTTCCTGAGACGCACAACGAAGATGATAACAGCGTAACCCGAGCCAAATAGGAAGGTGATGGGGCCCACTGATTAGAACCATATAATCCTCAAGATAGAGCCTCGATAATCACATGTGATGATCTCAAAAGCAGTAGAGGGTTCAAACATTAAGAATGAGGTACATGCATCATGTGCGGTGCATTATTTATATGATTAGCCAGTGACATTTTAATAATTTCATCCCATAACCATATTAATTACCTCATGTGAGGTGGGCTCTTCGGTTCAAAGACCGTACTGAACCACGTCCCAAGCATAATGATAGAAGGGGGTGAAGACGCAAACAATTCAAAGAGAGAATATGCCCACTTTGCTTTCAAATTTCTCACCGTCATTTCGAAAGCATCGTCGCTGTCCCCAAAAATAAATTCTCTCCTCAACGTTTGGCATGCATGTATTTAGTTCAGCATCACATGTACTTGTCGGCAAGCGACTCATTTTTGTCACTCGCAGAGAACCACTCTTGTGTAATACAGTCGGTGAAACATATATACCAAATCCTATGGGTTAGAAATCTTGGGTCAGAGTAGCATTACTCTAAAAACTCATTTCAAAGGATTTTAGCCGAATGAAGCTTCCTTGCTCACTGTTTAGGTAATTATTAGCTTAGTTTAATGTGTGTCTAGGAAAGAGTTATAAATCTTGGATTCTTGTGCATGACCATTCGGTCTTTGTGTAGTCTCCTCTCCTGGTTCTGTTCTTTTGTGTATCTGTTTGGCTTTTGTGTCCAAATGATGTGTTGTGTGGTACATATATGAGTGAAGCCAATGTATCCATCAGCAAGTAATACCATATCATATGGATTTAATGTAGAAAAGGTGGCATCTGATCCATTGGATCAGGTACTTAGACACAAAAAAGGTGGGAAGTACAAGCCCCCAAATGGGCTTGTGCTCGTGGGGCCCTATTTTTTTGTGTCTTGCCCCTGATCCAATGGATCAGGTGCCACCAGCTCTACATTAATCCCATATCATATTTCATCTTCATCTATTTTGACATTCACCTCGTTTAGTCCAATCTATTATGCAATTAAGGGATATTCATGTGTCTTTGTCCTATGTGACATCCAAAGAGGCTTGCCATATGAAATGCAACATCACACCCCAAAGAAAAAGCATCCCAAGTCTCATTATTAGCACGTCTCAGTTTGACATTGCCCTTTCATAAACCCAAAACCCCCTCCATCTTCTCCATATTTACATGTTTGTCATTGTTCTTTTTTCACTTCGCCCCCACGTTTTTTGCACTTTTAACTCCTGTTTTTTTCCTTTTGCTCCCAGACAATACACACCCACACACTTCTCTCTTCTTTTCATCTGCACGCAGGCTCCGTGTCGTGTGAGAGTTTTTTTTCTATAAATCCGTGCACGGGTTATCTCTAGCACTCCATGGTATTACTCCTCTGCCATTTAGTACTCAACTTGTTACTAGCATGTTAGGCACTGCTTCTACATACCAACTTGCATACAAGAGCGACCAGCCCCCTGATTTCCTAATGAGCACCGCATCCTCCCGATGAAAATTTTGAAATTAGGCAAGATTTGGTTCCCATGGCATCATTTATTATCATTCGGTTCTTTGTGAGACTGACATGTGTTATTAGCCGCTCGCCTTAAGTCGCCGGCTATGACGATCTAAACTTAATTATTTGTTTTAATTGATGCTTAAGCGGCAAAATACCAAAATTACTTGTGTTGAAAGGGGAGACGTAGACCTGATTTCTTCAGCAATTAACCCCGTAAACAACCATGATCAATCTGCTAACAGTCAACATTTGTTTGATTAAGCTGAGTGGTAGAAGCCTCTGTAGTTACAACTGCAGATAACAAGAGACGGCTTTATTAAAAAAAAACAAGCGCAAGGTATAACACTCGTAAGGTATGAATACTTAGCTTGCAAGCCAAGATGGAGAACAGAGAGAGAACAGCCTTCTCCTTAAAGATACCTAACTCTCACACTTTCTTTCTAGCAGTTCAATAATTTTCACTGGCCACAACAAATATGGACAGTTAGACATCCACCAACTTCTAGGTCTTGTAAGCCACAATTTCAACATCCAACAACCATACTTTCCCTCACATTTTAGTATATTAAGGTGAACCTAATGGCACACCATGTTTCTAGCTTTAAGATGAATTATTCCCTTGCAGCATATCAACAAAGGACATGTCTCTGTCTATAAAGACCAAAAAATTCTCATGAAGAATTCCGATCATTCACCCACGATTCGACAAGTTAACCGAGTTACATCAATTGTAGTTGGAGTAATCTCTAAGTTAAATTGAACAGTCAGCATGCATATTATTAATGACGTCTGAGGTATAAAGAAGTAGTCAGTTCCAAATTCACACTCTAAGTTGATGGTAACATATTTGAAGCCTAATCTTTAATTGCTTCGCAGAAGCATGTGGGAAAACAAAAGTAAGGTAATCATATTCAATGTCAATTATGAAACGCAAGGCTCTTATGCTACAATGGCACATGAGATATTGCGTTACATAGCTTCAGGAGTTATATCGTAAGGATAATAGATCGAACTGTGATGCGATACAAGTGATACGATTATTTGTAACTAGAAGTGCATGTTCTTGGATGCTCACAGTAATATGGAGCCAAGAAATACGTAAGTTCTCCCAATGCAATAACCAACAGTAACCAATGAATGCAACAAAGCTATATCATGCAACGTATCTAAGGTAAGACTGATGCAACTGGGTAGATAAACCGACAATCAAGAGCTTTAAAAAATTATAATCGCACACAAAAATATAAGTTTTAACATCTATATTTCAACAATTTTCTTGTTAAATGACCATCTTATCATGAAATGAAAGGTCAATAAACTACAAAATCCATGCCAACCCCAACCAAACGCAATTTTGTTGGCCGAATGGAGGTCATTAGTTCTTAAAGTATTCACCTTTGTAGCAAAATTAAGTGTAATTTTCTCTACCAGATGTAATCCTTTCTGACTTCTGACTACTAAGTTCAACCAAATCCCTGACTCAGCATCCTATCTTCCTTGATGACCTAAATATCTATACAACACATGCCTTTAACCACAAAGAAAGTACTACCTTTCTATTATTTAGGTACAACTAACAATATTCTTCAATGGTAAAATGCAAGATTTTATTCAAACGGCTCGTAACCGATGGACGTATAAGATAATTCATCTGTTGTGCGCTCCCGTTTCCTTCTCATTCGCTTCTAATTTTAGAAAACACCCATCCCAGCACTCTTAGTTGATGTAGCATTCCATAAAAAATCTAATGGTATCAAAAAATGAAAAAACCTCGAGGGCAACTTAGATGTTAGTGATATGTGTGGCTGAGAAACCTAGAGTATGTACCTAATATAGTAACCAATGGCAACTGATGAGACATATCTGATGCATTTTTTCTGAGAGAGACTATTTGATTCAATTAGGTAGAGATACTTTCCACAAATCACCAGGCTGCTTATTTTCACCATAGACCAGTCGATCAGATAGTACTGGTTTTTTAAAGAGCTTAACAAATTACAGCCCTACAAGAAGTAATGCAGCTTTATGCCACCATTTCACACTCAATTTCATCGTCAACATTTGGTAGCCCTTCAATGTATTACATCCATGTCAACCACAACCACAGCCGATTTTTGTTGATCCAATAAAGGTCACTGGTTGATCAATAATTGGAATACACGCCATTACAACCAAATTCAGTCCTCTCTTACTTCTAATTCCAGCAAACATGACACCTAACTCAGAATCTCAGAACCTCCTCAACTACCAAAGCATTAATAAAACTCGTGCCAAGGCAACTTCTTCTGATTTCTTTTGTATATCAACTAACAGATTCTTCTGGTAAAATGACATGAAGTTTCAACAAACCCGATATCCTTCACGAAAAACTCATGTATGCAGCAATGAACATAAGTTTCACATCATATTACAACATTCTCAACTCTGCGAGCATTCTCAAGATCCCGATGACAAAAGTGCACTATTACGTTAATTGTTGAATGTTGCTCAACCAAGCACAAACCTCATATCTATAGCATAATTCACAAAAACAGAGCCTCACAAAAGGGCTCGATAACTATATAAAAGAATAAGAAAGGTTACCAAGCTAACAAACTGCAGCATGTACAACCGTTGCCTCGTCAATATTTTACAGGGGAGAAGGGGGTTTAGATGTCCCGCCTACACAACGGGCAAGAGCCATGCCTGATGAGCCAGCTGTCGATGCACTGCAGGTGGAACATGTGCCGGCAATGAGGCAGGCGCCTCGCCGTCTCCCCAACTTGAAAATCCTGAGAGCAAATGCACACACTCCCAATTCAGCATATTGTATAATAGATCATGGCAGGAATGCAGATGGTTTACCACGATGACGAACCTGAAGGCAAACCGAGCAGCACATTTTCTCTCCTGAGGCATCAATGTTGTTCTCCGTCGAAATCTTAATCTTTCCCAGCTTGTTGACAGAATCTGTAGACATCCCGCCGGTTCCCCCAGTCTCAAAAATATCAAGAACCTCAATAAAAGGGGAATCAACTGCGCTCATCTGCAATATCGGAAAAAAAAAACCGTAACTTTCACGATACGATAAGGATCAAATCAGCGTACAAGTTTAGCCAAAAAGAGATGTTATTGAACCTGGCTCTGCACCGCACTTTGAACAGCCGGGCCGACTTTCTCGCGGACGAGCCTTCCGCTCAAAAGACTAGCAAGGATATCAATCTGCAAGCAACAAATTGCAATGTGTGAGCGGCAAAAAGAAGAGAATTTGGTGATCGAGTTCTTCTGATTTTGTGCCGCTTACCACATAGAGGATGCTCCATATGCCTGAATCATTGGAGTGCCAGAGGGCAAGAGAAGACTCCACGACCTCGATCGAGAAGACGGCGCCGGAGATCGCGCCTATTCCGCAGCCACGGAACATCCCGCTCTCCGTTGCCAATCCAATCAGAGCTCCGGTGACGGCCCCCACCACTGACCCCACTGTAACCCAAAAAGGTCATACAAATTTTCCAAATCAGGAAACCAAATCGAGAAAAAATCAAGAAGAACGACACAAGGAATCTGGACGAACCTGTGGCAAAGACGCAGGTGACGATGGCGCAGATGAGCTTTTCGGCGAGCTGCGAGGCGAAGGAGCCGCCTCCCATGTCTCCGCTGCCACTAGAGCTGGCGACAGCAGAAGAACGAGGAGACGGGGAAGAAGCCGACGATGGAGCAGTGAGAAAGTCCATGATCTTTGAAGAAAAGAATGAGATTGGATATTTTTTAGCAAAAGAGAACGCTGAATTATATAGGAAGAACAGAGGGAGGGAGGGAGTGTGCAAAGAAAAGTAAAGCTTCGCCGTTAAGAGATGAGGTCAGAGAGAGGGGGGACAATGGAAGAAGAGACCACGGCAACGGCCAATCAAAGTAAAAAACATTAAATAAAATAAAAATTTATGGCTCCCAAAAATATCTAAACTGAAGGGAGAGCAGTGGGCGTGGGGCCGCGGCTGCTTTTCCCTTCGTAGCTTTTTTGGGGGTTTTTGATATCAGTATCTTTTTTTTTTTTTTTTTTTTTTGATGTAAATGAAGAACGAACTACATAATCACGGCACCCTACGGTCCCTTACATACTCGACCCCAGCAGCATCACTCTCCCATAACGACAATAAACCTACCGGGGGGGAGCTGAACGACACCAACTCCTTATCAATTTGGGAGCCCACCTGTGCCAAACCATCAGCCACTTTGTTGCCTTCCCTAGGGGTGTGTTTCATCCTGATCTCCCAATTCCACTCCCTCATGTTCCTGAATTCCAGAATTAGCGCTGCCAAGGGATGGAGCACAGCATTCTCCTCCTCCAACATTCTCAACACATTCAAAGCATCAGTCTCACAGATCACTTTTTTGATTCCCAGTCTCCACGCCCATTTCAACCCTATGATAATAGCTAGTGTTTCAGCTCCCACAGCATTGCAAGACCCTAAGAATGCCGCGAACCCATTGATCCACTCACCTCTGTCATTCCTCAGCACTCCACCAGCCCCTGCAGTCCCAGTTCCAATTCTTGCATTACCCAGCGCTATCTTAGCTGCTCCGTCAACGTTCAGCTTGAGCCAACCCTCAGGCGGAGGCTGCCATTTGATTAACACCACGTCCTTCCCCCTATTATTCTCAGCAGGGAAAGCAGCTTCCATTTCCGACACCAACGCTAAAATTTCATTACTCAGGTTTATGGCCTCCTTCCTCGGCATCCCAGGATTGAATAAATCCTTACATCTTTCAGTCCAAATCCTCCAAGTTGCAGCAACGAAAATGTAGTTCCATCTAGAGCACCCTTTCCCCTTCTTCTTCAACCCAATACGAAACCAATCTTTAAGTCCCAGGATAAAAACTCCTGTTTAACCCCAACCGGCAGCAAAATTTCCCAGGTTTTCTTGGCCCTATTGCAGTCCCTCAACACATGTATCACATCCTCCACCACTGCTCCACAACACCAGCATTCTTCATTCCCAGCCAACCCTCTTCGTAACCTGAACTGCGCCGTAACTAGTCTCTCCTTGACAGCTAGCCATAGGAAGAAATTCCATCTTGCAGGTATCCCATTCCTCCATAACCAAGAATATTCCTCCTCCTCTTGCCTATCCAGCATACCCACATAAGCTGACTTCAAATTAAAAACCCCGTTGGCAGTAAACTTCCAGATATACTCATCCTTCAGGATACTGGATGTGGACAAAGGATAAGCCATGATTCTCATAGCAAGAGAATCAGGAAGAACCTGAAACAATTTATCCTTATTCCAACATCCATTAGGAGATATATAGTCCTCAACCTTCTCCATCAACAAGTCCTCCTTTGGCACACAATTCAGAATATCTACAAAAGGTTTATCAATCCACGCATCCTTCCAGAAAAACACAGACCTCCCTGAGCCAATTCTTCTCACCAAACCTTCATTTAAAAATTTAAAACCAAGTGTTAAAGATTTAAAATGATATGAGCAATTACCTCCTCTATCACCCCTGTTCTTCATCCAGCTGATCACATCATCCCCCATTTTATACTTGGCTTTAACTAACCTTACCCATAAGGACTCAGGTTCAGTTAAAAATTTCCAAGCCAATCTCTGTAACAAGACGTTATTATGCAACTTCATCTTCCTTAGTCCCAGTCCTCCCATGCTCTTGGGCAAACACACCTCACTCCATTTCACCAAGTGGAGCTTCCTGACACCCTGACTTCCACCCCACAAGAATTGTTTATTCAACTTATCAATGCAGTTAATAGTAAATTCAGGAACTTTGATAGACATCATAGTATATGTAGGAATTGCAGCTGTGACAGACTGAATCAAAGTGGTTCTTCCAGCCAGGCTAAGCAGTTTAGCCTTCCAACCCGTTAATCTTCTACTAACGTTCTCCACAATATGTCTGAAAGTTTCCTTGGAAATCCTTTTATGCATCAGAGGAATACCCAGATACATCCCCAAATCCTCAGTCAAAGAGATTCCCAAAATCCTACCAATCTCCAGCATGTGCCTTCTACTAGCACACGGGGATATGAAGCATTTAGACTTCTCAAAACTAATGCTTGAGCCTGAAGCACTGCAAAATAACCTCAACACTCTTTTCATCTCCCCAGCTTGCTGTAAAGAAGCTCTCCCAAACAGAAATAAATCATCTGCAAACATTAAGTGAGAAACACAGGGCCCCTTAACACTGACAATTATTGGTTTCCACTTTTTACTCTGAACAGAATTAGCAATCAACATACTGAGTCTCTCCATGCACAAAACAAAGAGAAATGGGCTTAATGGATCCCCCTGCCTTAACCCCCTTTGGGGCCTAAACCATTCTGTTAACCCCCCCTCCCAAAGCACTAATAATTGAGAAGATGTGACACAAAACATTAAAATCCTGATAAAACTGTCTGGGAAACCAAACAGCTGCAAAGTCTCTTCCATGAATCTCCAACTAATTTTATCATAGGCTTTCTCCAAGTCAATTTTGACAGCAAAGAGCCCTTCTTTCCTTTTAGATCTCCTAATTGAATGCACCAACTCCTGGGCAATAACAACATTATCCAAGATCTGTCTACCAGGGACAAAACTAGATTGATTTGGACTAATTAGATTCTTCATCAACCCCCTCATTCTTCCAACCAAAACTTTTGCAATGACCTTGTAAGCAACCAGAATTAGGCTGATAGGTCTAAACTGCTTAAGCTGTTCAGGAACATTCACTTTTGGGATGAGAACAACAAGAGTTCTGTTCAGTTCCTCATTAAATCTCCCAGAATCCAAAGCCCTCCTGACTAACTCCACCAAATCCAGCTTGATCTTAGGCCAAAAATGTTGGAAGAACCCAGCATGGAGCCCATCCACCCCTGGGGCCTTCCAGGGCTTCATACTAAACAGTGCCTTCTTGACTTCCTCCTCAGACCCCTTGGCTATAAGATCTGCACCCTCCTCTTCAGAGACTTTCAGACACCAGGACTGCTGAAGCTTCAGTTTCAGACAACTCTCCTCCTTAAACAGCTTCCTAACAAAATTGCTACACAAATTCAGAATCTCTTCAGGCTTAGTCACCCACCTCCCATCCTCATCCTTCAACATTCTAACCTTTAGTCTCCTACGTTTACACAATGTAGTCAGATGGAAGAATCTTGTGTTCTTGTCCCCCTGTGAAAGCCAATTACATCTAGACTTTTGGAACCAAAACAATTCCTCTTGGCTAACCAATCTCTCATATCTACACAAGAGCTCCTTCTCCAGACAACTGAGAAAATGAGAATTTGATCTGGTCAACTCCTCTTGAACACCTGCTATTCTATTTCTCAGCCATCTCTTCTTTTTAAACAGATTCCCAAACACCTTCTTGTTCCATTCTTTAACCTTGCAAATAAAATCTTCAGCTTTTCCAGAGAAGTCAACATCTCCAGCACCCCAATTCTTCTCAACAAAAGATTCGAAACCATCCTCCTTCAGCCACATGGCCTGAAATCTGAAAGGTCTAGGAGGGTGAATGCCATTATCAACCTTCTTACCTTTCAGTAATATAGGACAGTGATCAGAGAACAATCTAGGAAGATGACAAACATGCGTATCAGGGAAGTAGGAACACCAATCTGCATTTGCCAAAGCCCTATCTAATCTTTCATAAACCCTTGCCACCCCTTGCCTCAAATTACACCAAGTGAACTGCCCTCCATGAAACCCAACATCTAACAAGTCACAGGAGGAGATAAATTCTCTAAATCTTCTACACCTAGCCACAGAAGGAGAAGTCCCTCCCAGCTTCTCATTAGAACTCAAGTAGTCATTGAAATCCCCAATTAATAACCACGGCTGATTCATACCAGAGCTCAGACTTTCAATTTCCTCATACATCCTCCATCTTGACATCCTCATAGGACTAGCATACACAAATGTGCAAGCTGCATCAATAAAACCATGTCTCCTGATAATCCCATGAATAAATTGATTTGAAGATGTCTTCACCTGAATATCCAAAACAGACTTGTTCCAGCAGAGCCAAATGCCTCCAGAAAATCCAACAGCATCAACCACATACATTCCATAAAAATTCATCCTCCTTATAGCTCTCTTTGCAACCTCCCCAGAAATCCTAGGTTCAGCAATAACAAATATGTCCGGTCTGTGCAAACTTATCAGTTCTTTAACTTCCAGTCTAAAAGACTTCTTTGCTGCTCCCCTACAATTCCAATAAAGAATATCCATCTACAACTGTTCAATATCAAGTAACCACCTCCCTAGGAAATGTCAGATCCTGTCAAAGTCAACCCACCAACCTCCATGGTATTCAAACCATTTCTTTCAGGATGAACATCCCCATTTCTTAAGGACCTGTCGCTTTCAGAAGTAATAGGAATATTATCCTCTGAATTAGATATATCCCCCAAAGGTTTCCTCTTCTCCCCAGAAAACCTGGCTCCCAGGCAATCAATACTCAAATTAGCTTTCTCACTCAAGACCTTACTTTTAGGAGAATAAAGAACCAGAGCATTGTTAACCGATTTCTCCATAATATTAGGACCTCTAAATGTACTCCTGCTTCTCACAGTAGATGTATTCCCTAACTTCTTCCCTTTATTCCTCCCTGTATCCATCCTGCTAAGACTGCCACTGGAGGAAAACCCTTCCTCCAATCCCCATTTAGAGCCCAAGCTCCCCCCTCCTCCCTTCAAAACCAAACCAGCTTCCACCATAGTTCCAGAGGATCCTCCAGCTAGTGTTTCAGCAACAACTTCCTCAGCAGCAATTTCCACATCCATAACTTTAGATTCCAGGACAGAAAATCTACTTCCTTTCCCATGCTCAGCCAACCCCTCACCTGGGCCATGAGACCTGACCTTCCTCCCATCTTTCCGAGCATTCCTACCATTAGCAAGTAACCAAGGACCAAACTCTGGCTTTTCCTTTGTCTCCTCCTGTACATTTCTCTCCCCATTCAAAGCCTCTGGCCTCCTTCCTTCATCAACCACATCCCCTGCATTCTCAGCCATCTTATCAACCTTTTTAACTTCCTGCTGCTTATAGGGACAAGGCATCTTATGTCCCACCCTCCCACATTTAAAGCAAATCAAACCCAGCCCTTCATATTGAACTTCCTGCCATCTTCCCTCCACCATTATTTTCGTCTTCAGAGGCTTACTTAGATCAATCTCTACACAAACTCTAGCAAACCTGGCCTTCATGACTAATTGAGTATTAGCATCCACTTTCACAAATTTCCCTACACAGCTTCCCAGCAACTTTAAAACCTTATCATCGTAGTACTCAACAGGGAGAAAAGGAAAGCGGATCCATACCGATGTCGACCTGATCTCAGCATCAAACGGCGAGAACTCAGGAACCCAATTCCTGATCATAAGATAGCGCCCAAGTACCATCCAAGGTCCCTCCTCCATCACAAAAGCTCTATCTTCATCACAATTGAATCTGACCATTACAAATCCTTCCCCTAATTCAACGAATTCCAAATCTCCTTTAGGCTTCCACAGAGCCCTGAGTCTAGCTTCCAACAGAGTAGTCGAAATGAACCTACCCAGCAACTTAACAATGACCGCCTTCTGACATCTCCTCCGTAACCGCTCCTTGAACGAGGATGAGAACGATATACTATCCCAATCCCCATTCTTCGACACCCAAGCATCCTCCTCCAGACCCATCTCTTCATCACCCAGATCCGTTTCTCTAGCCTCCTTCTCACCATTACCTCTACAAGCATCCTTGAAAGATTTAACATCCGCCACCGTGCCTCCACCACCCAGGAAGCCTCCGACGTGCCCAGATCTCGCCCCTTCCCCCAAAGGCGATATGAAGGAAGGCATGCCCTTAATCTTCTTAGCACATCTCAGCGAACACTCCTCTTCCTCATTCAGATTCCCTGCTCCTTTATCAAAATTGTCCTTCGAACAAGAAGGAATTTGCCCTAACATTCCCTGAAAAAATCGCCCAAAGAAAACGCTCTACAAGCGCACGTTAGTCAGCTATCGTGCGCATTTTTCACTCCATCCTTATCCTTGACATTGATCACCCCCACTGCAGAGAGGCTTTTAGTATGATTTGATATCAGTATCTTTTACCATACGTATTTTGATACGAGAATTATGAATATGAGTAGACAGCCTGCACAGATAACCGACGAATTTCTTTTTTTTCCCAAAATTCTTTTCATTAGTGGATTTTCCCTTGTAACTGTCAAGTTTTGCATTTATCCCTTTTACTCCCGACATACCAACCCATGCACACTTTTTACTCCGCCGTTTGTGCACGTGCACTCCATCCAGTTCGTAGGAGGGTTTTTTTTTGCTACGCGCACTGTGTGCACGGCTATAAATGGTAACGTGACGTATTCTCTATCCCATGTAGTATATGAGACAAAATACACATCAAATGGGATCATTTGTATTATGTGGGGAAGAATGTATTATATCATCGTATATGATATATATGTTATATCATTTGACCTGTTATTATATATTATACACATGAGGATTGCTGACTGGGTTTGTCCCAGTCTCAAGTCCAGTCCCAATCTGTCGGGACAAACCCAGCCCAGTTAGCAGCCCACAAAAAACCCCCAAACCCCTTATTTACCTGGTTGACATCCCCCCACAAGAAAAACCCCAAAAACACCCCCCAAGCCGCATATTTACGTGTTTGCCTTTTGCTTTGCTGCACCTTTTACCCCCGACGATACCAACACGCACCCACACTTCTTGCTCTTTTTCGGTAGTCTGTTTGTGTGTGTTTTTCGCCGTGCACATGGGTTATTTCTAATATTCTTTCAAAATACAAAGATATGAGGAACTAATATCAAATATGAATGATTCGGGAGAAGGATATTAAAAGCCTCCTGTTATAAACGGGCTTTTGATGGCCCAACTCGTTAGTGGGTTTCCACCCATTATGTAACCCTATTGCTATAAATACAGGGCTATGGATTCCATAGCCACCAGGGTTTACAACATGTTATCAGCACGCTCGAGACTGAGCCGAACCCCTGCCGACGGACGAACGTGACGCGAACGGGCTTCCTTCACCGAACGTTGCTAGATCCGGCGGGTAGGATCTAGAGGTAATTCTTTTACCTAGATCTAAATTCGTATGCGCATATGTTTAGAACCAAATACTTGGATCGATATCTTGATTAGTATAGATCTAATTTTTCTACCCAGATCTGCATGCTAAATCAATTGTTTAATGCAAAATCGCCGTTTTTATTGTTAAAAATAACCTTTTTTTATAAGAACGCCGTTTTGAATATCAAAAATAGATTTTTTTCCCGTAAAAATCGAATTTTTATCATCTTCCTCCCCAAAAACCATTAAACCCTAGTGGATTCTCCTTCGTCACGCGGCCGGAAGCCGCCACGCGAACCCCCCTCAATTCACGCCGCCGCCGCCGCCTGAAGCGGCGGCACCCGCCCGCCGCCTGAATCGGCGGCACCCGCCCGTCGCTCGAAGCGGCGGGCGGAACTGCCGCCAGAAGAGGCGCCCCCACCGCTCGAGCGGCGGGCAGACCCGCCGCCCGAAGCGGCGGGCGGAACCGCCGCCAGAAGAGGCGCCCCCACCGCTCGAGCGGCGGGCAGACCCGCCGCCCGAAGCGGCGGGCGGAACCGCCGCCAGAAGCGGCGCCCCCCACCGCTCGAGCGACGGGCAGACCCGCCGCCCGAAGCGGCGGCCACCCCCGCCGCTCGAAGCGGCGGGCGGAACCGCCGCCCGAAGCGGTGGCCCCCCGCCGCTCTGAGCGGCGGGCGGATCCGTCGCCCGAAGCGGCGGCCACCCCCACCGCTCTGAGCGGCGGGCGGATCCGCCGCCCGAAGCGACGGCCATCCCCGCCGCTCTGAGCAGCGGCGCGCTATCCCCGCCGCCAGTAGCGGTGGCATCCGTCGCCAGCAGCTTCGGCGACCGCCGCTGCCTGCCGCGGCGGGCCCTCCCGCCGTCGCCAGCAGCGACGAACGGGCCCCGCCGCCTGCAGAGGCGCCCCTCCGTGCGCGCGTGTGTCCGAAAACCTAGCCGCCGGACGCGGCCACACACAAGCCCGAAACCCTAATTTTGGGTGCACGGGATTGCACGGCAAATCAGACCTAAAACCCTAACTAGTGTTTGACTACTAAAATTCCTCCGAATTATTTTTCAGATTTCAATTACGGTTTTTCGATTGTTTTTCTTTCCGTTAAAAATCTGGATAAATTACACATTTTTAATTCATCGCATTTTGGTTGGTTTATTTGATTATCATCCGTTTAATAATTAGGAAGATCATGCGACCGCTCTGCCGTTAGTCAACTAACCTAACGGTGTATGACATTGCCCAGTGGTCCAATAATTATTAACCGAAAATATTTTCATTTCCACTATAAAAATGCATGTGATGATTAAAAATGCATGTGATGATTACAAGCTTTATAAAATTTTCATTTCAATTATTGAGCATAAATTTTAGCTTACAAGCTTCATTTTATGTGTATGATAAATCATTAATTGTTGCATTTTGCACTCTTATATGATCATCGCTTGCTCATACTCATGCCCATGACATGAAGATATTTTATGACAACAAACCAATAATGATTTCAAAAAGTTTAATATCATATCCTTTTTGACAAAATGAACCAGGAGTTCAAAATCAAAATGAACCTGAAGTTCAAAATCAAATCAAAAGTCAACACCCTTTCACCCTAATAAATATTAACAAATACGATGGATTATACGAAAATCATTTATGCGATTTCTTTTAGAGATACGTATTTTGCGGTAAAATAGATCTTTCAGACCTATGGTTTGTAAAAACCAATATTGATACCAGCAGTTGTCATAACACTGCTAAACTCTTTTAGAGTAATCTCACTCTACAAGGTATGATTCTTGAATCTAGCCTTATTATTTTAAGCGTACGCCCGAAGTCGTAGCTTAATAAATAAGTGAGAAATTATAAACTTCGTAGCCACGTATTTGTTTCCCCTTGAGCATGAATCTATATCCACACAATACTTGAATGACTCAATAAAAATGGCCTGTAGACCATACTTGAGTTTTCAAATAGACTTTTAAAAGTCTCCCATAAATTAAAAAGTGGAAATATAGAGACTAACTCATTTCCCTTGTATATGTCTACTTCGTAAGACCAATATTCATTTTCCTTATGAATGTCAATGAGAAAGACTGAAAACAGGGGAAGTCTTGTATTAAATGAGAAAGGGAAGATATGATATACCTCGACATGGAGTATGCAATGGCAACCCAATATCAGACCAGAAGTTTTGACAAGACCCATAATGCTTTTTGCAATATGAATGGGCATTAACATATGCCATATAAAAATATATACATATCTAGTTTAAACGACGAAAGTCAAATTGACTGTATGTATATTTCGCTACTCCCCGAGGACAAATAAACTTTGAAATCAAATTTAATCTGTTGTCATAACATAAGTCTTAATGAGCATAATTATATTTGTATGTTTTCAAGAGCACACATCACACTATGTCACTTGTTGACTTAACAAAATTCTCAGTAGTATTCTCTTGCAGTAAATAAGTGCTTTTTACGCATTTTTTTACTGTAAATGATTTGTCATCCTGAATACTCCTAAAAAATGAGGATGCCATTGACTCCCTTCACTCCCTACATATGGCTGATGATGTACCTTAGAATACTCATCTATTTATCCTCTTAAAATAGTCATAATCAAAACCTTGTTATCCAACCGCAGTCCATATTATTATTAATCACAACGGACATATTACCTTACTGGGATATTGGTTGGGCTTTTACTTACCCTCATATCACCCTCAAAATGCTGCAGTAGAACGTATTCATCGGAATTAACCATCCTAGCTGAATATATTCCGCGATCCCCAAATGGGGGAGGCATTACTGCACATCTTATAGATGGAGCCTTGACGGGTTCATATCCCCAGTTCTATGCTCCACTTCATTGAAGTCGAGCTTATTACGGATTTTTGGATAACACTGGGAAATCAATTATATTTAACAACTGGAAGAAAATTGAACACCCTGAAGCTTTGCGTTCACACCCAGAAATGGGTTATATGTAAATCATTAAAATGATTTAAACGGATTACTTATCCATTAAAAATCCAGTTGTAGGTGACCATGTGGGAACATGCAAACCATCAGAACGCCTACTTAGAAACTATTTATATGAACCTGATCACCTCAGATAAACAGTTTCCGAGAACCCCTAACGGAGGGAGCGTTTAGTGCACATCTTATCGATGTAGCCATGATGGGTATACATCCCCATATCACCACTATGGACCATTAGAACACAGAACTATTTATCGGAAGTAATTACCCCAGATAAATTGATTCTGAGCACTCTGAACAGGGGAAGATTTTAAATCACTTCTCCTAAGACGTGCATTGATGTGCCCTCTTTTAAAGACTTGATGTGATCCTGAAGATCCTTCATAACCTTAATTCCCCAGTATTAGGTTTAACAAAAATACTATAATCATCCATGAGCCTGAAGCTCAATTTGACCATTTAAAACATTAATACCTATGATCGGATTATCATGAATAGTGATGAGATCCTGAAAAAACACACTTATGAAACTGTTAAATAGTTATCAGACATAGCTACTGACAATATAAATATTGTCAAATTCACACATCCCTGCTACTAAAAATCCAGCTAGGATTGACATACCAACCATAATGGATGCAATCTACCAGTAGCAGAAGTGGATATCCTCAATGGATGAGAGGACATACCACGAGACCCTAAAACAATACCACCACAGGAAAGTGAGCTCATCTCCATATCCTCTCCCTTTCTAGAACCTCCAGAAGAGATAAATCTGGAATAAATTGAATAATGTACGTACACGGAGAGGTATTTGGATAAAACACACTTGTCGACAATTACTCACATTTCATTTTGCCATTGATATCGTTCACAATCTCCGTTTCTTGAAGCAAACGCAGAAATTTGGCCAAATTGTGTGGAACGAGGCAATAATAAGTTGAGCTGGACTCACTTATGAAATGTGAAGTGTTTGGACCTGAAGTCCTGATATCAAAAGATATCAAACCTGTGGGTTACCGAGTATTGTATAAATAAATAAAATCGTATGCTATAAGCAAAAGGCCATAGCTTAGAGGTTTATTTCGCAGAAACCAGGAAGTAACCATGTAAGATGGGCTTAAATCACTTACAAAATTAATTAAACTGATGCATCAGGCTCCCTGGCCATGATTACGAAACCCATGCGATTGGCAAAGATAATTTTAGGCTATATTGCTATCGATTATGTGACAACATACCCTTATGAATATTCATCATGAAGATGAATTATCATCCCGAAGATGAAACCATCATCCTGAAGATGAATAATCATCCTGAAGATGAAACCATCATCCTGAAGATGAATAATCATCCCGAAGATGAAACCATCCTCCTGAAGATGAACAATCATCCCGAAGATGAGACCATCATCCAGCAGATGAATAATCATCCAGTTGATGAAGAAACATAGATAATTGCAATCCAATAATACACCAACTAGTTGTATGGATGCACATTAAGACCCCTTCTGTTAGCTGGAAGAGGGGAAGGATATCCTAGGTCCTGAAGTGCCTTACTCAAATGTCTTTTGTACACTCCTTTATATGGCAGTAAACCCTTTAACCAGATACAGTGCAGCGCCTGCAGCGCACCACTGGACCAGAGGTATATAGCTTCTGCGCTACCTCCAATGGTCAAGGATCATCCAACATGTTAAATGTATTTGCAGATACAGGTTACAGATCATCGCAATGACTGCAACAAAGAAGCGACCAACTCCTGGAGACCAGCAAAGCATGTTTCCAAGGCAACATCAATCCCACCATCCCGAGAGGCTCATCAATCCAAGAAGCAAATCATAAGTACGCACAGCCAGGTCCTGCAGTACCTCGCAGGCACAGTGACGACTGGGTCAGAGACGTGGTGCTACCTACCGAGTCTACAGATCACTCCTCTTCAGAAGAGCTCCCTTAGATTCAGTAGCTGCCATAGATGAGCGATACTTGTATAGATGAGCGATGTCTTGTATAGGTGAGCGATGCCTTGTACTTTGTACTTATTATCGGAACACTGTAAGAGATTGATGTATAGTTGCCTAGGAGATCTGCAAGCCTACAGCTTGTACAGATCAGGGGGAGTCAAATGTAGTGTTGTACTCTTTTCCCTTGGCTATTTGTCATGCCCTGCTTCCCAAAAATACGGAGGCGAAGCGTGACAAGGCCCGCTTAGGCCCGAGCTGAGAAGCTCGGACCCAATAAGCGTCTGCAGGGGTACCATTTTAAAATTTCCAGGTTCTTGCATTAATAAAATTCGGAACAATAGGAAGTACAGAAAGGAAATGGCATTCATTAAATTAGAGATATAATATCCAGCGAGTACAAAGTCTAAGAAGAAGCCTAAGCATGGCAACAAACTATTTAAAAGCAAACTAAAAGCAGTAACCTCTGAAAGTGACGACTAAAAAGACATCAAGGTCTGGTCCTCGTCCGGCACGTACTCTGGGTTGACGTCCTCGGCTCCTCGTACTCCAGTGAGTCTGCCTCGTCCACGAACTCTGGCTGAGCACCTGACGTACAACACCAAAAGAAGGAACTGTACGTCAGGTAAGGTCTACAAAAAGGGTCAGACCAAACTGCAAGTGTACCAACTATTACACATCGTTTTACTGGTTGATTAGCATGCTGGGGTTACAACAGAGTAGCAAAAGAAGTAACGTAGCAGGTAAGTAAAGCATAACAAGCAGTAGCCGTAGCGTGTGCTACCGACTACGGGACTATCCTAAAGGTGTCAGGACAAGACGGAACTAGGCAAGACCAGACGGACATGACACGACACATGAGACACGAAGGGTTCACGCCTTAAGGGTTGAGGGAGATCAGACCCTCTCCCTGTGCGCACGCTCAACCCTACCCCAAACACCAGAACTCAGGACAAGAAGTACAGAGATCACTTCCGCTAGGGAAGCACCTGAAACGCCCGCAGACTTTTTGGTATCACGGAGATCACTTCCGCTCGGGAAGCATCTGAAACGCCCAAAGGCTTTTTGTATCACGGAGATCACTTCCCCTCGGGAAGCATCTGAAACGCCCGAAGGATTTTTTTATCACAGAGATCACTGCCGCTCGGGAAGCATCTGAAACGCCCGAAGGCTTTTTGTGTAACAGGGACAAGACACGACCAGTGTACGGGAGAGTTATTCTAGGGTGTCCACCCGCACGCACACACAGGATAATCCTAAGGTGTCACAAGTTGTTGTTCGTCGGACTTAGACTTCGTCGTCAAGTCTAAGTCGTCAGGGTGACCCAGACGCTATCATTTCACGTCCGGATCTCATTGTTCACAGTTAACAGTTCTAACAAAACTAAGGCCTAAGCACGGCCAAAAGTGCAAGTGGGTACACTTGCCTGCGGTGGTGAGTGTGTCGTCCGCCCGGGGCGTCTCATCCATTAGTCGCGTCCGCGGAAGTGCGTCTGAAATAGGTCACGGCAACGGTGTCAGGTCGCGTTTTCAATAAATCCTATTTAGGTTCATTTCTAGGTTGGACGTTGCTACTCTAACAGTCACAAGTCAAGTTGTCCGTTCAGCCTATTCGACGATTCTATCCTATGTGCACAGTCAAAAAGTCCGATCGTCAATCTACAGTTTCACATCGTTTTAAGAGAGCAGAAAGTAAATTTACTATGTTAAGTTGCCAATTTTAGTTAGGGTTCAGTTTTCGCTACGGGTGGGTTGTGCTACGAGTTTCGGGAACCTACCTTTCCGGTGGCAATCACGTGCAAATCTGACGTCGGATCTGGGAATAGCTCCGGACCACTTTGCGGCTCCCGTTACTCGACTGTGGTAGCGGGGATCCACCTGTGTCATGTGTAACGGTCACTTTCCGACCGTGCGTATTTTAGTGCGTAGCTGTGTTTCGTGTGCGTTTTGTGTACTTGATTTTTTGTACCGTTTTCCGTAGCCCGGACGTGCGATCGGACCTCGTATTCACGACCCTCTTGGTGGCGCGAGCGCCCCGGTATTTTCTTCGAAATTTTTGGACGTCGGGGGACCAATCTGCTTATCTTATTACTAATTTATAAAATATTTTATAAAACAAAAAAAACTTAAATTTGAAATCTGATCGTTTTTAAGGAAACCAAAACATTTAATAAATTTTTTAAACCAAAACATTTAACAATTCAAAGAATATTTCAATTGATACACTGAAAAATAAAGATTTCAAAAAAACTAAATAAATAAATATTTCTTGCAATTTCCGAATCTTCTTCAAATGGGTTTTCAGCAATGAGACTAAAGACCACGCCTCCGAGCTTTCTCCACCGCCGCTGCCGTGGACGTCCGACCCTCCGTCGTCTCCTGCACACTTACACGTAAGCTTGATATTATATGACAACTCGTTTAGATGAGTACTTGTACGTACCCCAGTATGCTGCTTCTTTGCATGCATGAGAAGAGATGACAGCTTGTAGGATTAGTTGTATAATATTAGTTAATTATTTATATATAACATAGGACTGTTAGTTATACTGCTAGGTTAATAATACTTATTATTAGCATTTTTTCTATTATGTGCATTAAATAAATGGTTAAATATATGTTAGTTACTATGTGACATTAGTTTGTCGTTCCGGTTAAACCCTTCTGCTTAATATCACGAACCTATGACGCAGATAGATCTGTGCTACCGCAGTCGAGTAACTGAAGCCGCAACGTGACCCGTAGCTGTTCCCAGATCCGACGCCAGATTCACGGTTAATCATCATTCAGACGGACTACTGTGGACGCGACGACTGGACGAGACGCCCCGGACTGATGACAAACTCCCCATCACAGGCAAGTGTACCCACTTGTGTTTTTTTTGACCGCGTCTTGTTCTTAAATTGATTAGAACTGTTAGACTGTGAGTGTTTAGAACCAGACGTGAAATGATAGCGTCCGGATCGCCCTGACGACTTAGACTTGACGACGAAGTCTAAGCCGACAAACAACAACTTTTGACACCGTAGGATTATCTTGTGTGTGCGTGCATGTGGACACACTAGAATAACATCTCCCGTACACTGGTCGTGTCATGTCACTGTTACACAAAAAGCCTTCGGGCGTTTCAGATGCTCTCCTTGTGGGAGTGATCTCCGTGATACAAAAAGCCTTCGGGCGTTTCAGATGCTCTCCTTGCGGGAGTGATCTCCGTGATACAAAAAGCCTTCGGGCGTTTCAGATGCTCTCCTTGCGGGAGTGATATCCGTGATACAAAAAGCCTTCTGGCGTTTCAGATGCTCTCCTTGCGAGAGTGATCTCCGTGATACAAAAAGCCTTCGGGCGTTTCAGATGCTTCCCGAGCGGAAGTGATCTCCGTGATACAAAAAGCCTGCGGGCGTTTCAGGTGCTTCCCTAGCGGAAGTGATCTCTGTACTTCTTGTCCTGAGTTATGGGGTTTGGGGTAGGGTTGAGTGTGCGCACGGGGAGAGGGTCTGATCCCCCTCAACCTGTAAGGCGTGAACCATTCGTGTCTCACGTGTCATGTCATGTCCGTCTTGTCGTGTCTAGTTCCGTCTTGTCCTGTCACCTTTAGGATAGTCCCGTAGTTGGTAGCACACGCTACGACTACTACTTGTTACGCTTTTCTTTCCTGCTACGTTACTTCTTTTGTTACTCAGTTATAACCCCAGCATGCTAATCAACCAGTAAATCGTTGTTTAAAAGTTGATACACTTGCAGTTTGATCTAACCCTTTTGTAGACCTTACCTGACGTACAGTTCCTTCTTTTGGTGCTGTACGTCAGGTGCTCAGCCAGAGTTCGTGGACGAGGCAGACTCACTGGAGTACGAGGAGCCGAGGACGTCGACCCAGAGTACGTGCCCGACGAGGACCAGACCTAGAGGTCTTTTTAGTTGTCACTTTCAGAGGTTACTGCTTTTAGGTTTGCTTTTAAATCTTTGTTGCCATGCTTAGGCTTCTTTTTAGACTTTGTACTCGTTGGATATTATATCTCTAATTTAATGAATGCAACTTCCTTTCTGTACTTTCTGTTGTTTCGAACTTTATTGGTGCAAGAACCTGAAATTTTTAAAATGGTACCCTTACAGACGCTTATTGGGTCCGAGCTTCTCAGCTCCGACCTAAGCGGGCCATAGGTACGCTTCGCCTCCGTATTTTTAGGAAGCGGGGCGTGACAGGTTTTAGTGGTGGCCCATGCAGGTCATGCAAAAAGTTTGGAACAATAAGAGTACCACATTCATTCAATATCCAGTATAACATGTACGAGTCTAAAGTAGGTTTTCTTTGTCTTATATGGTAGTAAGACTTAGTTAGATGTCCAGGTTTGATAGTCAGACGCCTTGGTTAAGATTTACCCATACTCGTCTTCGGATACCTTAGTAACCCCTCACCTGGCTCTGACCATGTTAGATTTCTAGAGTCTCTCTTTTAGACGTTTGCTCGGGTCCATCAATTTCGGGCTCAGCAGAACGTAATCCTGATTATCTTAGGATCCTTCCATGATATCTCTATTACAGTCTAGTTCCTTAGGAAGTCTTAGTGCTGAGTTTTCCTGATCTTCAGATGGCCTGATAGTTAGAACCCCGGATTTCTAGCATCTTCCTGTAGGATCCTGCCAAAACAGAGTTAGGATCGATAAATAAAGTTGAGACTTACGCTTGCGTATGCGGCACGGTAGTCTCGGAACTTTGCCTTCGGATTCGCCACGACGGATCGAGTCTTCTCACGAACGGAGTAAGGCTACTAAATCCACAATCTAAATCTCTACTTTAGATTAAGAACTTGGATAGAGGGAGAGGAAGTATTTCGGCAGAGCTTCGCTAGAATGAAGATGCATGCATGAATACCATGCAAAAGTGTAAGGAAATGGCTAACACTTGGGTCTTATTTATAGCCCCCAAGGTAGTTATTTTAGGATCAATTGTTCCTTTGGAACAATTTAACTAAGGTGTACCATCGTACATGGCATATTATAAGCTTAAGTTGTACCATATGCATGGTACAATATAAGCTTAAGATATTACCCCTTTATTAGCCATATGTCGCATGCACTTATGCACATATATTGCGACTTTTCCATCAATCTAGAGATCCTCTCCGCAAGGGAACATATTCCCTTTGCGCACGACTTCGTGTACGCGACGTTCGAGGTCCTTATTCCCTCGTACATACCCTACAAGGGTGTACTAACGTCTTCCATATCCAACATCTCCCACTCACACTTGAGGGGATTGTAAGAGAACGTCTTTCTCTTAGTTCTTTCATCTATCATACCGAGAAATAGACCGTGCGACCGTCATGCGTGTAGAGTCTGTTGTTGTGCACTTGTTAGAGATACACAACGACCTCGAAGGTGCAAAGTTGAGTAGTTCAACGCATGCTTTACCCTAGATTATTTCTTCACATTTCTTATACTTTATATTCAACAATTGAATCCCATCTGGATTACAATTGGCTGGCCAGCTTTGAATCATTTAAAGTCCAAATGTGAATATGAAATCAATCTTCCTCTTCTTGCGAACCTTCTGATCTTGACTTGATTCGCTTTTCTAACGTGCCCCGCCGAGCCGAATTATCATAGCCCATTAGCAACACGCTAAGATAGCGACCATCTCGTCAAATCTAAAGGAACCAATTGGAGTCCTTGAGGGTAAGAGTTAAGACCCATATGGCCTTTGAGTCTCACATAATAGCAAACACTATTGCTACTAACTCAGTGGTCGAAATGCATACGTGGTATGAACACGTATTACAACATCACTCCTTTCCCAGGGAGAGTATGTCTTAATGATGTTGTACGGATGAAAGATCAGACACCACAGTGCCTATCTTTTTGAGTCCCCTTACTACTCGTGAAATATTCACGGACTCTCATCCTGCATAAGACAGATAGGATTTTAAAAAATCCAATGAGATCTTTATATCCTTGTGATACAGATCTCAGATCTTTTGTAAGCATACATATGATGCAGATCTTTCATTCGACTATCTTGTTAAAGTCATGACTCTAAATCATTCGTCTAATGATTTGACTTTAAACTAGTCTCATCTCTATCTTATCCATCTGATAAGATAAGGCGGTTGCTCATGTGAGAGAGCCAACCTTAATCTGTCCGACATACACACAATTCAGCTGAGATTTCAAAAATGTACACAAACATTTCTTAAGAAATTCATATGCAATGTTTGAAAAAGAACTTATTCTTTTATTTTGATTATTTACATACATGGGAATTTACATTGGTACAACTCAGCTCTTATGCAATCCTTGAGATGATAAGTGTTTGTAAAACACATTTCTGGGGATCGCTTTCGTAAGCTGATCCTCTATCATCTCATGCGTAGATATGTACCTTATGTCTACCTTCTTGGTTTTATCATAGTCTTTTGCAAATCTGCAGTTCCTTTAAGATACTGCATTATGCTCTTAACCGCTTTCCAGTGTTCTTGCCCTGGGTTGGATTGGTAACGACTTACCATTCCAACGGCAAAACAGATGTCTGGTCTTGTATGCATCATAGCGTACATAAGACTAACAACTGCACTGGAATATGGAACTTTTTCCATAATTTCCCTTTCCTTTTGGTTCTTTGGACATGATTTCAGATATAAATTATCGCATCTGCTTATAGGAGTATCAATTTGACTTGTAGTCCTACATATTAAACCGTTCTAGAACCTTCTTTATATAAGTCTCTTGTGAAAGAGAAAGAAGTTTCTTCGAACGATTCCTTGAAATCTTAATTCCAAGGATATATGTGACTTCCCCATGTCTTTCATCTCAAAACTGATGAAAGTCAAGCCTTGATATCCATCACAAAGCCCTTGTCATTTCTGGTTATTAAAATGTCATCTACATATAGAGACATAATAACATGCTTGCTTTTAATCCTCTTGATATATACGCAGTTATCTTCATCAATCATGGAAAATCCATTTGATAAGACAACTTCTTGAAATCGTATATACCATTGCCTCGAGGATTATTTAAGACCATATATGGACTTACGAAGTTTACAAACCTTATGTTCGTTTCCTTCTTTTACAAACCCTGTTGGTTGTTCCATATAGATCTCCTCGTCCAATTCTCCATTGAGAAAGGCAGTCTTTACATCCATCTGATGTAATTCGAGATTTAAGCAAGCTACCATTGCCAGAATCAGGCGAATCGAGGTAAAACGCACAACAGGTGAGAAGATCTCTTCGTAGTCTATCCCTTCCTGTTGCGTAAAAACCTTTCGTGACAAGGCGAGCTTTATATCTATCTATAGAGCCATCAGCCTTATGCTTAATCTTGAGAACCCATTTGTTCCCAATTGCTCTATGTCCTCTGGATAAGTTAACTAAGTCCCAGACTTGGTTAACTTTCATAGATTTCAATTCCTCCTTCATCGCTTCCATCCATTTGTCTTTTGCAGGGCAAAATACGGCCTGTTTAAAAGTAGCAGGCTCGTCATTTTCTTGTAGTAAAGTCATAAAGGTTTGCGGAAATTTCAACCTCAAATGTTAGAGGAGCCAACCTTGTATGACTACTACGTCGTATTTGAGATTCTTCAAGTCCTTGTTGACTCGAAGTTAGATCAATTCTAATATCACTCCCACTTGAAATGTCGTTAGAATTGTTCCCACTTGGATCATTATTCCCGTATGGAATAGGATAATCGTCATTCGTATAATCCATTGGTGAAGGTTGAAATGTATCTTCGCTTTCACCAAGAATTCTCCCACTCGAATGAGGTAATCCTTCTTGATCATAAATCTCAAATAGAGATAAGTCCTGACTTATCTCGCCCTGTCTTGGAAACTCGTTTTCCAAGAAAGTGACATCCCTCGACTCAAACTCAATTAGCCCACCATTGTCTTCCTGACTAAAAAACATAACCTTTGGAGTTTTCTGCGTATCGTTTAAAGATACATTTCCTTCCCCTTGGCCCAAGTTTGCCATATTTAAGGGAGGAAATATGTGCGTTGAATGCACAACCCCAAGGTTTCAAAATGTTTAAGTCAGGAGACCTTTGGTTCCACAACTCATAAGGAGTGGAGCTAACTGATTTCGAGGGTACGCGGTTTAAAATGAAAACAGCCGTCAATAATGCATCACCCCAAAAAGGTGATTGGCAAGTTAGCTTGCGCCATCATTGAACGGACCATTTCCATTAAAGTCCTATTTCTTAAAACTTATTGATTGATATTCACCACCCCTATCGGTTTGCAAGACCTTAATCTTGCGATCTAATTGATTCTCCACTAAACTCATATAGTTTTTAAAGCAAGCCAAAGCTTCACTTTTGTGGGATATCAAATAGATATGTCCGAATCGGGTGAAATCATCAATAAAAGTGATGAAATAGGACTTTCCGTGTCTTGTCTTGACATTCATCGGACCACATATGTCCGAATGGATAAGCTGTAATGGAACCTCGGCCCTTGTACCGGTTCCAAACAGCTTGCGACAAGATTTCCCCACAAGGCAATGTTCGCAGGTCGACATTTCAACCTTTGAAACATTTGATAGAAGGCCACGTTTGGCAAATCTATCCATACGCGTTGGTCCAATATGACCAAGCCTTGTGTGCCAACAAATTATATTAGACTCATTAGCCAAAGAATTTGTCATAAGGAAATTTTCATTACATGAGAAATCATACATTGTACTTAATACAATAAATCCTTTGAAATACAAACCCAGTACCAATAAAGGAATTATTACAAACTAGGTCCATTTTACAATCATGAAGGAACCAACTATAACCAAGACCCATTAAATTGACCACAATTTTAATATTCCTTTGAATATTTGGAATGAAGAGAACATCATGAAGTAGGAGAGTGCGGCCGTTGTCCAAGACTAGCTTACGAGTCCCAACGCCTTTCACTTCAACACGTGTGTTATTTCCTACATTGATCCACTTCATTCCTTGGGGTATCCGGTGATACTCCATGAAGGACCGTCTGTCCTTTGCTATGTGGTCGGTGGCACCTCGTCACTTCCACTCGTACACGAACGAGCATAGTGACCGAGCTTGTTGCACTTGAAGCACTTGATCCTTTTCAAGTCTTTCTTCTTGTGCCATTTCTTATGCCCACCCTTATGTTTAGGTTCCTTGGTAGACTCAGGTTGCTTATTACGTTCATTAGAAGACTTCGAACGATCTTTACGTTTCTTTCCCCCGTGTGAGGAACTAGCAACCATGTGCACTTCTGCACTTGGCTTGGCAGCCGCAAGTCGCTCTTCCTCTAATTCGAGGTACTTGGAAACATCGTTGAAGGTCTTGATGCTCTCATTATGAGTGAGATGCATCTTCATCTGATCCCACCCATTTGGTAGTGAACGTATGACTGCTTGGTTTAGTTGCTTATCTATGAGCACAGGACCTGCATCCTTTAACTTCGAGATAAGGTTCGCCATATGTCGCAGATGTTTCCCCATGGAATGATCTGGACGTTTCTTATATGAATCGAACCTTATAGTTAAGGAGCGAAGTTTGGACACCGATGTGCCACCGAACTTCTCCTCTAGCTTGGACCATATGTCCATGGCTAGGTCATGTTCTCGGAAGATGCGCATTATGTCATCAGCCATACTGCTTAATAACGTAATGTGCGCTATCTTGTTCTTCCGAGACCAAGCATCAAAAGCTTCCTTGTCTCGTCGGTGTTGGGCCGTAGTGCCCAACTCGGGTTCAATCATAACGTTCTTTAGAGTTTCGAGCACTTCTTGCTCCTCTAGAACGTATTGTATCTTGATGGACCAAATTTTGTAATTATCGCCGTTGAGTTTTTCACCTCTGTTTAACTCAGCGACGATATTCTTTGAAGCGGAAGACATTTTACTTTTAAAATGCTGCAAAAGACACAAAACCGAAGGTTTGATTAAAACATTGCATAAAAATTCTTAAAATATAACTCCCACTTGAAATGATAATAGAATATCCCATTTGGATAGTTCTAAAAATTCAAATCCCACTTGGAATTATATTATATTTGATAAGTTACTTTCGAAAAATATTGAAGATGTTGTTCTAGAATCGAAAAGGTCTCTATGATTCCAATCACCATCTAGAACAACCTTCAATATTCCCCCATCACTTATCAAACAATCGTACTCTTATAGTACTTCGCAGCGGAAAATTACTTTTGAAAAACATATCTTTCAAAATGGAATAGATGAGAGTTTGCGCAAAGAATTTTAGCACAACAATTGCCAAGCCACGAGACCTGTTCTACACACCCATGGGTTAGATAACCATGGCCGGATCGTGGTAGGACTTGGAATTCTAAATTACGCTATCCCGATTAAGGACGGGACATAACCTATTTGAAAACATCTTTTTCAAAAAAATTTAAAATACATTGGCTAATCTCCGTAGAGTAGAGCACAACGTCATAAGTACATTGGCTAATCTCCGTAGAGTAGAGCACAATGACATGGCTAATCTCGCATGAAGTAGAGCACTATGGCTAATCTTCAAGGAGTAGAGCCCAATGAAAAACTTCATTAAAACGTTAGCCCCGTATGGGCTATTAGGCACTGTGGTTAGCCCCGTATGGGCTAATCGGCACAGTGGTTAGCCCCGTATGGGCTAATCGGCACATTCGAGTTTGACCAAGGCCTTTTGACACCCTGTATGGGCTAGTCGGCAAATTCATGATCGACCTAGACCTTTCGCCGGATTGGTCGACCAAAACACCCAAATTGGTCGACCAAAACACCCAAATTGGTCGACCAAAAATTGATCTTCATCACTCTCGGCTAGTGCCGATCAGACCGGCCCTTGGCCAAAGAACAACCGCTGCCAGGGCCGACCGTGGCACTGGCAGCGGCCAGGCCCTGGCCTCTGCCAGGGCCGGGGCTGGCCAGGCCCTGGCCTGAGGCCAGGGCGCTGCCCTGGCCCCTGCCAGGGCAGCCAAGCCCCTGGCCGGGGCCAGGGCCCCAGGGCCCCTGCCCTGGCCTCGGCCAGGCCCTGGCCTGAGGCCAGGGCGCTGCCCTGGCCCCTGCCAGGGCGGCCTGGCCCCTGGCCGGGGCCAGGGCCCCTGCCCTGGCCTCTGCCAGGGCGGCCATGCCCTTGGCCGGGGCCAGGGCCCCTGCCCTGGCCTCGGCCAGGGCGGCCAGGCCCTGGCCCCGGCCAGGGGAGGCCAGGCCCTGGCCTGGCCGCGGCCAGGGCCGGCCCTGGCCCTGGCCGTGGCCGGCCAGGCCGCGGCCAGGGCTCCCTGGCCCTGGCCGTGGCCGGCCGGCCATGGCCCGGCCATGGCCTATTGGCCTTGACCGGCCATGGCCCTTTAGCCATGGCCGGTCTCCCCTCTTTCATGGGGTGGCCGCATGCACTCCTCCCCCTTGATGGGGTGGTCGCCGGTGGTTATTGGCCGTAGACAACCCCCTCCGCATGGGGAGGGGGGTGCATGGCCTTCATAGCCCATTTGGCCATGGCGCACATGCACTAAAATTCATCTTCTCCGATGGAGATAACTACCATCATCTTCCTCGATGAAGCACCCGTTCGTCGATGAAGCACCCGTTCGTCGAGAAATTAGTTATTTCCTAATGGCCGTGTGCCAAAAATGAAAAATAACATACTACGTGAACGGTCGGTTCTTCCCGTCACGGAGAGTTCCTACCATATTCGTAATGATAGGAGACCCTAACGTGAAAAGAACAACCGCTGCGTTCTCTTCGTCACGAAGCGTTCCTACCATATCCGTAATGGTAGGAGACCCATTCGTGAAAAAGATAACGACTCGTTCATAGTTTCGACGGGACGGTGGTTTGACCGGGGTGAACCCATATGGCTCTGATACCAATGTAGGATCCTGCCAAAACAGAGTTAGGATCGATAAATAAAGTTGAGACTTACGCTTGCGTATGCGGCACGGTAGTCTCGGAACTTTGCCTTCGGATTCGCCACGACGGATCGAGTCTTCTCACGAACGGAGTAAGGCTACTAAATCCACAATCTAAATCTCTACTTTAGATTAAGAACTTGGATAGAGGGAGAGGAAGTATTTCGGCAGAGCTTCGCTAGAATGAAGATGCATGCATGAATACCATGCAAAAGTGTAAGGAAATGGCTAACCCTTGGGTCTTATTTATAGCCCCCAAGGTAGTTATTTTAGGATCAATTGTTCCTTTGGAACAATTTAACTAAGGTGTACCATCGTACATGGCATATTATAAGCTTAAGTTGTACCATATGCATGGTACAATATAAGCTTAAGATATTACCCCTTTATTAGCCATATGTCGCATGCACTTATGCACATATAATGCGACTTTTCCATCAATCTAGAGATCCTCTCCGCAAGGGAACATATTCCCTTTGCGCACGACTTCGTGTACGCGACGTTCGAGGTCCGTATTCCCTCGTACATCCCCTACAAGGGTGTACTAACGTCTTCCATATCCAACACTTCCTAGTCGTTATCTTTCTGTGTTATCGTCCGTAGAATTTTCCATCGTGGTTTTTCATGAATCATGTCTTAGGCATATTCATCATGCGATCATACTCTTTGCATTCGCTTCACGTGATCGCTTCATGACGATTATCGTTAATTCTTTGAGTCTTCCCCATTGCAGATCATGTTTCCTCTAAAAATATTTTCGAAATTCCTCATTAAATGCTTCGCTCAGTTTAACTTCTTTGAAAACCCCTTATTATATATTAAAATTTTTTTTTACTTTTCGGTTGTGTTAAAATTCTTTCTTGGATTTTGAATCCTTTGTGGTCATAACTTTTAAAGTTAATATCTCGTAATTATTTCTAACCGGTATCTTTTGTATTTCAGTTTTAAAACATTGTTACCATTTTGATAATTCAATAAATATATTATTTTTTTTCTAAACTACGAAATTCATTCTAACCACTAACCGTGCGTACTTTTAATTATTTTCATATGCTAAATAGAACTCCAACCTTTCAAGTGTGTCAGTTTCATGTTCATCGTATTCATACTTCAAAACTTTTTTGTACAATTTTTTTTCTCCATTTGCAAAACGATCACTTCATCGCCATGCTCAAGTATATACTACCCTTGTTACTACCGGACTAATCACTTTTCCTATTTTAACTTTACAATCTACTTACTTTTTCTTACACCATCTTCTCGCTATTTTTATATATTAGTTATCTCTAAGGACATTGTTACAGTTTACACATATCTTCCTTTCGCCTGCTTGATTATTCGTAACTATTTTGTGTCACTCAATCAAGCTAAATCCCTATTATATACATTAAATATTCTTGAATTCGAATTTCGAAATTGGGATGAAATCAAATCGTTTTTAATAAGAAAATCCTTAATATTTTGAAACAAATTCATAAGGATCTTAACCCCTACTTTTCCCCATCTAGTACAACAACTCTACACGTTTCCCCACACGTTTTAAAATATGTTATAGGCCTTAAATGGTTCCTTTTTCACTTCCCTCTTCGGGGGTGTTAATTTTATTATATTGTTGGACTATTATTGTTACAGGATTATGATTATCGATAGTCATAGTGTGAGATGATATAAGGTGTAGTTGTGATTAGTTGATTATGGACACATGGAAATTAGATTATTCCATTTATAAGGAGATAAATAGAATGATGTGTCCCAACCTATATTTGATATTTGGATAATACCCATGCGTAACGGATTCATAGAGTATTCTTGGTGAATGAATTGTACACAAGAGGACGGGTACAATACAGATTTGAATTTCAGGTTAGTGTCAGCCAAGGAGCAATTATGAAAGTATATTATGGGTTATGGTGATTATGAACGTGAGTAGAGTATTTAGAGTAACAAGGCTTGATTATTCAGGCAGAGTGATAAAGATATTAGGAAAGACACGATGTGTTGACCCAAATGGATGATTATGTAGACGGATTTAGAATTTTTTTTTTGAATAGATATGTTGGGTAATGGCAAGAGGTGATTGGGTAGTTTATTAATCTTGGTGAATAAATTTACAAGTTGTCACTACGAGAAATGAGTTGTGAGCAGAACGATTGTTGATTGTGAATGATGATGTATGCTAGTCGTATTTATACATGTTGTCATATATTAGTAATTGGTTAGAGTATCGTTATATCGATTGATTAATATAAGAATAAGATTGAAATTGGAGGATATCACAATTTTAAGTGCTATAAGGTTAGGTCGTGCAATGATCAATGTGATGACATATTATAGGTAAGATGACCTGTGTGAAGAGATAATTCTTGGAGACGTTGGCTACAGATGAACTATACAGTGAATGTTACTGCTCTAACAACGAATGATAAGTGAAGAAGTGAGGAAATTTGAAGGATGTTATAAATTGATGATATCTAGTAAGATTGCTTTGTATAAAAATATTGAATACCTTTTAAGTGAGAACTTTGGGCTAGAAATTCAAACGATAATGTTGGATCTATAAGTGTTAGGATGAGATTATAGTGTAGCATTTTTTCCGATGATAAGAAGAGTAGAGATGATTTATTCGAGGAACACATAATAGAAGTTACATGTTTAGTGTTCATTGTGTTAGAACCTTGGAGTTGCGGTTTTGGGATATATATACCCTATTATTATTATTATTATTATTTTCTTTCGCCCTCTTTTGACCTTGATACTTTGTTTCCAGTTCATTAGTAGTCCGTCTGTAATTATGTTTACTCGACCACTAATAGTTAGACCATCGATAGTGCATCGTCATCCGAACCTATTTTCGAAATTCAATCGTAACCTCATCACCTATATCACTTCTCGACTAGTTATATTACTAAGCCTGTAAGTATTTCAAGACAGAGTTTATCTCATAGGAATACGATGAGTTGTCTTTATATTTTCGACAATCATATATCGAATTCAAATCCTAAGAAATTTCGAGGGCGGAATTTTTCTTAAGGTGGGTAGAATGTAACGGTCACTTTCCGACCGTACGTGTTTTAGCGCGTAGCTGTGTTTCGTGTGCGTTTTGTATACTTGATCTTTATTACTGTTTTTCGTAGCCCAGACGTGCGATCGGACCTCGTATTCACGACCCTCTCGGAGGCGCGAGCGCCTCGGTATTTGTTTTTGAAATTTTTGGACGTCGGGGGACCAATCTGCTCATCTTATTACTAATTTATAAACTATTTTATAAAAAACAAAAACTTCAATGTTGAAATCTGATCGTTTTTAAGGAAACCAAAACATTTAATAAATTTTTTAAACCAAAATTAAAAACAATCATGTTTGTACGTTTTTTTAAAATGCAATGGAATTCTTTTCTTATTTTAAAACTAAGGCTTAGTTTAGAAATCTAAACCGAACCCCCCTCCCCTCGGTTTTTCCCCACTACCGACGTCACCCTAACCACTACCCACACTATCTCTCTCATCTCTACCTAATATATATAAAGTAAACAAATAGGAGCCTAGGGTTCTCCCGAAAAAGCTCAGCCGCCCCTTTTCTTTTTACTATCACCCTCAATATCTCTCCCTCCCCAAGACTTCTCCTCCGACCCCCATCGAGCTCGACGACCATCTCCCCTCTCTCGCAGATACCGGCCACCGGTTCCAACCACCACATAGCACCCCCAACGGCGGAACCGCCGCCCTCCACTCTGCTGAACTCGCCGACTACGGCCCTCCGAGTCGCCACGGCTCCTTGCTGCCGTCCCCTCCGGCTAGCAGAGCCTCCTCTCTGCCGTCCACTTCCTTTAGTCCGCACCGGTGCCACCATCTCCCTCCACCGATGTCGTATCCCTCCGGTCGAGATCCACCCTCCACTGGGTCTCTCTCCTGTCGCCTCCTCCCAGCGGCTCTCAGACGCGCCACCTGTGACGCCGCAGTCGCGGTCCATCACCAGCTAAGTAGTGCTGCCCCTGCATCAACAGAAACGAGAATGCGTACCCAAACAATCCGTAAGTGCATCCTTCTTGTGAGCAGTAGTACCCATGCCTAAGCTTTTTAAAGCATTAGCAGTACATCTTTTCATATGGGGATTATATGTTTAAATGATGAGTTATTGAGTAGCAGTATACAAGTATCAATTCCAATCTCATAGTTTGCTGAATTAACTGACGAAAACAATTCAAAGAATATTTCAATTGATACACTGAAAAATAAAGATTTCAAAAAAACTAAATAAATAAATATTTCTTGCAATTTTCGAATCTTCTTCAAATGGGTTTTCAGCAATGAGACTAAAGACCACGCCTCCGAGCTTTCTCCACCGCCGCTGCCGTGGACGTCCGACCCTCCGTCGTCTCCTGCACACTTACACGTAAGCTTGATATTATATGACAACTCGTTTAGATGAGTACTTGTACGTACCCCAGTATGCTGCTTCTTTGCATGCATGAGAAGAGATGACAGCTTGTAGGATTAGTTGTATAATATTAGTGAATTATTTATATATAACATAGGACTGTTAGTTATACTACTAGGTTAATAATACTTATTATTAGCATTTTTTCTATTATGTGCATTAAATATATGGTTAGTAATATGTTAGTTACTATGTTGCATTAGTTTGTCGTTCTGGTTAAACCCTTCTGTTTAATATCACGAACCTATGACGCAGATAGATCTGTGCTACCGCAGTCGAGTAACTGAAGCCGCGACGTGATCCGTAGCTGTTCCCAGATCCGACGCCAGATTCACGGTTAATCATCATTCAGACGGACTACTACGGACGCGACGACTGGACGAGACGCCCCGGACTGACGACAAACTCGCCATCACAGGCAAGTGTACCCACTTGCGTTTTTTTGACCGCGTCTTGGTCTTAAATTGATTAGAACTGTTAGACTGTGAGTGTTTAGAACCAGACGTGAAATGATAGCGTCTGGATCGCCCTGACGACTTAGACTTGACGACGAAGTCTAAGCCGACAAACAACAACTTTTGACACCGTAGGATTATCTTGTGTGTCCGTGCGTGTGGACACCCTAGAATAACATATCCCATACACTGGTCGTGTTATGTCACTGTTACACAAAAAGCCTTCGAGCGTTTCAGATGCTCTCCTTGTGGGAGTGATCTCCGTGATACAAAAAGCCTTCGGGCGTTTCAGATGCTCCCCTTGCGGGAGTGATCTCCGTGATACAAAAAGCTTTCTGGCTTTTCAGATGCTCTCCTTGCAGGAGTGATCTCCGTGATACAAAAAGCCTTCGGGCGTTTCAGATGCTTCCGGAGCGGAACTGATCTCCGTGATACAAAAATCCTGCGGGCGTTTCAGGTGCTTCCCTAGTGGAAGTGATCTCTGTACTTCTTGTCCTGAATTCTGGGGTTTGGGTTAGGGTTGAGCGTGCGCAGGGGGAGAGGGTCTGATCCCCCTCAACCCGTAAGGCGTGAACCCTTCGTGTCTCACGTGTCGTGTCCTGTCCGTCTTGTCGTGTCTAGTTCCGTCTTGTCCTGTCACCTTTAGGATAGTCCCGTAGTTGGTAGCACACGCTACGACTACTACTTGTTACGCTTTACTTTCCTGCTACGTTACTTCTTTTGTTACTCAGTTATAACCCCAACATGCTAATCAACCAGTAAATCGTTGTTTAAAAGTTGATACACTTGCAGTTTGGTCTAACCCTTTTGTAGACCTTACCTGACGTACAATTCCTTCTTTTGGTGCTGTATGTCAGGTGCTCAGCCAGAGTTCATGGACGAGGCAGACTCACTGGAGTACGAGGAGCCGAGGACGTCAATCCAGAGTACGTGCCCGACGAGGACCAGACCTAGAGGTCTTTTTAGTCGTCACTTTCAGAGGTTACTGCTTTTAGGTTTGCTTTTAAATCTTTGTTGCCATGCTTAGGCTTCTTTTTAGACTTTGTACTCGTTGGATATTATATCTATAATTTAATGAATGCAACTTCCTTTCTGTACTTTTTGTTGTTTCGAACTTTATTGATGCAAGAACCTGAAATTTTTAAAATGGTACCCCTACAAACGCTTATTGGGTCCGAGCTTCTCAGCTCCGGCCTAAGCGGGCCTTAGTCACGCTTCGCCTCCGTATTTTTAGGAAGCGGGGTGTGACATCATGATATTAAGAAAACCGTTTTGAAACGGTTAAATAGGTCCTTCATATATATACGCATGCCACTAAACTTATACCCTTTTGGGCAAAAAGAACTAACCTATAAAAATTAATCAAACCACTGCCACATATTTTCAGATGTTTAATCTCAAAATAAATCCTATGTGCACATCTGCATTCAACCTAAATTCAAGGATTGTATGGCATGATACCATGATGTTCCTTAAAGCCCTACAACGACTCCTCCACTTAGCAACCATAGATGCTTGTAGATTAAAACAACCCATCACTTACGTATAAGCGCCTTCATGTGATCGCATGTGGAGGCCACGGTAACGTGGGAGGTCGGCGACGACTAGGGAGGCTCTAGGTGGCGAAAACGGCGAGGCGACGATCGAAAACGGTGGCAGCAGTCGCTGCCGCCGTCGTTTAGCGGAGAGGCCCGCCCGCGGCTGCTCTCAGGCGGTCGGGACGGCGGCTCGGCATCGTGCGGGGCTGCGGGTGTCGGAGCTGCGGGCCGCCGAAGGGTGCGGGTGTCGGATCTGCGGCTGCCGACGACCGGAAACAGCTGCAAGCTGCTGCGTCTTCTCCGGTGCTCGGGGGGTCGCGTGAGGTTCACGACGGTCTGCGGCGGCGACGCGGGCTGCAGGGGGTCGCCGGCGGGGTCGCGAGGGCTGCTTGGTCGCCGGAGCGAAGGAAGAGGCCGCCGACGGTGTGCACGAGAGGGAGGAATGCGGGTGGTCGAGCTTTAGGGTGTTGAAGGCGGCGGCTGAAACAAAACTCTGTGTTTGCCCTAGGTATTTGGTTGCACGTGAAGAGGTATAAATGATGTAGGGTTTTTAATAATTAATTTTTGATATATAACTATATGATTTTAGGTTAAGTGTGTTAGGGTAGGGGATAGTAGGGGTACAACTTGGGGGAAGTCTAGGGGTCAATAGAGTAGGCAGTTTAGGAAAGATTCTTGTGCAAATAATTTGGGATATAGCCAGATTTGGCTAATCAAATTTCGAAATTTGAATCTGATTGGGGAAAGAATCAACGGTCGAGGCTGTTCCGGGTGATATCTCGCAATCCGGGTGTCAGAAAAATAATCCGAAAATACCGGGGCGATCGTGGAGGCGAGACGCACAAATCTATGGAGCCTGATCGCGCGTAACGCCTACCAAGAATTTACGTAAAATTGGAAACGGTGTTTTGAGTCAAAAGACTAAAACACCCATATCGTTCAAAGTTGTTTTGCGAGAAAACGAGCCGTGAAACGACGTTCCCAAAAATTACTATAAAATTCAATGCCCCAAACTGATCGCAACGATATATCGCATCGCATATGCCGGAGCTCAGAAAAACCAAATAAAATACGTGCACGAAAGGTACGTGCACGAAGAAAATACGAACGATCGGAAAGCGGCCGTTAAATTCTACCCACCTTAGAAATGATTCCGTCCTCGGAATCATTTATACTAAGACTAATTATAAAATCCATAAATACTTAAGCCTATAACTCCCATCCCCCACACAATGCCTCTAATCCTATAACTTCAACATCGTTCCTCAAATAATCCATCATAATCCTTCTTTTCACTGGATAAAGCCACGACTAATCTCACATCCTAACACTTAACTATAGACCCATCACTGCTGATCAAATTTCCAACTCCAGGTTCTCATAAAAGGATAATAATCATATTCCCATACCATACCACTCCACTAAACATCATTGCTCAAAATCAATCTTTTAAACTCTCGATCTCTTCCCAATATTAATCAATCGCTAAAATGATGTTCTAGTCAGTCACCAATTGAAGACAACAACTTTGTCTACCTCATAACACCTTTACAAATCAACAATCGCCGTGTCCTCAATACATTCCGTGTCATATCTTCCCATAACTTTATCCGCCAAATAATTGAACTATCAAAATCACATCTCCTCCTACTTATTATAATTATTTTCAACCAATATTAAATCCGACAACCTAACCATCCATTTATCTCGACACGTCGTGTTACTCCCAATGTCTTCTCACGTCAACTCAACAATCAAGTCTCGATGCTAATAAAAGCTCTACTCAATCTCATGATCACCCTAACTCCTACCATACTCTGTAGCCATCCCTATCTACCACTCGTCCAAGCCTCAAATCTGATAAGTTCTCATCTTCACGCATATAATCTCATTTAACCAGAATTCTCCATTGAGTCTGCCACACTTCGGTTTTATAAATAAGTCTTGGACAGCCCATTCTTTTCATCCGAAATAAATCTATTCCAATATCCTATTGTTCTAAAAATCGGTTAATCATTGTTATAACAAATCTCATCTCTCACTGAGCCTACCCGCAAACAAAATCCTACAACAATAATAGCTAGCCCCAAAACTATAACAATAATAACATAACATTTCTAAATGGAGAGAGAGAGAGAAAGAGAAAGGGAAACTTAAAACCAGTGACACATTTTTAAAACATTTGAAAAAAACGTGTGGAGTCGTGTTAATGGATGAGGAAGGATAATTGATCTGTGATCTTGTGAGCTAATTTCAAAAACTTTAAAGGTTTGGTTTAAAAGAAAGACAAAGTTTTAATACAATCACATGCAGTCAAAGATAGGCTATTCTATAGTCGCGAAAAACTACGTCTAAGGAAATTGCCTGCTATGACCCTATTCATATACGTATGAATACCGTCATTCAGACCAACTCAAGCATATCATGGCTAACACTGAGTACACATTCAAGACACAAAAGGCGATCATCAGGATCCTAAAGATGACACACTCATACAGGTCTACACACTCTACCTATACTCATGCACTACGACGACATCACCTACCAGAAGGGCCTACTCCTAAACCGGAGATAACATAGATAACTACAAGGAATAATGTCTACACAACCTAAGGAAGGACAGAAGCCAGGAGTGTAACGAAATGAATCGGAAAGAACGAGTTCAAATAAGGCGGGATAAGGAGATGGTTGGACGGGACAAAAATATTCTTCAAAATAACTAGATTGATGACGGGAGAATTACGTGTAAAATATGGTATCATATACTTTTATACTTATAAAAATATGTAGGGAAAAGTTAGCAGATGGTAAAATTATTACGATTTGGAAAAGAGTTAGATGAAGAATAAAAGTAGGATGAGGTAGCGATTGTTTTGCAAATGAAAATAAGCTTAAACAAAGATTCTTGAAGTATGAGCACGATGAACGTAGGGCTATTTATACATATACGAGAAGAAATTTAAAGTTCTCTTTGGTTTAGAAAATATTCTAAAAATACGTGCGGTAAGTGATTAGCTATAAAATTTTGTAGTTTAGAAAAGTAATATATATATATACTAGTCATAACCCGTGCCCACGGGCACTGTTCATTTATGATTTCCCCCGCAAAAAATTTTTTACCCGAAAAATTATTTAACAGCTAAAATTTAATAGAACAGTAAATTAGAGTAAAAATATTTAGCAGTACGGGCGCATTCGGTGCGGAACAACAAATTCGACGCAGGCGTCTTCGACGCGGAACAATAAATTCGGCATCGAACAATAAATTTGGCGCCCGCGTGTCACGCCCCGCTTCCCAAAAACGTGGAGGCGAAGCGTGAGAAGGTCCGCTCAGACTTGAAGCTACAAAGCCGCAAGTCCGATAAGCGTCAATCACTTTAATCTGCAGGTCCTTGCAATGCGAAACGAAACAAAGATAACAATAACGAAAGAGACAAAAAGAACATCTCAGAATATCCATAATAATAAATCTCAACATCGCAGAAAAGCCACCAGGCTACAAATAAAAGAGTCTAAAAGAGGCCCAGCATGGCCAACAAAAGTACAAAGTACGAAAACAAGGAAAAGGTGCAAGCACCGACATCTAACAGCAACCTAAAGCAAAAGCAAGTAAAATCAGTCTCTAAGACTGGTCTCCGGTGTCCTCGAACTCCTCAACGAACGTAGGCTCGGGCTCAGCGTCAGCAAACACCTCGTCCTCAGCAACTGTCTCTGGCTCAGGGTCTAACATGTGACACCCAAAAGAGCAAGGGGCACATGTCAGCAAGTCTGGAAGACTTGTGCAAGTGAAACTGAAAGGTGGTGAAAGTAAAGCAACCTAGCAGTTCTAGCATGATGCAACGACATGGCAGTTTAAAGTAATGAGTGCAACAAGTAGGGTAAAGTAAAGTAAAGTACGAGCATGGCATGACATTCACAAGACAAGTACAAGACAAGAAAAGTAAGCACCTCGTGCACAGAGATTCCGTCTTTTGGCTAGAGTGGCTGCGCGGGCCAACTCCTAAGCTCAAGCGAACGTTTATCCCTACCCCTCCACGTGTGTCGAGCCAGGGCCTTACCCCCGAACGGTAATGCTCGCTTCTGGACCACGAGCCAGGAAGTGTGTAAACAAGTATGGCGTAGGGGTGCACCTAGCCCGGGACAAGCAAGTACAAGTATGTAGCGTGTGCTACGAATGCAACATTCAATGCATGGATGACATGACATGGCAGTTAAAGTAAGGCGTACAGGTAAGGAAAGTAAACGTGACAGTTTAGCATGCATGAACAACAATTTTAAGGGGTTGGATCTAGCTTCGTTGTCAAGCTAGATCATTTAGGTGACGGATCTAGTTTCGTTGTCAAACTAGATCAAGTAGGCGTCTAGCCAGCTATCATTTCACTGACTAGTCTCTTTTACGCTAAAAGCAAGTAAGTGGCCTAAAAACATGGCCCTACACAAGAGTTGGCAAGTTTCACTTGCCTGCAACTATCACGTCAAGAAAACACCGTCCAACGAGTCCAAAGTCACGATTCCTACGTGCACAAGTCCACCGGCCTACATCCGTTTTATTAATCTTGATTAGTGGATTCTAAAACATTTAAAATACTTTAAAATACTGATTTTTAGTCTTGATTAGCATGCAATTGGGTTGGGGGTCCTAGGGGTGCAAAACATTACCTCAACACGACGCGAAAGCTACACCGGCGTCGGGTAGCGACGCCGGGGGTTGGAATAATAGAACGCGCTCCAAGTCCTGATTCCAATATATATTCCTTGCTGGAAAATTCAGAGCTTCGACCGGGGCGACAGTTCCAGATTCCAAAGCTAGCACGTGCGACGACGGGCTACGACGTGCGACGACGTCGTACGCGACGGATCCTCGAAGAGCAAGCACCTAGGTGGGGCCCACAGTACTCCTAGGGGCCTTTGGGGGTCCCACAATAACTCTGGAGAACTTGGGGGGACCACGGTGGCAAGCGGTGCGACGGATGCGGGGTTGCGACGAGTGACTCTCGGTCGTACCCCTCCAATGCGGGAGAATTCCTCGGTCGCTGCGAGAGAACGGGGCTGTGCAGCAGCGGGGGTCGGTCACAGCGGCGGGTGCGGGCGTTTCCTTCGGTCAGACCGATAGGGACCGTCGGTCGTGCGCTTGGGATGCGGGGTTGCAGCGTTGCAACGTTGCAACGTTCGGGCGCTCGGTCACAGCGGCCGCTTCCTTCAGTCGGGCACGGAGCGGAGCGGGGCGACAGAGCGGGCGACAAGCGGGGGTCGGTGCGGAGCGGGGCGACCGGTCAGAGCGGGCCAAGCGATCGGTCAGGTCGATGGAACGGAGCGGGGGTGCTGCAGCGTGCGGAGCGGCTTGGGTGCGGGCGGGGGCTTCGGTCGGAGCGGGCGAACGGGGCGATTTTCCTCGGTCGTGCGGGGGCTGAACGTCGCAACGTTGCGACGATTCGTCGCAACGTCCAAAATGACTTTGGAAGAGGCTAGGGCTAATTTCTTTGGAAAAATAGGACTTGCTAGGGGTTGCTTATATAGTGTAGGTGGGTTGACTTGGTCTAGGGCTAAATCTAATAGGATTAGAATTCAAAAAGATTTGAAATTTGAATTTAAACTTCTCCAACCCAATCTAGGATTTGACCAGGTCCAAATGAGCTGGAAATTGGCTCAAAAATTCTTTAAAACGTTTTAAACTCAAATAAATTTTATTTGGCCGAAATTAATTTAAAAATAAATTATTAAAAATAATATAAAACTTGTAAAAATTATAAAAGTGGTCAAATAAACTCCAAAAATTATAAAATAAATATCGTTGTGATCGTGGCGACGAATGTGAGCTAACTAAGAAGACGGATCTCAAATTCGACGTCGGACGACGAAACTAAAAATAGAAACGTCTCCCGTCAAAGTGAAAATCGTCACGTCTCATCGAGTGAGTTTAAATTGTGGGAAAACGACTCGAGAAGTGTCGTTCCAGGATAGTGCCACTATTTAATACTCTCAGAGACGTTCGCAACGGCATATCACACAAAAGTGTTCGCAAACAACCAAAGTCTAAAACAAACACGTGCACGGCCAAAAGCACGTGCACGAAAAGCGTACGACGAAAAGTGGTCGTTACATCCTCCCCACCTTAGAATAAAGTCCGTCCTCGGACTTTCTAATATAGCTAGTCGCTCTAGTAACTACCCCAATCAAGTCACTTTATAATTCAAACCAAGTATAGTCATTACAAGTGCTCATATATGCACTAGGTAGTCAAACATTATTACTACCAACACTTATATATATACATTCACGTACGTATACACTTATACCTATTATAGTCCGTCAACTTCATACATGTATTTCAATCAGGTATATAAACATACATCCCTTATATAACTGCTACTCACAAACAGTAGTTCAGATACTTATATAGGATAGTCTCACACTTAGCCAATACAATCATCGCTCTACCTATATGTAGCTACCTATGCACAAGCATCAAGGGTATACTACCCTCTAATATTCATCCATTACCAAGCATCTCAACACATATAGTCACACCATACCATTATTAAATCAAGTTCACTATATCTAATATACATTCACCACTACTATAATTTCACAATATATAGTCATTCAAATACACGCAATTAGTTCACCATATATTCACATCACGTACGGTCCTATAACTATATTTACGACACGCCACATAGACCATAGTCATCCATACCTATAACTAAGCACATACTTACCCGTGCATGGTGCACTCCCATACACGCTAACATTTCATTTTCATACGCCAATCATACCATTATATAACTAGCACACCTACACACCTAGTTTTAGCTAGTACACATACGTTCACACAACAAGTCCTTAGTAAATAACTATACCGCAAGACCAACACCTATAACTATATACTGGTGTAGCGACCCACAATCATGTGCGTAGCACAACCAGGCACAAACACTCCTATCACTATACATACATCAAGCATTGCTATATTCAAACTACAACATACATTCAATATACTTAGAGTATACTCACTCAAGCTTGAGTGAGACTCAATACACATATCAGAATATTCCATATACGTAGCACGACATTCATACTTATACCATATCACTCCAATATTTATACGTCTACCAATACAACCATATACATACCATAAGTCATTCACCTAATATCTAGTCAGGTAATATTCACATGGTTAAATCAATCTATATACCATAATAATAATACAGACATCAGCACACGTATAACTATAATACACTCCCTAATACATACGCATTCATCGTATAGTCACACACATGTAACATATATTCACACCATAGCCTACTACCTATAATTAGTATACTAACACATCCACACATACATAATTAAGATGTGCAATGGTCGTGTATACCTCACGGTATGCACGCATGCGACATCCCGCGAAAGCAAACAATACCAATCAAAATTATAACCCTACTACCTATATATATCACCTATATACTCATGCAACGAAACATAACTACTTACATATAAGCACATATATACCTACCTACGAGCACATACTCATACGTAATAATATATGGGTCATTCAATAGGCCTACTTACTTAACTATACATGCACTTATTATTATCACACCTAGCACACACATAGCTTTACCAATCATTTTATTTCAACCATTATAAGTATCTCTTACTACATACACAACTTAGATATTCCAACGCTAATTCAAATATACACAAGCATCCCTAGTATAGTATATCTAACCACTCACAAGTCTATACATTCTAGCACACAAACAACTTCATAATATCACGAATAACTCCAAGTACATATATATATCACACAATAGGCAAGCATCAATATACTATGGGGGTACACTCATTCAAGCCCACGTACACAACTTAGGTACGTGCACAACGACACCTCACAAGGGTCCAAGGGTCTACTAACAACTAAGGGTTGACACAGCCATTGACGGTCCCTAAGGCCTAAGCAATAAAGAGGGATCGAGGGCGAGACGAGGGAAGGATCGACAAGCACGAGTTCAGATAGGACGAATACGAGGAGACGGCTTGGTTGGACGAAACATTGACTCAAAGGTGAGGTTTAGGTTGAGGGAAAAAGGAGATGTAGTGATGCTTGAATAGAGTACAGAAAAGCAACTAGGATAAATAGCATAAGCTAAAATACGCAAAATTGAAAACGGTTGTACTTTAAAATCCTCATCTGAGAAGAAATGTTTGGGAATCGATAAAACGAGTTGTTCAAAATAAGTTTGAGTTGAATATTCATAATAAGAGAAAATGTTTTATTAGCTTATCAAAAATCATTAAGAAAAAGAAGTAAAATCATTTACACGAATATTAAGGACATGGTTTAGAAAATTTTAAACGTCAGTAATTTAATATAATGTTGTCAAAAAAGTTTTTGAAAGTTAAAGAATGAAATCAAATAACGGAAGAATTTAAACTCATGTTAAATGCTTACAAAACTTTTAGGCTATGGAAAGTTGAAAATAATCAATTTGAAACTACTTTTAGAGAACCAGAGTTTGCCAAAAATGAGAAACTGATTTTCACAAGGTTCTTAATATACGAGCACAATAAGTCTGGTACGGGTATAAAAATAATTGAAAGTATGTATGGTGCACGGAAAAATAATAATAATGACTTAGTGTAAGAATTTTCAAGATCGAATCGCAAATCCTTAAAATCAAATCAGGGAGGGTCTAAAGCAGGAAGAGGTTATGAAAATAGTAGTTTTGCAAAAATTTGGAATAGTGAGTACGACGAGTAAAAATCAACTTGCTGAAATCTGAAATTCCATGTGACATGAAAAGTATATTAAAAGTAAACACGAAGTATTATTCAAATGGCATAAATAAGAGGGAAAATTATAAATCGAACTGAGCAAAATAAAAGTACGGTTCAGAATAAAATTTAATATATGAAAAGACGACATGAGTACGAAAACATAGGCTGGGAAAATATTGTCAGCTAGAGTTCAAAATTCCGACAAACGTTTTAAAAATTTAAATCAATGAAGAAGTATGAAGTATAAGTATATTAAAATTTTGAACAAATTTAAACATAGTGAAAGAGGAAATCGAAAGATACTTTTGGAAGATTCAAGATTGTAACGGAAAGGTTTGAAAATTGACGACGATCGTCATGGGGCGATCTCGTGATTCGAGGCAAGGAAATTGGTCAGGTGATCAAAACATTCGTATGCCTAGGATACGACTCAGGAGAGGCTACGGGAAACTCCTACGGTCGACCAACTAAAGATTAAAACTAAGCGCTAAGACTTCTAAAGGTTAGACGGTAAAGAAATGCGTTCAGCTTGGTCCGAAATCGATGACCCCAAGCGAACGACAAAAGGAAATTCTAGAAGTCTAATATGGTCAGAGGTAGACAAGGACCACTAAGGTAACTCCTACGACGATCAAGTCAATTGCTAGAAGGGAGTCTAACTAACAATCAGGGGCCTCTAACTATCAAGCACAGACGTTTAACTAAGTCTTCCAATCACCTAGTGTCCTAAAAACGACTAGACTCAGGGCTTCTGACTCGGATGTTGCAATTTATTTAATGGACATTCTGTTATTATCGTTGTTTCGTTAATTCGCAATTGCAAGACTGGACCTGCATGGGCCACCAACAAAACCTGTCACGCCCCGCTTCCCAAAAACGTGGAGGCGAAGCGTGAGAAGGTCCGCTCAGACTTGAAGCTACAAAGCCGCAAGTCCGATAAGCGTCAATCACTTTAATCTGCAGGTCCTTGCAATGCGAAACGAAACAAAGATAACAATAACGAAAGAGACAAAAAGAACATCTCAGAATATCCATAATAATAAATCTCAACATCGCAGAAAAGCCACCAGGCTACAAATAAAAGAGTCTAAAAGAGGCCCAGCATGGCCAACAAAAGTACAAAGTACGAAAACAAGGAAAAGGTGCAAGCACCGACATCTAACAGCAACCTAAAGCAAAAGCAAGTAAAATCAGTCTCTAAGACTGGTCTCCGGTGTCCTCGAACTCCTCAACGAACGTAGGCTCGGGCTCAGCGTCAGCAAACACCTCGTCCTCAGCAACTGTCTCTGGCTCAGGGTCTAACATGTGACACCCAAAAGAGCAAGGGGCACATGTCAGCAAGTCTGGAAGACTTGTGCAAGTGAAACTGAAAGGTGGTGAAAGTAAAGCAACCTAGCAGTTCTAGCATGATGCAACGACATGGCAGTTTAAAGTAATGAGTGCAACAAGTAGGGTAAAGTAAAGTAAAGTACGAGCATGGCATGACATTCACAAGACAAGTACAAGACAAGAAAAGTAAGCACCTCGTGCACAGAGATTCCGTCTTTTGGCTAGAGTGGCTGCGCGGGCCAACTCCTAAGCTCAAGCGAACGTTTATCCCTACCCCTCCACGTGTGTCGAGCCAGGGCCTTACCCCCGAACGGTAATGCTCGCTTCTGGACCACGAGCCAGGAAGTGTGTAAACAAGTATGGCGTAGGGGTGCACCTAGCCCGGGACAAGCAAGTACAAGTATGTAGCGTGTGCTACGAATGCAACATTCAATGCATGGATGACATGACATGGCAGTTAAAGTAAGGCGTACAGGTAAGGAAAGTAAACGTGACAGTTTAGCATGCATGAACAACAATTTTAAGGGGTTGGATCTAGCTTCGTTGTCAAGCTAGATCATTTAGGTGACGGATCTAGTTTCGTTGTCAAACTAGATCAAGTAGGCGTCTAGCCAGCTATCATTTCACTGACTAGTCTCTTTTACGCTAAAAGCAAGTAAGTGGCCTAAAAACATGGCCCTACACAAGAGTTGGCAAGTTTCACTTGCCTGCAACTATCACGTCAAGAAAACACCGTCCAACGAGTCCAAAGTCACGATTCCTACGTGCACAAGTCCACCGGCCTACATCCGTTTTATTAATCTTGATTAGTGGATTCTAAAACATTTAAAATACTTTAAAATACTGATTTTTAGTCTTGATTAGCATGCAATTGGGTTGGGGGTCCTAGGGGTGCAAAACATTACCTCAACACGACGCGAAAGCTACACCGGCGTCGGGTAGCGACGCCGGGGGTTGGAATAATAGAACGCGCTCCAAGTCCTGATTCCAATATATATTCCTTGCTGGAAAATTCAGAGCTTCGACCGGGGCGACAGTTCCAGATTCCAAAGCTAGCACGTGCGACGACGGGCTACGACGTGCGACGACGTCGTACGCGACGGATCCTCGAAGAGCAAGCACCTAGGTGGGGCCCACAGTACTCCTAGGGGCCTTTGGGGGTCCCACAATAACTCTGGAGAACTTGGGGGGACCACGGTGGCAAGCGGTGCGACGGATGCGGGGTTGCGACGAGTGACTCTCGGTCGTACCCCTCCAATGCGGGAGAATTCCTCGGTCGCTGCGAGAGAACGGGGCTGTGCAGCAGCGGGGGTCGGTCACAGCGGCGGGTGCGGGCGTTTCCTTCGGTCAGACCGATAGGGACCGTCGGTCGTGCGCTTGGGATGCGGGGTTGCAGCGTTGCAACGTTGCAACGTTCGGGCGCTCGGTCACAGCGGCCGCTTCCTTCAGTCGGGCACGGAGCGGAGCGGGGCGACAGAGCGGGCGACAAGCGGGGGTCGGTGCGGAGCGGGGCGACCGGTCAGAGCGGGCCAAGCGATCGGTCAGGTCGATGGAACGGAGCGGGGGTGCTGCAGCGTGCGGAGCGGCTTGGGTGCGGGCGGGGGCTTCGGTCGGAGCGGGCGAACGGGGCGATTTTCCTCGGTCGTGCGGGGGCTGAACGTCGCAACGTTGCGACGATTCGTCGCAACGTCCAAAATGACTTTGGAAGAGGCTAGGGCTAATTTCTTTGGAAAAATAGGACTTGCTAGGGGTTGCTTATATAGTGTAGGTGGGTTGACTTGGTCTAGGGCTAAATCTAATAGGATTAGAATTCAAAAAGATTTGAAATTTGAATTTAAACTTCTCCAACCCAATCTAGGATTTGACCAGGTCCAAATGAGCTGGAAATTGGCTCAAAAATTCTTTAAAACGTTTTAAACTCAAATAAATTTTATTTGGCCGAAATTAATTTAAAAATAAATTATTAAAAATAATATAAAACTTGTAAAAATTATAAAAGTGGTCAAATAAACTCCAAAAATTATAAAATAAATATCGTTGTGATCGTGGCGACGAATGTGAGCTAACTAAGAAGACGGATCTCAAATTCGACGTCGGACGACGAAACTAAAAATAGAAACGTCTCCCGTCAAAGTGAAAATCGTCACGTCTCATCGAGTGAGTTTAAATTGTGGGAAAACGACTCGAGAAGTGTCGTTCCAGGATAGTGCCACTATTTAATACTCTCAGAGACGTTCGCAACGGCATATCACACAAAAGTGTTCGCAAACAACCAAAGTCTAAAACAAACACGTGCACGGCCAAAAGCACGTGCACGAAAAGCGTACGACGAAAAGTGGTCGTTACACCGCGCAAAGCGGGCACCTTCGGCGCATGCGCGAAACAACAAACATCAGTGTATTTTTATGCTAATTTGTTGTTCCGCTAAATTGTTTAATTTAATAGATCATGCTTCTATACAATCTTTCCTAAGGCACTTATAATTTCAAAGTTTAGGTTCCCAAGGCAATTTCCACCCAAATTTAGTCTCCACAATCTTTCCCAAGGCACTTGTAATTTCAAAATTTAGGTTCCCAAGGTACTTCACCCCCCAAATTTAATCTCCACAATCTTTCCCAAGACACTTCTAATTTCAAAGTTTTGGTTTTCAAGACACTTTTCTCACCAAAATTTGTGTTTTCCCACTAAAATTTTCATAAAATCCAATCTCAACCATTGATTTCCCAAGATAAAATCCTAGCCACTCTTTATCTTGTCCTAGTCAGCCCTAAAATTCAAAAAACGTTGTCAAATGTATAATAGAAATATATATTGGATTATAGAATTGATAACAAGGTTTAAAACTGAAACACGAAAGATGCCGATTTGAAAATAGGTACGAGATAGTAAAATAATTTTACGACCAGGGAGGTTTCAAGATCAGTGGAAGAATTTTAACTCAACCGAAAAACAAGAATGTTGAAATATATAATATATGGGTTTTCAAAGAAGTTAAGCTGAGCGAAGAACTTAATAATAAATTTCGAAAATACTTTTAAAGGAAGCAGAATTGGTCAAGGAAGGGATTCGAAGGATCGACGATAATTGTTAGGAAACGATCACGTGAATCGGGAGACAGGAAAATGATCGCTTGAAGAATATGTGTAGGATACGTATCGTGAAGAGCTACGATGGAACTCTATGGTCGATAACACAAAAGAAAGTGTAATGATCAGAGGGACGCTAGAAGTCAGGGGTCCTAATTTTCGGGTTGTCTAAAGATCGGGATAACTCAGTTCTAAGACTTCCTAATGAGCTAAACTATAATCAGGATCTAAGGGGAAAATTCCTAAGAGAATCAAGGTTACGTTCTGCTGGGCCCGAAGTCGATGGACCCGAGCGAACGACTAAAAGAAGGGCTCTAGAAATCTAACACGGTCAGAGTCAAGTGAGGGCTACTAAGGTATCCTAGGACGAGGATGACTAAATCTTAACTAAGGCGTCAGACTATCAAACCTGGGTGTCTATCTAAGTCTTCCTACCATCTAAGACTGGGAAAACCTAATTTAGACTTATACATGGATATTAAATAAATGCGGTACTCTTATTGTTCCGAACTTTTGCAAAACCTGCATGGGCCACCACTAAAACCTGTCACGCCCTGCTTCCCAAAAATACGGAGGCAAAGCGTGACAAGGCCCGCTTAGGCCAGAGCTGAGAAGCTCGGACCCAATAAGCGTCTGTAGGGGTACCATTTTAAAATTTCCAGGTTCTTGCATTAATAAAATTCGGAACAATAGGAAGTACTGAAAGGAAATGGCATTCATTAAATTAGAGATATAATATCCAGCGAGTACAAAGTCTAAGAAGAAGCCTAAGCATGGCAACAAACTATTTAAAAGCAAACTAAAAGCAGTAACCTCTGAAAGTGACGACTAAAAAGACCTCAAGGTCTGGTCCTCGTTCGGCATGTACTCTGGGTCGACGTCCTCGGCTCCTCGTACTCCAGTGAGTCTGCCTCGTCCACGAACTCTGGCTGAGCACCTGACGTACAGCACCAAAAGAAGGAACTGTACGTCAGGTAAGGTCTACAAAAAGGGTCAGACCAAACTGCAAGTGTACCAACTATTACACATCGTTTTACTGGTTGATTAGCATGCTGGGGTTACAACAGAGTAGCAAAAGAAGTAACGTAGCAGGTAAGTAAAGCGTAACAAGCAGTAGCCGTAGCGTGTGCTACCGACTACGGGACTATCCTAAAGGTGTCAGGACAAGACAGAACTAGGCAAGACCAGACGGACAGGACACGACATGTGAGACACGAAGGGTTCACGCCTTAAGGGTTGAGGGGGATCAGACCCTCTCCCTGTGCGCACGCTCAACCCTACCCCAAACCCCAGAACTCAGGACAAGACGTACAGAGATCACTTCCGCTAGGGAAGCACCTGAAACACCCGCAGGCTTTTTGGTATCACGGAGATCACTTTCGCTCGGGAAGCATCTGAAACGCCCGAAGGCTTTTTGTATCACGGAGATCACTTCCGCTCGGGAAGCATCTGAAACGCCCGAAGGCTTTTTGTATCACGGAGATCACTTCCGCTCGGGAAGCATCTGAAACGCCCGAAGGCTTTTTGTGTAACAGGGACAAGACACGACCAGTGTACGGGAGAGTTATTCTAGGGTGTCCACACGCATGCACACACAAGATAATCCTAAGGTGTCACAAGTTGTTGTTCATCGGACTTAGACTTCATCGTCAAGTCTAAGTCGTCAGGGTGACCCAGACGCTATCATTTCACGTCCGGATCTCATTATTCACAGTTAACAGTTCTAACAAAACTAAGGCCTAAGCACGGCCAAAAGTGCAAGTGGGTACACTTGCCTGCGGTGGCGAGTGTGTCGTCTGCCCAGGGCGTCTCGTCCAGTAGACGCGTCTGCGGAAGTGCGTCTGAAATAGGTCACGGCGACGGTGTCAGGTCACGTTTTCAATAAATCCTATTTAGGTTCATTTCTAGGTTGGACGTGGCTACTCTAACAGTCACAAGTCAAGTTGTCTGTTCAGCCTATCCGACGATTCTATCCTATGTGCACAGTCAAAAAGTCCGATCGTCAATCTACGGTTCCACATCGTTTTAAGAGAGCAGAAAGTAAATTTACTGTGTTAAGTTGCCAATTTTAGTTAGGGTTCAGTTTTCGCTACGGGTGGGTTGTGCTACGAGTTTCGGGAACCTACCTTTCCAGTGGCGATCACGTGCAAATCTGGCGTCGGATCTGGGAACAGCTCTGGACCACTTCGCGGATCCCGTTACTCGACTGTGGTAGCGGGGATCCACCTGTGTCATGATATTAAGAAAACCGTTCTGAAACGGTTAAATAGGTCCTTCATATATATACGCATGCCACTAAACTTATACCCTTTTGGGCTAAAAGAACTAACCTATAAAAATTAATAAAACCACTGCCACATATTTTTAGATGTTTAATCTCAAAATAAATCCTATGTGCACATCTGCATTCAACCTAAATTCAAGGATTGTATGGCCTGATACCATGATGTTCCTTAAAGCCCTACAATGACTCCTCCCCTTAGCAACCATAGATGCTTGAAGATTAAAACAACGCATCACTTACGTGTAAGCGCCTTTGTGTGATCGCAGGTGGAGTCCACGGAAACGAGGGAGGTCGGCGGCGACTAGGGAGGCTCTGGGTGGCGAAAACGGCGAGGTGGCGATCGGAAACGGCGGCAGCAGTCGCTGCCACCGTCGTTCAGCGGAGAGGCCCGCCCGTGGCTATTCTCAGGCGGTCGGGACGGCGGCTCGGCATCGTGCGGGGCTGCGGGTGTCGGAGCTGCGGGCCGCCGGAGGGTGCGGGTGTCGGATCTGCGGCTGTCGACGACCGGAAACAGCAGCAAGCTGCTACGGCTTCTCCGGTGCTCGGGGGGTCGCGCGAGGCTCACGGCGGTCTGCGGCGGCGACGTGGGCTGCAGGGGGGCGCCGGCGGGGTCGCGAGGGCTGCTTGGTCGCCGGAGCGAAGGAAGAGGCCGCCGACGGTGAGCACGAGAGGGAGGAATGCGGGTGGTCGAGCTTTAGGGTGTTGAAGGTGGCGGCTGAAACAAAACTCTGTGTTTGCCCTAGGTCTTTGGTTGCACGTGAAGAGGTATAAATAATGTAGGGTTTTTAATAATTAATTTTTGATATATAACTATATGATTTTAGGTTAAGTGTGTTAGGGTAGGGGATAGTAAGGGTACAACTTGGGGGAAGTCTAGGGGTCAATAGAGTAGGCAATTTAGGAAAGATTCTTGTGCAAATAATTTGGGATATTAGCCAGATTTGGCTAATCAAATTTCGAAATTTGAATCTGATTGGGGAAAGAATCGACGGTCGAGGCTGTTCCGGGTGATATCTCGCAATCCGGGTGTCAGAAAAATAATCCGAAAATACCGAGGCGATCGTGGAGGCGAGACGCACAGATCTACGGAGCCTGATCACGCGTAACGCCTACCAAGAATTTACGTAAAATTGGAAACGACGTTTTGAGTCAAAAGACTAAAACGCCCCTATCGTTCAAAGTCGTTTTGCGAGAAAACGAGCCGTGAAACGACGTTCCCAAAAATTACTATTAAATTCAACGCCCCAAACTGATCGTAACAGCATATCGCATCGCATATGCCGGAGCTCAGAAAAACCAAATAAAATACGTGCACGAAAGGTACGTGCACGAAGAAAATACGAACGGTTGGAAAGCGGCCGTTACACTATTGGTTTTTCCCACTGGGTTTTCCATAGCTAAAGGTTTTAACGAGGCAACCTCATTGACTCTGGATCCAGAAGTATCCACCCCCAAATACTTCCACTAATCAGGAGAAGTTACGGAAACTGTACTCTTTTTCCTTAGCTATTGGTTTTTCCCACTGGGGTTTCCACAGCTAAAGGTTTTAACGAGGCAGTTATCCCTAACTTAGGATCCAGGAGTATCCACCTCTAGTGATATCCATCGATCAGGGGAAGTTACAGAGACTTGTACTCTTTTCCCTTAGCCACTGGTTTTTCCCACTGGGTTTTCCATGGCGAAGGTTTTAACGAGGCAAGTACTCTTAAACTTGGGATCCAAAAGTATCCATAGACCCATGATCAGATAAGCTCTGTGAACCCTGAAGTGTTCATCACAGCTTACAACAATGGATGGATAAGGGGAAGTGTTATAAACGGGCTTTTGGTGGCCCAACCCGTTAGTGGGTAGCCACCCATTATGTAACTCTATTGCTATAAATACATGGCTATGGATTCCATAGCCACCAGGGTTTACAACACCTCCTTAATTATTATTTTTCGCCCTTTTTTATTCAAGGGAGTTGATTAATAGCAAGCAGCCCACGGGGTTAGTTGAAAACATGATGGGTTTTTGATAGCGGTGGGCTTAAACGGTGCACTGATTGCTTAAACTAGAAAACAAATTAAAAAGAAAAGGAACTAAAAAAGTAGAATCGTTGGGTTTACCAAATATTAATGTGCATATTTGGGTGATTAATGCATACGGGGTTCAGTTACATTAATGTGCATATTATTTGTTTCATGTTTAATATATTAGTTAGGTAGCAAAATGAAGTATTAAGGTTTACCTCTGAGTATATTTTTTTAATTTCTACAAAATACACTTTCTTTCTTGAACAAATAGTCCCTTTTCTTTTTGGGTTTTCTACTGTTTGTCACTTAAATAATTTGGATATTAATCAATTAAATCTTTTTATTTTAAAAATAATCCCTCAAATGCCTTCAATTATAATATGTTTCTCCTTTTATTAGCTTTGATAGTTTAAAATATTTTGTCGAGCGCCTTTGGCGCAGTGGCACCCTGGTGAGGTCCCGGATTCGAAACCCTTAGCCCCCACTCCCCCTATATGTAATATCCCACCTAGTGTAGGTAGTGTAGCGGCTCCCCCGGGCTCTTGCGCCAGGCTGTCAGCTGGCCATCGTGCACGGTTTCCTGCTTTCCGATGAACAAAAAAAATCTTGAAAACAGTCCATCAAATGTTGTAAGTTACATCATATAAGACCTTTTAAGGGACTATTTTTTCAGGATAAAAAAATCCCCTGTGCGCATGCGCGTGCACACACACACACACACACACACACACACACACACACACACACACACACACACACACACATTGTAATATGTGACTGATCAGCTGACATCGCAAGAAATTGTTCATGCGCTGTCAGCGATTTGAGGCCCAAGAAATAATTTTTTTTCAATTTTTTTGTACAATTTTTTGGCTATCTCCCCACCAAATTTCAAGCCAATCCAACACTTTTTGAGCCTCCATCCATGCATTTCAAAAAAACGCTCCAGAAATCCCAACTATTAGCACAACTTTTTTGAAAAGCATGGATGGAGGCTCAAAAAATGTTGGATTGACTTGAAATTGGTGGGAATATAGCTAACAAGTTCTAGAACACATTGCAAAAAACAAAATTGAAAAAAATTATTTTTTAGGCCTCAAATCACTGACAGTGCATGAACAATTTCATGCGCTGTCAACTCAGGCACATATTACTCATATATATATGAGGAGAGATCAAATAACCCCCAAAATACCCTAGCAAAAATCTATGCCCCCTATTTTTTCAGAAGTTCTGAACCGTTCATCTTGATCTCCAACCTCTAAAACCCCGACCCACCAATTTTCAGCCCGATCCCATGTGTTCTGCTCGTTCATCCATCCGACCCAAATTTAACGGTTTCGCATGAACAGATCTTTTGCGAAGTGTTGATGAACGTGCAAAACACATGGGATCGGGCTGAAAATTGGTGGATCGGGGTTTTAGAAAGTGGAGACCAAGATGAAAGGTTCGGATCTTCCAAAAAATAGGGGGCATAGACTTTTTGCTATGGTTTCTTGGGGTTATTGGATCCCTCATATGTATATATACATATATACATATATGTATATATGTATATATACATATGTAAATATACATATATATATCCATTATACATTTGGCAACCTTTTTTGAATTCTAGGGCTGACTAGGACAAGATAAAGAGTGGCTGAAATTTGATTTTGGTAAATCAATGGTTGAGATTAGATTTTGTGAAAAAATTTAGTGGGAAAGCTTAAATTTGGGAGGGGGAGTGTCTTGGAAACCAAAACATTGAAATTAAAAGTGTATTGGGAAAGATTGTGGAGATTAAATTTTGGAGGAAAAAATGCCTTGGGAACCAAAACATTAAAAGTGTCTTGTGAAAAATTGTGGAGAAACATGATCCATTAAATTAAACAAAGTAAAAAATTAGCGTAAAAAATTCCGCGGAACCACAAACTAGCGTTAAAAAATTTAAGTTAATACCGTCATCAAAAAATATGTTGAGGTTTGTTGTTACGGCGCTAAAGGCGCCCGCGAAATTTTTTTACACTAATTTGTTGTTCCGCGCCAAAGGTGCCCGCACTGAATTTGTTGCTCCGCACCGAAGGCGCTCGCGCGTTATTCCGCACCGAAGGCGCGCGTCGAATTTGTTGATCCACGTCGAAGGCGTCCGTGCTGTATTTGTTGTTTCGCGCCGAAGCTGCCCACACCGAAGGTGCCCGTGCCGCTAAATATTTTTACGCTAATTTGTTGTTCTTTTAAATTTTTTCTGTAGAAATAATTATTTGTGAAACAAAGATTTCGCGGGGGGAATCTTAAGTGAACCGTGTCTGCGAGCATGTGTTATGACATTTCGCAGGGGGAATCTTAAGTGAATCGTGAGCTAGCACAATCGGCAACACCAATTAAGAGAGGAAGCATAAAAATATTTGTTTCACAAGTATATATACAGCTTCGCATAGATCTATAGCTAGCAAAAATGTCGCGCCGAAGCTGCCAGAATTTGGACAGTTTTGCGCAACGTTTTTGAAATCAATGAACGGAGGCTCAAACGGTGTCGGATTGACCTGAAATTTTGTGGGGAGCTACATAACAAGTATATATACCTACTGCAAAAAGAATTTTCAAAAAAAAAAACTCACAAACCCCGAACAGAGGTGGTGTGCTCAGGTATCTCTACCCGAGGTCATTCTTAGGTACATTTTTGCATATATATATATATATATATATATATATATATATATATATATATATATATATATATATATATATATATATAAACTAGCCACATCTATAAAAAATGTCTTCCGAAATTTGTGGAACCCAAACCCTAGGCGATGGCGTTGATGTCTTCCGAAATTTGTGGAACCCAAACCCTAGGCGATGGCGTTGATGTCTTCCGAAATTTGTGGAACCCAAACCCTAGGCGATGGCGTTGCTTCTGGGAATGGTGCGTCTGATGTAGGGGATAGTGGTGAGGGGGACCCTGGCGGCTCTGAAGGGCATGGGGCGGCTGACGAGCATGGTGTTTGCCCTTCTCTTGCCGGCGGAGATAGGGACAAGATTGGAACTTCTCTCACTCATGGTATGGCAGTGGGTACCGCTGGGAATGGTGATCATCACCATCGATCTGATGTCAAAGGGAAAAGTTTGCTCTCCAATGAGCAACGTTCGAGAGGAAGCACAGGAGTACACGGCACTGACGGCCCCTGGCAGCTTGTGCGTCATGCGAAGAAGAGATCGGGCTTTCTGCCATCTGACTCTGGCGTGGGGAGAAGGGGGCATAGGGATGTTCCGAGGCCTGTTAGGCCATTTCGACCAGTTGCCAAGCGGGGACCACAATTTAGGCCTGATATATTACCTGTTGCCCCACATGTGCTTGACAAAAGGCCTACAAGACCTGATGCTTCTATTCTTGTCCATCATGGGTCTGGGAAAAGATCATGGGTTGTTATCTGCGCCCGCACGCGGAAGTATGCCGACACACTAGTCATGACATTCATTCCCCCTGTTGTTGGTGACGAGGATTCGGCATTGGTTCCTAACTCCCTTCTTGAGGCAGGAGCTGCTAGATGGAAGAACTCGTTGGTGGGCTACGTCCTGGGTGACATTCCCTACTACAGTGAGAATAGAGCATGGAATGATCGGCTTTGGAATCTTAAAGGTGGTCTGCAAATTTTTAGCAAAGAAAATGGTTTCTTCTATTTTCGCTTTGAGAAACAGTCTGACTGTGACTCCATCCTTCATGGGGGACCATGGTTGTTTGATGGCCGATTGGTGGTTCTGCAGCGTTGGAGCTCCTCTATTAAGCATGAACGTGATTTCCTCACTGCCGTTCTGGTATGGTTCCAACTTCATAATCTACCTCTCCATATGTGGACTATTGATTTTCTTCACATTGTCGCAAGCCGTGTTGGTACCCCTATATGTCTTGACCGTGCTACGGCCAAGTTGGACCGCATTGTATATGCTCGGTGCCTTGTGGAGATTGAAGCGAAGAGCCCTTTAGTCAGGACGGTGCAGATTAAGCTGGAAGATGGCACTTCTTTAACTGTGGATGTTAAATTTGAAGGCGAGCCCCCAAGATGTAGTTCATGATCCAGTTTTGTCCATGTCGAGAATCAATGCTCTATTAAATTGGACCCGGTGGAGCCCACTTCAATCCAAACGACAGCTCCAGTTGCAGTGGTTGCTTCTGAGTCTGTCATTGACAAAGGGGACTGTGCTGCTGGTGATGGTAACGCCCGCCCTCTAGCGGGAGATGGCGACCCTGAAGATGGAGAAATAGTTGGTGATTCTAATAAGGATTCTGATAAGAATAATAATTCTATTGATGCTGCTCCCATCATTGGCGCTTCAGGTTCTGCGAAGGCTACCAATGTGAATGTCCCACCGGGAGCAGCTCACGGTCCTAGAATTGAAGAGGGGCTGATTGACAATGTGCGGCCCACATCTGCTGACCGCACTCCAGGAGAATGCAGTAATTCAAAAAGAATTGAGGGGCCCTATACCGACTATGGTGTTGGCAACTCTACAACTAAAGGACCTAATGTTAATTTCGGTGAGAAGTGTGCTCAGGCGTCCCTGCTTGATTCAGTACCTGAAACCGAAGCCAGTTTGTCACGCCCCGCTTCCCAATGCAATGGAGGCGAGACGTGAGAAGGTCCGCATAGACGTGGAGCTGTGAAGCCACACGCCTGATAAGCGTCAATAAAACATATGCAGGTCCATGTAAGTGCAAACGGAACAACAATAATAATAACAAGAAAGAGAGACTGATAAGAGTTAACCAATCTCAGAATTTGTCCACAACAATATTCAACATCACAGAAAAGCCACCAGGCTAAAGGAAAGAGTCTAAAGGCCCAAAACATGGCCACAAAAAGACAACATAACAAAGTATTGGTGCCGCGCACCGAACAACTACAGCAGTCTAAAATAAAAGGGAAAGCTCAACGAAGACACTAGGACTGGTCTCCGGTGTCCACGTACTCTTCCTCAGCAAACGCGGGTCCTGACTCGGCGTCAGCAAACACCACGTCCTCTCCAACAAACTCTGGCTCAAGATCTAACATGTGTCACCCAAAAGAGAGAGGGGCACATGTCAGCAAGTCTAAAAGACTTGGGCAAGGAAACTGAAAGTAAACTAACAACCTAACAGTTCAAGTAGGATGCAATGACATGACATTTAAGTATGATGCAACAGTTAAAAAGGACAAGAAGGGACAATCACGCACGATGTAGCAAAAGCTACCAAATCACTAATTCACGAATCACTTATCACGATTTTCACTTATCACGATTCACTATTCACGATTTTCACTTTGTGCTCAGAGTTTCCGTCTTTTGGCTAGAGTGGCTGATCGGGCCAACTCCTAAGCTCAAGGGACCGTTTAACCCTACCCCTCCACGTGTATCGAGCGTTGGGATTAGCAACACACTGTGCTCGCTTCTGGATCACGAGCCAGGAAGTGTATTTGGCATAGGGGTGCACCTAGCCTCAAGTCACGATGTAGGAGTCAAAATCCTACTCGCCGCAACTTACATTTTAAAGTAGCGTGTGCTACATAAACACGATGAACAAGCAAGTTTGCAATGACATGTACAGATATTCACGTACCGTTATTTGAAAATAAACATGACATGCAAGCATGATGAAGGTGACGTATCTAGCTTCGTCGTCAAGCTAGATCAAGGGCGTCTAGGCAGCTATCCTTTCATTGCCTAGTCTCTTTTATTCTAAAACAAGGAAATGGCCTAGAACATGGCCCAAAACCCTAAGTGGCAAGTTTCACTTGCCTAGCACCGAGGATGACGATCACGAAGGTTCGTCTCACGAATGCTAATCTACGTGGAAGTCGTTGTTATGGAGAAACAACCATCAAAACAACATCCATGTTTATTAGGGTTTTACAAAAATCACACAACGGGTTATGATAATATTAAAGGATCGAACACTACCGTAGGAAACGGAAGATCGATGCCGAGCAAGCACGGCAACGGAAGAAACGATCCGGGGAACCACGGTTCAGATCTGAAATGGATGGAGAAATCTGGAGAAAATGGGATTTTGGGGGTTTTCCGGCGGCCTAGAGGAGATGGCCGGCGCTAGAAAGCGTGAGGGGAGCTCTGAGGATGAAGGAGGAGGGCTAGGGAATGTTGGATGAGTATTGGGGAAGAAGGAGGCTCAGAAGGAAATGAAAGAAGAAGGAAAATGATTGGGGGGTTTAAATAGAATTTGTGCGGCGGCTGGGCAAACCCTAGGTTTACGACAGCAAATACTCGGTCAAAGAAGAGTTGTTGATCGACTAGTTTGAGAACTAGTCGGTCGGTCGACCAACTGTGACCGACTAACACCAAACAATAACTCTGGTAGTCAAAATGGTCAATGAATTAGTCGGTTAAAGAACAATGGCTGACCGACTAGTTTGCAACCTAGTCGGTCGGTGGTTGTTCTTGGACCGACTAACGATAAACAGTAACTTAGGTAAAATTAATCAAAGGAACTAGTCGGTCTGAGAGCAAGTTCTGACCGACTAGTTTCATATCTAGTCGGTCGGCGGTTGTTCTTAGACCGACTAAGAGTAAACAGTAACTCCTGTATAATTGATTCAATGAACTAGTCGGTTCCATTAGAGTTCCTGACCGACTAGATCTCAATCTAGTCGGTTGGTCCCCCTTCTTGAACCAACTAAGGAGCACGAAAAGTGCCGAAATGAAGCGCGAAGCTTCGGGAAGATTCCTATAGCTTCTAAGATCACTCTAACTCCAAAATATGAGCGATTTGAAGTTTGTCATGAGCGACTTACTCCAAGATTAACGATTCTAAGGAAGAAGCTAGAAAACCACGATGAAACGATCGAAAACGAAAGCTACAGAGACGAAAACCACACATAAGGAGAAAATCCACCAAAACATATATATATAATATAGATAATCCAAATACATGAAAACCAGTCGTTACATCCTCCCCAACTTAAGAAAAATTCCGTCCTCGGAATTTCCCAACACTCACGTGTCTGGGAACAAAAGTGGGTAGCGCTCTCGCATCTCATCCTCATTCTCCCAAGTAGACTCTCCTGGCGAGCCGTGTCGCCACATCACCCTCACAAGATTGACAACCTTGTTCCGGAGCGACTTCTGACGCCTGTCTAGAATCTGCACTGGCTGCTGGTCATACGTCATATCAGGGCGAACGGTAATCTCCGAGAAATCTACAGCATGAGATGGGTCGCCAATGTATCGACGAAGCTGCGACACATGGAAAACATTGTGAACTCCTTCCAAAGACGGTGGCAAGGCCAAACGGTAGGCTACCTCGCCGACTCTCTCCAGAATGTCAAACGGTCCAATGTATCACGGGCCCAACTTCCCTCGCTTCCCAAAGCGAATCACACCACGATTCGGGGAAATCTTCAAGAACACATGGTCGCCCGACTGAAACTCCAAAGGACGTCGTTTAGCATCTGCCCAATGCTTAAAATGGTCTTGAGCAATCCTCAACCTCTCCCGAATGTTCCTGACAACATCCACAGCCTCCACAATCATCTCAGGTCCCAACAGCTCCCGATCACCAACGTCATCCCAACTCAATGGCGATCGACATTTCTTCCCATACAGCGCGGCGAATGGCGCCATGCCAATACTCGCCTGGAAGCTGTTGTTGTAGGAAAACTCTACCAGATGTAGATGGTCCTCCAACGAACCCTTGAAATCCAACATGCACGCCCTCAGCATGTCCTCCAAGATCTGAATCATCCTCTCGGACTGGCCATCTGTCTGCGGATGGTATGCCGTGCTGAAACTCAGACGCGTACCCAAACTCTTCTGCAAACTCTGCCAGAACTGAGATGTGAACCTCGTGTCTCTGTCCGACACGATTCTCACAGGGACTCCGTGAAGTCGTACGATCTCCTGCACGATTCACGTTACATCACTATCTAAACTAGGAAAAGGAAATAGAAACGGAGAGTAAAAGAATTTACCTCCATGTATCTCCTCGCTAGCGCCTCAGTGGACTGTCCCACTCGGAATGGAATAAAGTGCGCGGATTTGGTCAATCGGTCTACGATCACCCAAATCGCGTCATTCTGCTTCGGACTCCGAGGTAGTCCAGTCACGAAATCCATAGTGATGTGTTGCTACTTCCACTCTGGAATCGGACGCGGTTGTAGCAACCCTGCCGTACGCTGATGCTCCGCCTTCACTTGCTGGCAAACCAGACACTTGGCTACACTCCGAGCCACACTCCTCTTCATGCCATGCCACCAATAGTTCAGACGAAGATCCTTGTACATCTTGGTCCCACCAGGATGCGTAGAATACGACGAACTGCGTGCCTCCACCAACAACTCCTCTCTGATATCCCCAGCTGGCACACACAACCTGGCTCCAAACCTCAGCGAGCCATCCTCATGAATCAAAAAGTCAGTCCGCAGACCGGCTTCTACCTGCTCCCGAATCTTCACCAGCTTCGGATCCCCAGGAAGAACGATCTCAACACCAGACTCGCAAAAATCCTGCTGCAATCTCCACTGCGAGGTCAAAATCATCACCGCTGGAAGCCTACTCATCGCATCAGGAACCACATTCACCTTGCCAGGGTGATACTACAAATAAATCTCATAATCCGCCATGAGCTCCAACCATCGACGCTGTCGCATGTTGAGCTCCTTCTGAGTAAAAATATACTTCAAGCTTTTGTGATCGGTGAAGATCTTCACTTTCTCACTCAGCAAGAAGTGCCTCCAAATCTTGAGCGCAAACACGACAGCAGCCAACTCCAAGTCGTGCATCTGGTAATTCTTCTCATGAGTCTTGAGCTGACGCGAAGCATACGCCACAACATGCCCGTGCTGATGCAACACACAACCGAGACCCTTGCCAGAAGCATTGCAAAAGATCTCAAATCCACCGCTGTGATCAGGCACAACAAGAATAAGGGCAGTCGTCAATCTCTCCCTCAGAACACCGAAGGCATTCTCACAATCACCCGACCAAATAAAAGGTACATCCTTCCGTGTCAATCTGGTCATCGGCTCAGCAATACGGGAAAAGTCCTTAATGAAGCGCCGATGATAACCAGCAAGCCCAAGGAAACTCCGGATCTCAAATGCTGACTGCGGAACAGGCCACTCCCGAATAGCCTTGATCTTCTCAGGATCCACTGAAATACCATCTCCAGTCACCACATGCCCGAGAAAAGCAACCCTGTCCAGCCAAAACTCGCACTTCGAAAACTTAGCATACAACCGATGCTTCCTCAAAATCTCCAACACCGTCCTCAAGTGCGAGGCATGCTCCTCCTCTGACTTAGAATAGATTAGAATTTCGTCAATAAAGATAACGACAAACTTATCTAAAAAGTCATAGAAGATCAAATTCATCAGATTCATGAAAACTGCGGGTGCATTGGTTACACCGAAGGGCATAACCACAAACTCGTAGTGTCCATACTTCGTCCTGAACGCTGTCTTCGGAACATCTTCCTTCTTCACCTTCAGCTGATGATAACCACTCCTCAGATCCAACTTTGAAAACAACCTCGAACCTCCAAGCTGATCAAAAAAATCATCGATGCGAGGCAACGAGTATTTATTCTTGATGGTCACCGCATTCAGCTCCCGATAGTCCATGCACATACGACGCGGATCATCCTTCTTCTTCACCAGCAGCACCGGTGCTCCCCACGGAGACACACTAGGATTGACATAACCCTTCTGCAAAAGCTCATCCAGCTGCTTCCGCAATTCCTCCAACTCGGCGGGTGCCATACGATATGGCGCCTTCGAAATCGGCTGCGCTCCCGGAATAAGATCAATCGAAAATTCGAGAGCTCGATCAGGTGGCAACCCAGACATCTCCTCGGGGAAGACATCATCGAAGTCCCGCACAACCGCTGGCCTCTCCAGCTCCATCTGCATAGCCACAAACTCCACTGGCCCGGCCCGAAATCTGACAGGACCAAGCGAACTGCTACTCCGGCTGAACTCGAATACTGGATGTCCGGGAATCTCGAACACTACCTTCTTCCTCCGACAATCGATCGTAGCATAGAAGCTTGCAAGCCAATCCATCCTAAGGACCGCATCATAGTTGATGATGTCGTGGACAATGAAATCAGCGTAAAGCTCATATCCACAAAGCACCAACGGGCAAGAATTGCAACCATGATGCACCGAGACCACGCCATTCCCTGTAACGATATTCCAACTCTTGGAAAGAGGGGACGTCGACAAGGAATGCTCCTACACGAAGCGCTGCGAAATAATGCACATCGATGCACCAGAGTTAAAGAGAACTCGTGCAGGAAATGTGCAAACTAGAATCACACCTACAAACAGTCTAACAATCAAGCACTAGTCTAGCAAACAATCATGTGCAAGCAACCAACATAATCTAACAATCAAAACTAACTAAGAAGGAACAGCTAGAAGGAGAGTTACCTGCGATAACCTCATCCACAGCCTCGCTCTCCACAGCGGTCATCAGAAAAGCCTGCCTCCTCGGTGGAAAAGCCTGTTGAAAGGCCTGCCTCTGAGGAACAAGAGCTGCTCCACGTCCAGTAGAAACAGACGCTCTCTGCTGCAACGGCTGTGCTGCAACAGGTGCCCTCCAAGGCTGCTTGATACTCGGACAATCCTTCAGAGAATATGAAGCATCACCACAGCCCAAACACTGACCCAAAAGCCTCCGACACTGGTCCTTCATATGACCCGGCTTGCCACAATGATTGCAAGTCTTCAGAACAGGCCCACCTGGCCTCTTGAACTGAGCTGGCTGGTGGGACCTGAATCCCGGCCTGACCACAGCCCTGTCCTGCTCCACAGGCCTCTTCCCAGCACCAGAAACATGTCCCCTCCTCTGGCTCAGGTTCAGCTCCTGCCTCCTCGCAGCTACCAGAACCTTCTGGTAAGAGTCCAGATCAGAGGAAGACACGAAACTCTGAAGCTCCAAAGCAAGTCCCTGCAGGAACCTCTGAGCCCTCTCATCAGCATCTTGCACCATCTTCGGTGCGAACCGACTCAGCCTGGTGAACTCTTGGTGGTACTGGTCCACAGTCAAGCTCCCTTACTTCAGCTCAATAAAACGCTGCAGCATCTCCTTTCTAGCCGCCTTCGGAAAGAACTCCTCATCAAACCTGGACTTAAAGGTAGCCCAAGCTATCGGCTCCACCAGCATCTTCTCTTCCGCATCCCACCAGTTCTGAGCATTATCCTTGAGTTGTCTATTTGCCAGATCAACCCATCCAGCCAGGCTGATCTTCACCATCTTCAAATTATCCTCTATGTTCCGAATCCACTCATCGGCAGCTAGAGGACCCTCAGACCCATCAAAATAAGCGGGACCCAGCTCCCGAAACTGCTTTGCTCCCGGCTCGGAGCGAGGGAAATCCTGGATTGCCCGAGCAGCTCGAGCAACTGGAGCATTCTGGACTTGCAGGAGCACGCCCTGCTGCACCTGCATCATCTGAAGCATCATCCGCATCATCTCCCCATTGGTGGGCTCCCGCTCAGGCTCCTCGTCATGAGGGGGCGCGCTACCACCACCACGAGTAAATCGGCTTCCTGCCATCTAATGACGCAGAAAACGAAACAAATTAGACTAATAGCTTATGACTTGGATGTCAAACTTAGTTATTGGACAATCTAATATTATTATCGTTGATCCTATAATTCACAGTTACAGAAAGTGACCTGCATGGGCCACCAACAAAACCTGTCACGCCCCGCTTCCCAAAACAATGGATGCGAGACGTGAGAAGGTTCGTACAGACGTGGAGCTGTGAAGCCACACGCCTGATAAGCGTCAATAAAACATATGCAGGTCCCTGTAAGTGCAAACGGAACAACAATAATAATAACAAGAAAGAGAGACTGATAAGAGTTAACCAATCTCAGAATTTGTCCACAACAATATTCAACATCACAGAAAAACCACCAGGCTAAAGGAAAGAGTCTAAAGGCCCAAAACATGGCCAACAAAAGACAACATAACAAAGTATTGGTGCCGCGCACCGAACAACTACATCAGTCTAAAATAAAAGGGAAAGCTCAACGAAGACACTAGGACTTGTCCCCGGTGTCCACGTACTCTTCCTCAGCAAACGCGGGTCCTGACTCGGCGTCAGCAAACATCACGTCCTCTCCAACAAACTCTGGCTCAGGATCTAACATGTGTCACCCAAAAGAGAGAGGGGCACATGTCAGCAAGTCTAAAAGACTTGGACAAGAAAACTGAAAGTAAACTAACAACCTAACAGTTCAAGTAGGATGCAATGACATGACATTTAAGTATGATGCAACAGTTAAAAAGGACAAGAAGGGACAAGCACACACGATGTAGCAAAAGCTACCAAATCACTAATTCACGAATCACTTATCACGATTTTCACTTATCACTAATCACTATTCACGATTTTCGCTTTGTGCTCAGAGTTTCCGTCTTTTGGCTAGAGTGGCTGATCGGGCCAACTCCTAAGCTCAAGCGACCGTTTAACCCTACCCCTCCACGTGTATCGAGCATTGGGATTAGCAACACACTGTGCTCGCTTATGGATCACGAGCCAGGAAGTGTATTTGGCATAGGGGTGCACCTAGCCTCAAGTCACGATGTAGGAGTCAAAATCCTACTCGCCGCAGCTTACATTTTAAAGTAGCGTGTGCTACACAAACACGATGAACAAGCAAGTTTGCAATGACATGAACAGATATTCGCGTATCGTTAATTGAAAATAAACATGACATGCAAGCATGATGAAGGTGACTGATCTAGCTTCGTCGTCAAGCTAGATCAAGGGCGTCTAGGCAGCTATCCTTTCACTGCCTAGTCTCTTTTACGCTAAAACAAGGAAATGGCCTAGAACATGGCCCAAAACCCTAAGTGGCAAGTTTCACTTGCCTAGCACTGAGGATGACGATCACGAAGGTTCGTCTCACGAACGCTAATCTACGGGGAAGTCGCTGCTATGGAGAAACAACCATCAAAACAACATCCATGTTTATTAGGGTTTTACAAAAATCACACAACGGGTTATGAGAATATTAAAGGATCGAACACTACCGTAGGAAACGGAAGATCGATGCCGAGCAAGCACGACAACGGAAGAAACGATCCGGGGAACCATGGTTCAGATCTGAAATGGATGGAGAAATCTGGAGAAAATGGGATTTTGGGGGTTTTCCGGAGGCCTAGAGGAGATGGCCGGCGCTAGAAAGTGTGAGGGGAGCTTCGGGGATGAAGGAGGAGGGCTAGGGAATGTTGGATGAGTATTGGGGAAGAAGGAGGCTCAGAAGGAAATGAAAGAAGAAGGAAAATGATTGGGGGGTTTAAATAGAATTTGTGCGGCGGCTGGGCAAACCCTAGGTTTACGACAGCAGTTAGTCGGTCAAAGAAGAGTTGTTGATCGACTAGTTTGAGAACTAGTCGGTCGGTCGACCAACTGTGACCGACTAACACCAAACAGTAACTCAGGTCGTCAAAATGGTCAATGAATTAGTCGGTTAAAGAACAATGGCTGACCGACTAGTTTGCAACCTAGTCGGTCGGTGGTTGTTCTTGGACCGACTAACGATAAACAGTAACTTAGGTAAAATTAATCAAAGGAACTAGTCGGTCTGAGAGCAAGTTCTGACCGACTAGTTTCATATCTAGTCGGTCGGCGGTTGTTCTTAGACCGACTAAGAGTAAACAGTAACTCCTGTATAATTGATTCAATGAACTAGTCGGTTCCAGTAGAGTTCCTGACCAACTAGATCTCAATCTAGTCGGTTGGTCCCCCTTCTTGAACCAATTAAGGTGCACGAAAAGTGCCGAAATGAAGCGCGAAGCTTCGGGAAGATTCCTATAGCTTCTAAGATCACTCTAACTCCAAAATATGAGCGATTTGAAATTCGTCATGAGCGACTTACTCCAAGATTAACGATTCTAAGGAAGAAGCTAGAAAACCACGATGAAACGATCGAAAACGAAAGCTACGGAGACGAAAACCACACATAAGGAGAAAATCCATCAAAACATATATATATATAATATAGATAATCCAAATACATGAAAACCATTCGTTACACAGTTTCTTAAACGAAGTAATGGTACCCTTGCCGGAAGTCCTTGTTTATCCTAATCATCTTTGGGGGAAGGATCTGGAGCAGCTTAAATCCTTATCTTCCTCCAGCAAGTCAACATTGAATCTCAAATCACCCTCAGCTACTCGAAGGAGCTCTCGGATAGCTACTAATTGTGGAGCTCCCCCCATCTCATATTTATGTCAGTATTCATCTGGAACACTAGGTGCCTTAATAACTCTGCGCATTGCGGTGACCTCAAGCAGAGATTACGGACCCATCGCCCCTCCGTCGTGTGTTTGTTAGAAACTAAAGTCGATGCGTGTCACTCTGGAAGGATTACCAAATGTTTCCCAAAATCCTTGATTTCGGTGGATAACCATGACTATCATAATAGCGGGCGAATTGTTATTTACATTGATGATAGTATTTGGAGCTGCGTCGCTATCTCATCTTCAGCACAACACATCTCCGTGAAACTCACTAATACTGCTGGATTCATAATGAGACTCTCTACTATCTATGCTCCGAATCTGGCCTCTCTCTGCATGCCTCTCTGGAAAGTACTTGAGCATGATGCCTCTGCTGTTTCCAGTCTTCCTTGGCTTGTGGGCGGCGATTTTAATTGCGTCAGATTTTCCAATGAGAAGCTGGGCGGTCGGGCTTTGGATGCTGGCGCTTTGGATGCATTTAATAGTTGTCTGGGTACCTGTAATCTATTGGACCTCAAAAGAGTTGGCTCACACTTTAGCTGGTGCAATAGAAGAATTGGCTTGGAACGTATCTCTGCAAGACTGGATAGGGTGCTTTGCAATCTTGAATGGACTCAGCTCCTCCCTTCGTCCTACTTTGAGTACGTCAGCGCGGGGACTAGCGACCACTCTCCTATGACCGTATTCCTCCACCCTAAGGTACATTCTTACCCGAAGCCGTTTAAATATTTTAATACCTGGAGCAATTTTGACGGGTATCACGAAAGGGTCCTTAATAGCTGGAACGCTTTGAATTTTCGGCCATGCTCCCACTTCATGCACACGATGGGTCTGTAGCCAATGAAATATTTTGTTGAAAAATTGAAACTGCTCAAATTAAACCTTAAGGAATTTTTGGCCACCTGTAAGACCCATATGGATCCGGTTGCGTGCCGACATCAACTTGAGGCTATCCAATCCAATTCTAATTTCCAAGTTTGTGAGGATTTGCAAAATGCCGAACGTGCTGCTGCTCTTAAACTGGGACACACACTTGATATTGAGGAATCAGACAAAAGAGTCGGCATTGTTGGTTGCAACTTGGAGACATGAATTCAAAATTATTTTATTCTGCCATGAAGGCGAGGAATTCATACAACAATCTTAATCATTTGGTTCATTCTGATGGGTCTAAGAAGCTGAATACCAAACTGATTAGGATGGAGGCCTTCTCCTTCTATGAGAAGCTTTACAACCAGGATTGTTACTGGACTATTTTCCCAAATCTTATTCCGAAGTTCAAGCCCATTATTGATGTGGCACACTGGCTTGAGAGGAGCATATTAGATTCTGAAATTAAGGAGGCGGTATTCCAGATTGGTAAGGACAAGGCGCCAGGTCCTGATGGCTTTAATGCATTCTTTTATCATCTTCATTAGGATATCATTGGCAGGGATGTTATACATGCAATTACTTCTTTCTTTGATTTGGGGAATATGTTGAGGGAGATTAATCATACTTTTCTTACACTCATTCCTAAGAATTCCAAGGTCTCTGGATTGGGGGATTATAGGCCAATTGCCTATTACAATGTGATTTATAAGATTATAAGCAAAGTCATCTGCAACAGATTGAAAATGGTAATTAGTGAATTGATTTCACCAAATCAGGCGGCCTTTCTCAAAGGTCGTCTACTTTCAGATTGCTCCTTACTGGCTCATGAATAGATTCGTGATTTCAGTAATCCTATGGGATCTCGCGCCTGTCTTAAATTGGACCTTCGCAAAGCTTTCGATTCTGTTAACAGAAGTTTTGTGCTATATAGTCTTCATCAAATGGGTTTTAATATTAAATTTATTGGTTGGATCACTGAATGCATCTCCACCCATACATTCTCAGTGTTAGTTGACGGCTACCCTGCAGGTTTTTTTGGTTCTAACAGAGGACTTAGACAAGGAGACCCCTTATCACCATATCTCTTTGTTCTTGTCATGGAATGTTTCTCCCTTTTATTAGCGAGAGCTGAAGCCTCTTGTTCTATTCATCCTATGCGAAGATCTGGATCTGTTTCACATCTTCTTTTCTCTGATGACTTACTACTTTTTTGCCGCGCCAACCATCATTCTTTTACAGGCCTCTCGGAATTGTTGAATACATTCAATCTTTTTACCGGTCTCCATGTCAATTGGGACAAAAGCTCTGCCATCTTCAGCAAAGGTACACGTGACCCATCCACTCTTGCTCTATCTCTTGGGATTAAGAAGGTATCATCTTTTTCAGTTTATCTCGGACTACCCTTATCATCAAATTATCCCAAACGAATCAATTATGCCCGTTTAATTGATAAAGGTAAGAAGAAATTACAAGGATGGTCCTCGTCCCTTCTCTCTATTTCTGGAAGAATAGAGTTGGTTCGTACTGTAATTTATGGTATGGTTTCTTTCTGGATATTCACTTACCGTTTCCCTACTCGGTCCTTCGAACCATCACTAATTTGTGCAAAAGATTTATCTTGGGGAAACAGCACTATTGGGCCTGGAAGGATTTATGTAAACCGAAAGAGGAGGGATGTGTAGGTCTGAGATTGTTATCGGACCTTAATGTTGCCTCAGGAGTTAGGCTTACTTGGAGACTCCTTACATCAGCTGGACCTTGGGCTCAGTTTATGAGACGTCGATGCATCTCTGCTCAAACATGCTTCCACAGTGCCACCTCTTCGCCTTCATCCTCTGGCACATGGAAGTTCCTTCATCATCGCAGCACCTCACAGAGACTTATCAGGCGCGTTGTTAGGGAGGTGCTTCCACATCTTTTTGGTTTGATAACTAGCTGCCATGTGGTCCCCTTGCTCATTTACATCATGTCCCATCTGGTATGAAAAGCGATTAGTCTGTCATTATTGGTCTTCTCATGGATGGGCTAAGGACCCCAACATCAGTTCGGCTCTCCCCCTTAACTCTCAGTCTCACATTTCCCCTGGAACTGATAGTTGGGAATGGCTTCCAGGCAGCATTTGTAAGTTCCGAGATGCAAGGAGTGAAACCCGAGTCAGAGGTAACCCCTTTCGTTATTTTCAGGTGGTCTGGTACCCTATGCACACTCCAAAATGGTCCCTAACACTTTTGCAGGCATTACATGGAAAAGTTCTAACAAAGGATATCTTATGCAAATGGGGCGCCAACTTTAACCCGAAATGTGTGCTTTGTGATGCGGATGTTGATGAAAGTTTGGATCATTTATTATTCGAATGCAGCTATAGCCGATATGTCTTAACCATGAGTCTCCTTAAACTGAATATCACTTCCCCAGCTCCAATGTCCCTTGCTGGAGTAGGGGACCTTTTTCTCAATCGATATAATAAGAAGGATTGTGTTGGAATTCTTGCTAAAACTGCGCTTGCTTCCATGGTGTGGCATATTTGGAGGCAAAGAAACATCAGGATTTTTGAGGGAAAAGGGGTGACTAAAACCGCCCTATTTGGAGCTATCAATACCGATATCTGCATTGCTCTTTGTGATATTGAGCACAACGAGGCATCATCGAGTATTCCATTTGAGAATTGGGGTTTCAGAAGTGATTGACCGTGCAATCCTTCTTTTTCTTTGGGGTTTTTGTACATTCTTGGCTTAGGTGATCCTGAATGGGTGTAGCTAGTAGTGGGTGATGGTGCTTGTGCCCTATCCCCTCTCTTTCTATACCCCCTCAAGGCCACCTTATGCCCTTCTTGTATCTGTAATGTTTTGTTTTGTTTAGACTTCAATAAAGATACTCATTTTACCCGTCATATATATATATATATATATATATATATATATATATATATATATATATAGTGATCTTCGGTTGCGAAAAATCCCGTGCGAAAGCCCGTGCGAAAACTTTTTTTTATTTTTTTGAAATTTTTTTTTTCAAAATTTTTTTTTTGATGTTTAATCCATACAATTATATACCCCAGGGAAAATAATGGGTGAACCCGTTGGGCCTTAGAGCACCCATCCACCCGTTACAAATTTAACGGTCTCAAAACGTGCGAATTTGATGAAATGGCTTGATCGAAGGCCAAATGACATTATTTCTCAACCATTATTTTTTGAGGGGGGGTATAACAACATATAATGAGGGTGGAAAAAAGAATTTTTGAAAAATTTTTTTCAAAAAAAAGATAAAAACATTTTCGCACGGTGCGAAATGTTCTCATTTGAAAATTTTCCTATATACATACATACATACATATATATATATATATATATATATATATATATATATATATATATATATATATATATATATATATATATATATATATATATATATATATATATATATATATATATATATATATGCGGAGGGATCAAATGACCCCCAAAAATAACCCCCAAAAATGACCCCCTATCAAAAATCCCATGCCCCCTATTTTTTTCGGAAGATCCGAACCGTTCATCTTGATCTCCACCCTCTAAATACATGACCCACCAATTTTCAACCCGATCCCATGTGTTTTGCCCATTCATCAACCATTCGCAAAAGTTCTGTTCATGCGAAACCGTTAAATTTGGGTCGGATGGATGAATGGGCAAAACACATGGGATCGGGTTGAAAATTGGTGGGTCGGGTATTTAGTGGGTGGAGATCAAGATGAACGGTTCGGATCTTCCGAAAAAATGGGGGGCATATGATTTTTGAAAGGGGGTCATTTTTGGGGGTTATTTTTGGGGGTCATTTGATCCCTCCTATATATATATATATAAAATACATTTGACATCGATTTTTGAATCCTAGGGCTGACTAGGACAAGCTGACTAGGACAAAGGGGTTGATAGAAAGACGGTTGTGATTTAATCTTGAGAAATGGATGGTGAAGATGAGTATAGTGAAAAATTTTGGGGGGAAAATTTTGAATTTGGGGAGAAAATTTTGAATATTGAGGGAAAATCTATTGGGTAAAACAAAAATCACATGACTTATACAGCCTCACACTGCAACTCGGGAAATTCATCTTGAAAAATGCCATTCACTATAAATGCCATCAATCTTAAACGCCACCCCCCCAAATGCTGGTGATAATTGCAATCCCTTGGAAAATGCCATCCATAAACGAAGTATGGGATTTTCTCAACAAAAAAATAAACTGAATGGATATCAAAAGCATGGATTTTCCCAACACAGGTTCGGTCCTTCTCCCCCTAAAATATTGGCCCCCCTCCTAACAAAGGCCTGATGAGGTCACCCCAGAAGATCATTAGAAACACTTTCCTCTCTCTTCGATTTTTGACGGCCAAGGAGATGCCCTCGATCTTCTCTGCCCCTCGCATCGTTTGCATGTTAGGCGAATTCCATCAAGAGCTCTCGTTAAAATTTAACGTGTTTTGAAACTAATAATGATTTCTTCCCCAAAATTCTGTTTTTAATATCAAAAGAGGAGGGTTAGGTCAATTCCACATTGCAATTTGAATCGGAAATGATTTTTCTTCAGTGTATCTTCCAGTTACTTCAGCGACCACGATGGGCTCAAGGGTTTGGCTCACTTTCTAGGCAAGTCCATTGACTTTTGCATCTTTTTGTCTGTCTATTAAATGTGATCAATTATTTTAGTTTGGATTTCTATATTATCCCTTTAATCCTCTCATGTGTCACATGAATTCATTATATTCTACTACTCACTTTGTGATTTATGATGTGTTCCACGATACAGAACAAGGCCAATCATTAGCGATTTGTTAATTAGAATTGTCATTAGCTTATTAAGGATTAATTGAAGGTGTTGTTTTGTGCCCAATTCTTTAATTTAAAGTTGGACACAAAAACAACATATCTTTAATTTTTGATGTTTATGTAGGTGGATGTCAAGAACAGATGAAATAAAGCCATTGGAAATCTTCTCTACAGAGTAGGGCTTTGATGGAATCGTTTGGAAATTTGGGCTTTTGATGCTGATTTCTGTATTTGATTGTTTTTATTTTCTCTGTTTGATCTGTAATTTACCTAAGTTTTCTTCGTTGGATTGATCGAAATCGCTGAAGCGATCAAAGGGATTCTGAAACCCTCAGGTAATGTCTCTATCTCTCTCTACATTTCTTTCAATTTAACTCATTATTTGTGTTAGTTTTGGATTTTAGCCTTCATTCGCCATGTTTCTTGAATATTTGACGACAAGACACTGATTTTATTTTCAGATTTGGAGGAATTTGATCTAAAGTGTGCAAGCATTTTTTTATGTTCAAGGGTAATAATATATATGTGTATTCTATAAGCGGCATGTGCATTTTGTTTCTTAAAATTAGTTCTTTCTTTCTTAGAAATGTTATTTCTGGTACACTTCGTTGTTTACATCATTGTCGATCTTCAAAATACTTGAAATCGATAAAGAAAGGTGTTATCTTTATCGAATACCCCAGAGAAGTGATCGCTCTATCCTTATCTAATTATCACAGTTTAGGTATATTTTAGGTACAAAACATCCTGCTAATGCATTGGTTCAGAGTGGTCCCTAGCATCTTCAAGGGCTTCAGCGGATGCCGCATCAACATCGTTTGCGCCCTCTCTCACGTTAACACTCAATTGCACCCAATAACAAAAAATCTCATGTTTATTGATTTACACTAATAAACCCTAATTCCCATTCTCTATTTCGCCTCAGATGTGGCGAAATTCTACAGTCACTGTGATCCAGCTGATTCAACTTGCTATCGATTAGATTTGGTATAGAGTTGATGCGTTTTGGTAAAAAAAATTTGTTTTCTATAGAGTGTACAGATCTTGCAGATAATGAGATGCCACTAGACATGGGAGGTGATGCTGCAGGCGGATGAGGTGCCACTAGAGCTCATAGAGCCGACGTTGGGGATCAACTTTGCGAGGGCTGGGATGAATGCATGGACTGGCTCTCGCTGGTCGCGGTAAACATTGATTCGTTGTTGTTGTTCATGGCCTTCTATCTCGGGGCGAGGTTCAATTGGAATGAAAGGTAATGCTGCTAATTTTCTGTTTATAAGGCTGGATTTTATTAGTGCACTGCTTGAGTTGACTGCATTACATATACATTGTGTTTGTGAGATCTAAGAAAGGTTGTGTCTTGGTATTGACGGGAAAAGTCATAATTTGTTGCGTAATTTGCATTGCATGTTTGGTTAATTGGAGTCTTTGGCATTATCCCAATATGAGATTTTAAGCCAATCCATTAACTATTGAGCTGGATTTAGAATAAGAATGGGGATGAACGTATTAGTTTGATATCTGTGATTGCCCCTGTGTGATTCCATCTAAACATTATTCACGCTACCTCTATTTTCATTGCCACATCTGTCAACTCTTCTAATTCATGCAAGTCAAAAATATAATCAGTTTTTTGAGGGATGTTTTTAGTTTGATATAAGCAGTTTTTTATGTTTCTATACTTTGATGTCATTCAATTTTGTAATGACTTCGAGCACTTGGTACCTTTTTCGCTTTATGGTGTATGTGTAGAATCACCAAAATAGCTGTAGATATATTTACTTCAATGAATGACTACACAAAGGTCCGATGATCCTTTCTCTGTTTTAGGATAATTTTCTCGAGATGGTTGCCAGAAAGGTTCGATTTTTAGTAACAAGGTTTGTATTTTGATACATGGGTATCTGTTTACGGGTGTTTTCTCACCACAAAATCGTTGACTGACGACTGAACAGTCAGCATGGTCAAGGGATCGGTTGGGACCCCTTGGTCACGCCGAGCACACGTGCTCTCAGTTTGGGTAGGCGATGGATCCGAGGTTGAGGGGACGCTTCGGGAGAGCGTTGGTCCTCGGTCGATGTGGAGGCGAGGGGAAGCCTCAGCTCCGGGTTGAGTGCTCGGCCTCGGCTGGTCGAGCGTTGAGGGGAAGCCTCGACACCTTGAATGTCCCTCGGTCTCGATCAATGACGATGCTCGCCAACGGCACGTGGACTCGTACCTCACCGAGGGAAGGCCTCGACGCCTCGGTTCAGGTCCTTCTTGGATAGACGAGGAAACTCGTCAGGGGGGGCCAGACCTTGGTTTCGGTCAAGTCCCCTCCGATGCCTAAGTCAGAACAGATCTGTGTAATGCTTGGCGGGATCGGTACGTCTTGAGAGGAGACCAGCAGTCGTATCCTCGGACCGAGCTAAGGCGGGGGAGAAAATGGGGAAAAGCAAGGTCTTGTTTAGCGGAATACCTCTGTTGTGGGTGTCCAGAATTTGATCCTCCTCCCGGTTCCCCATGTCATCCCTTTAGAGGGTTTGGCCCACGATTGCCCCCGATCCACGTCCCCTGACCGCCTCCCACTCACGTCATCACGATCCGCCTCCATCAAGGCACCTGCGTGCATTGTGGGGGGGTCGATTAATGGGCTCCTTAATGGTCATTAAGGTGCCGCGCTTTCAAGGGGACGGTTATCTTCGGAGAGCGTGAGCTAATTGTGCGTCTTCCGGGCCGGGGCCGGTCCGACTTCAAGTCCTTCCGTGGGCCTCGTCAGGCGGGCCTAATCTCATCTGTGGGCTTCCCATTCCAGGCTTGGGCTTGGGTCTCTGGCTCTTGGGCTTCTCCAAAATATTCATATCAATTGCCCCCATCGTCCAAGCCGTTGTTTTCTGCCGGTTCGATTCGGGCGATGTGACTCTTGAGGATTTTGACAGGCGCATCAGTCGAGGCCAATCCATTAAATTGAGGCCATCATGATGCGGCCTGTTTGACTTCTCTCGGTGCGGGATTCGAAGCGCTGTCGATCCACAGATGCTGCCACGTGCTCCTCTTTGAACGGTCTTGATGCTGAGATTGTCTTCCATATAAGGGCATCGGCCTCCCAAGTTTCGATTCTTTCGCGCCTTTCTTCCTAATTCTGGTCTCACAAGCTCCTTCTCTCCGTCGTTTATCTTCCTTCGGATTCTTTTCAAGGTAACCTTCTTCCTCCTTCATTTTCCCCATGGCTACGCTTAGGATAGGTGCTTCCGCACCGGGGTTAGGGGCCCCCGTGCTCGATCACGGTGTTGACCGGGTTCATCATGATCTGCTGCATCCACGGCTTGGAGCCATCTCTTCCTCTTCTCTTTCACTACTACCAGGTCCAGACGGTCAACCAAGGGTCGTGGCAGTACCTCCGGGCCTGCGCAGGGAGGGAGTGTTTGCTCGGTCTACCCCCCTGGGTGGGGGACTAGAGCTCGAGCTATGTTTTTGTTGTTTTCCCTGGGGACGCCGAGATCTTGACAGGTTGGGGAGGGTTATGTCAATATGTCTTGACGTTGACCCTCTCCGAGGCTGACCAGGCCGCTGTCCTGCTTCTGTCGTCTCTCCCCCTAGAGGAGAGGTCGGTCTGGCCTCTGTCGGACGACCTACTCCTTAAGGCCGTCCAGTGGTCCCCCGGTAGGTGCCCCTTTTTCTTTCCTCTTTCCCTCTCGCGTACCCTGATCTTCTTTCCTCCTGCAGAGATGGCTGGTCGTGAATTTTCCTGTAATGTCGACGAGCTCATCCGCCGGGGATCCGGCCGAATCCGAGGGAACCCTTCAGGCCAGGCGCCCCGTCGCACAGTTGAGGAGGAGGTGCGCTAGGCTGAGCCTGCGGTGGGAAGGGTGGAGCCCCTGGTCGCGGCTGCGCCGCTTGCCCTGGCCGCATTGGATCTCCCCGTGGCGGAGGCTATGGGGGCCGAACCCCCTTGCCCCGTCCACGCCGGGGAGGCAACAAGGGCGGCGTGCCGGCCCCACGCGTGCCCTCGGGCGGTCGCGGTGTGGGGTGTAAGCGTTCTCCACCGAAGTCTGCAGGGCCCAGCGAGAGGAAGAGGAGGAAGGAGAGTGGGGAAGTCCACCCTCCGGTGGCTCCCAGGGCGTCGGTCGCCTCGGGCTTAACCCTCCCGCTGGCCCTGGTGGCCACCCCAGTTGACTCGGCCGAGCCGTCCTTGGTGGGAGTCGGTGGTGCACTGGCGAACCTCCTGGAGGGCCCCGAGGTTACGCCCGGAGACTCGGTATTTGTCGACCGTGCCATGGCCAAAACAGTTGGCCCAGAGCACCGTCATCCCGAGGGACCGCTCTCTCCTGGAGAGGGCCCCCTCCAACTGACTGTCGGACTCCTTAGTCTGGCAGCTTCAACAGATATGGTCGCTCTGTTGCTTTCAAACCTGACTCTTGATTCCTCTTAGCGTAACTTTTTCTTCTTTGCAGGCTACTGTGATGGCCGTCGAGACGCAGCACCGGGCGGCCCAGACGAAAGACCTCGAGGAGTCCTCGACTCAGGAGCGTTTGAGGGCCGGGGCGACTGAGGTGGACGCCGAAGAGGCCCGCATGGAGGCCCGGCAACTTCGACGGTGGGTGGACGAGCTTGCCTCCAAGGTGCGGACCTCCAGGGGCACTGGCCGACGCTCAGAGGTCAGCCCAAGAGGCGGAAGAGGTGTTCCGTCAGGAGAGGGGCGATCTCTGGGAGGAGCTGGGAGCCCTGCATCCGATGACCTGGTTCGTCGAGGAGGTGGAGAGGGGCGTTGACGGGGTCCTGAGGCCGCGGATTGCGGAGGTCCTCAAGGAAGCCTTCGGCTCCTACGAGGACCTCCTGGCCTCCGGATTGTTGAGGTCTTTCGAGACTCCTTCCATCGGTTTGCGGTGTGTGCCCGGCAGTCGCTCCCACCCTTGGAAGGTCCTGCCGATCTCCCTCGCTCCGAGCAAGGAGAGGTTCCAGAGGACGCTTCCTCCCGTGCCCCGGGACCTTAGGTAGCCCTTTTCTATTTTGTCTCCCCCCGGCTTGTAATACTGAACATTTTATGTATAAAGCTTTTTTGTTAGTCCATGCACTTTTTGCCATTTTCCTTGTTGTCTGGGTATCCTTTTAGCAGAGTTGCTTCACAGAGGGAGGAGGCCCTTAGTCTCCTCGATCCTCGGTTGCGTTCGACCTGGTTGGGAAGGCGATCCGCGGATATCCCTTTACCATTCGTCGTGAGTGTGAATGGTCCTCAGGATTTTGTGTCCATCAGCCCGATAGATCGGGGCCTCGAAGGTGTTCCCTGCTGACCTGCTGTGGCGTTCCCCTCGTTCACGATCCTCAGGCCGGTCGGGTGACCGCCTTGCGAACTATGGGCAAGCCATCAGTCTTACAGCCATCTGAGGGCTCGGCCTACTGGGGGAATCGCCCCCAGTCCTTCGGCCGACGGGATCGTCAGAGCCACTAGGGGTGTTGTCCCCCGGCTTATATCCAACTGAGGTTCAGACCTGCTGGGGGAGTTGCTCCCAGCCTTACTGTTGATCGAGTCGGCTGGTCAGCGGAGGGAGCTATCCCTCGGCTTATGACCAGCCGATGGTCCCGCCTGCTGGTGGAGTTGCCCCAGTCTTACGGATAGGCTCGGTGATTGGCCCGCTTGGGGAGTTTCCCCAGCCTTACGATTGATCGGGTCGGTCGGTCGGCGAGGGGAGATATTCTTCGGCTTACGACCAACCGATGGTCCCGCCTGCTGGGGGGAGTTGCCCCCACCCTTACGGACGGGATCGGGGATCGGCCCGCTGGGGGGGTTACCACCAGCCTTACGGTCAATCGGGTCGGCTGGTCAGCGAGGTGAGCTACCTCTCGGCTTGTGACCAACCGACTTTCCCACCTGTACGGGGAGTTGCCTCCAACCTTACGGATAGGCTCGATGATTGTCCTGCTGGTGGAGTTGCCCCAGCCTTACGGTCAATCGTTTCGTTGCTCTCCCCTGGGAGGTGACTTCCGTCGTCCACGACTAGTGCCTCCTATGTCAGCATGTAGCGCTCTGCTCGAGCTATGACCCAGACGAGGTCTTTCAGAGGGTCATTGTGCAGTGATTTCTTCAGTCCCCTATGTCGGAGCCCCTTTTTCAGGGCCGTCTTGACGACCAGCTCCGGACAGCTTTCTACGTTCGGTCGCTCCGCGTTGAAGCGGAGCATGTAGTGCCTCAGGGTTTCTTCGGGGCCCTGCACCACATTGAACAAGAGTTCCAAGTCCGGTTTTACCTGACGACCGGCCATGAACTGTTTGCAGAACTACTGGGAGAGGTCCTCTAAACTGAATGTCTTAATTGCTCTACTCTGCTTAAAGGTATTAGCATGTTTAAACAAAATATAAGTAAGCTAGAAATTGAAAGTGAATTGCTAAATGAGAAAATTTGCTTGCTAATCAATGAAAACAAAGAGCTAGAAAATAAGATGGTTAATCTACAAAAGAGTGAGAAAGAGAACAAATATGCCTTTATTAGTAAATGTACCATGCTTGTTAATGAGAACATGGTCTTAAAATCTAAAATATTTGATCTCGAATTGTATATTAAAAAATTTGGTGTTGGAAAGCATTCATTAGACATTATTCTAGAAAATCAGATACATGGAAATAATAGGCATGGTTTGGGCTATGGAAATAAAATTGAGAAAGGCCTAGAATTAATAGAAAGTATCAAAAAGAAACGGGTGTAGGAAGAAGTATGTTTGCTAAAACTTATACATGTGGTGGTGTTGGTCATGCTTATTATAATTGCAAGTATAGGAACACCAACATCAAATTTAAGCAAATTTGGGTTCCAAAAAGTAAAGTGACTAATACTGGTGGACCTATTTGGATTCCTAGGTCACACGTATCATGTTCTTCTTATGTGTAGGTACATGGCACGGCTAAGGGACAACTGTGTGAGTGGTACTTGACTCTGGCTGCTCAAGACATTTGCCAGGTTATAGCAAAAAGTTCCTTAGCCTTGCAAAGCAAGAAGGAGGAAGTGTTGCTTTAGGGGACAATGGAAAATGCAAGGTAATTGGTAAAGGTGTTGTAGGTAACGACACCTTTCAGCTTACAGATGTCCTATTGGTTGAAAAGCTTAAACATAACCTCATTTCTATCAGTCAGCTGTGTGACAAAGGTATGAAAGTTGAATTTGATGCAAAACTTTGTAGAATTATTGATAGCTCCACAGGTGACACTACTATTACTTCAAATAGAAAGAATAATGTTTATACTCTTATGATTGAAGAACTAACTGTTTCTAAATGCTTGCTTGCTGGTGAAGAAGATGCCACTTAATGGCATAGACGATTAGCACATGCAAGCATGTGATTGATAAAGAAGCTGAAAAACAAAATTTTGGTAAGAGGACTACCACATCAGACATACGAGAATGGTAAGTTGTGAGTGGCATGCACAAAAGGTAAGCAAACTAGATCTACTTTCTCTAGAATTAATGAAGTTGCCACCACATGCATATTGGAATTAGTGCACATGGATTTATTTGGTCCCAAAGACATTGTTAGCCTAGGAGATAAAAAGTATTGTTTAGTATTGGTTGATAATTTCTCTAGATATACATGGGTTTACTTCCTAGCCAAAAAAATCAGACTCATTTGACAATTTTCAAAACTTTTGCATACAAGTTTCTAATGAGAAAAATTCTTCCATTGTAAAAATTAGAAGCGATCATGGAGGTGAGTTTGAAAATGCTATTTTTGAAAATTTTTATCTTGAAAAAGGAATTTTACATGAATTCTCTTCTCCTAGAATACCTCAACAAAATTTAAAGGAGATGTCTAGGAGTATGATAAATGGATATAGTTTGCCTATGTCTTTTTGGACGGATGCCATTAATACTGCATGCCATGTATGCAATAGAGTTATGCTTAGACATATACTAAATAAAACATCTTATGAACTATGGCATGGCAACACCCCGAAAGTTTCTTACTTTAGAGTTTTTGGATGCAGGTGTTATATACTAAATACTGCAGATCAGCTTGGCACATTTAAATCCAAATCAGATGAGATGTTCATGGGATACTCAACAAGGAGCAGGTCATATATGATTTATAATAAACACACCCTTACTATTATTGAATCTATAAATGTTAAATTTGATGAATCTGATATAAATTCTTTAGATTGTAGGAAGGACGATGAAGAGGAAAATGTAGAACAACAAAGCATGCCAAGGAATAATGAGGAGCAACCTGAAAGAGAAGAGGAAACTGAAACTGGCACGACAGAAATACAAGATGAAGCAGTTACCAGAGGAGAGCTAAGATTCAATCAAAACCATCCATCAGACTTGATTCTAGGTGAGCCTACGGCAGGTATTCGCACACGTTCCTTTTTTAGAAATCTATGTGCTCTATGTATTTATGGTGATTTTATTTATGAAATAGAGCCTAAAAACATTGAAACTGCTTTAGAAGAGGAAAGTTGGGTTTTGGCCATGCAAGATGAATTGAATCAATTTGTTAGAAATAATGTTTGGAAAGTTGTGCCATGACCCACTGATTATCCTGCAGTTGTACTAAATGGGTGTTTAGAAATAAGCATGATGAATCTGGTAATGTTATTAGAAACAAGGCTAGGTTGGTAGCTAAACGTTATAATCAAATTGAAGGAATTGATGTGGATGAGACTTTTGCACTAGTTGCTAGGCTTGAGTCCATTAGAATCTTGCTAGCTTTTACAAGTTATAAAGGGCTCAAACTGAAACAAATGGATGTAGAAAGAACTTTTCTTAATGGCTACCTAAAAGAAGAGGTATTTGTTGAGCAACCGCCAGGTTTTGAAAGCCATAATTTTCCAAACCATGTTTATAAATTAGAAAAAGCTTTGTATGGTCTTAAGCAAGCTCCACGAGCTTGGTATGCCCGTCTAAGCACATATTTGTTGGAAAAATGATTTTAAAAAGGGGAGTGCAGACAATACAGTATTCTTGATGCATGAGTCTGATGATTTTCTCATTGTGCAAATATATGTTGATGATATTATTTATGTTGCTACTAACGATCTTCTATATCAAAAGTTTGAGAAAGTCATGCAGGATCAGTTTGAGATGAGCATTGTGGGAGTGCTGGAATATTTTCTTGGGTTCCAAGTAAAGCAAGAAAAGGAAGGCATCTTTTTATCTCAAACCAAATACATCAAGGAGCTTCTGAAAAAGTTTAGGATGGAGAAGTCTAAAGGAATTGGAACGCCGATGTGCCCTAACACAAAAATGGACAAGGATGAACAAGGAGTCGCAATGGACCAAAAGCTATATCGAGGTATGATTGGTTCCTTGTTGTACTTGACTGCTTCTAGGCCTGATATAATGTTTGCCATATGCTTGTGTGCACGCTTTCAATCTAACCCAAAAGAGTCTCATTTAAAAGCCATTAAAAGGATCTTTAGGTACCTAATTAGTACACCTACTTTAAGCCTTTGGTATCCTTCTAATGGTAATTTTGATTTGTTGGGTTGCTCTGATGCTGATTATACGGGAAGTTTAACTGATAGAAAGAGAACTAGTGGCACTTGTTTTATGCTAGGACACTCTTTAGTTTCATGGTCTAGCCGTAAGCAAAATAGTGTTGCATTATCCACTACTGAAGCAGAGTACATTGCCTTAGGCAGTTGCTGTGCTCATGTATTGTGGATGATACAAACATTATCTGACTACGGACTAGCTCTTAAAAGAGTTCCTCTTAGATTTGATAGCAAAAGTGCCATAGAGCTTTCTAATAATCCTGTACACCACTCTCGTACTAAACATATTGACGTAAGACACCATTTTCTTAGAGATCACCTCACTAAAGAGGATGTGTCTGTTGAGTTTGTTTCCACGGAATCACAACTTGCACACATATTCAGCAAACCTTTGGTTGAGGCTCGCTTTTGTCGTCTTCGTCTTAAGCTTGGTATTATTGATAAAAATTAGTACGAGATTTCATGCTTTCTTGTGTGCTTGAACTTTTTTGTTTGTATGCTAGTAGTTGCATTGTTATGTGCGCATGATTTTTCTTTGTTTTGTGTGATAACATCTCATGTTTGCTTTAGTATTTCATGCATAAAAACAAAAAAAACAAAAAAATGAAAAAAATGGTGCTTAAATGTGTATCATTCTATTTGATTCATTAAAGAAGTCTTCATAAATGATTTTCATATCTATGTAGAAATTGGTGTATTATTGCTTTTGCTACATGCGCATGTTCATCTTTTTGAATATTCATGGCATGTTCAATGCCTAAAAATAACTTGATTTCTACGCCTACTTTTTTCACTTCCACATGTATTATTATTGTTGCACATTTGGAGATATCGTTTATGAAGTATGGAAAGTGAATGTATGAGGAAAACTTAACTGAAAATCTAAGGGATATGATATACCTTGCCATGGATAAAAATTGAGCATTAAAAAAATGATACTACAAGTATAAAAATGAAAAAGAAGGTTAATTGCTCCGTATGAAAAATGGATACAATCCTTGGCAACGGTATTACCCACGAGTATCCAACCTAAGCTTTATGGGTAAACTTTAGTGTTGGTGTATTTACTTGTTAAGAAATGCCACCCCCACATCTAAGAGTCCTTATAAGCTATTTTTTTGTGGGTGTGGTATCTTGACCTCATTCTTAATGAGATGGAAAAAATCAATCCTAGGTGATAGCACGTTATACAGAAAATGTGGATTTGTTTTAGTTGACTTTCTTAAATGATTCTCATTATGTGCTTCAATTTTAATCATCACACAAACATGTTGGTGTTGAATTATTAGTTGATTTACATCATTGGATTTGACTTGATTATTATATGGTAGTAAACATGCAATTGTTGGTAATGGTTAATAATGCACTCTTTCTGCATGTCATATGCTATTGACTTCGTGTTTCAACTTTTAATGATAACAAAGAGGGAGAAAATTGGGAAGTAGACCATGAATTGGTATTGTGTTCTTTAACTTGTGGTATTGTGTGCTTTTGGTATTTGGTACTATGAATTGGTATTTGATATGAATGCTCATGAGAATCTGAATGCTTAATTAAGGGGGAGCACAAATATAGGGAGAGCATGCATATTGTTAACTTTGCACATCATTGTTTGCACACCATTATATATCATTACGTGTCACCCTCTGTCCTCACACTTTCACACACACTATTTGGAAATTTATTGCTCGAATCTTATACTTAGTTTGTCATCATCAAAAGGGGGAGATTGTTGGGAGCAACGATATATGAACTTCGTGTTTGATGATAACAAACACGTGTGAACGTTTTAATGTGTGTGTTAAGTGTTTCAGGAATGGCGAGCTTGTGATTAATTCACAGAGAGACTTAGTCAATGTACAAAGGAGAAATAGTCAAAAGGGAGATGCAATCAATTGTAAGTTAATTGGAGTTAAGATAAAATCCTTTTCCAAATCTATTCCATACTTCATACACATTGCCAATCACCCTTGCACTTGGACTCTCCCTAGCCGAATTCACGTTGACCATTGGATGTACATTTAGCAGCACAAAAATCCTAAGCACCCATTTTTAAGTCATCACCCAAATATGTGCTAGGGGAGGCCGGCCAAATAAATTAAAAAGAAAACCTAGCTGATTCTTGTATGCCGCAACCCCAAAAAGAGAGCCAGTCGCAAGTTTTATTTTTGTGATTGAGGTCTTAAAAGCCCTAGCTTGCTTCAACCTCTCTGTGTGCAAAAATCCCAAAGAACGGCCAAAAATTCCAAAACTCCAAGAGCCCAAAGATTTTCTCCCAAAAACAAAGCAAAAAGGATCAGAGCCGCAATCTTTTTTTGTTGTTCATGGCCAATGCGATTTCTATTCATGGCCATTTTCTTTGACCGCTTGAAGATTGGTTGACAGCCGCACCATTGTGTTTTTCGTTGAAAAATCTCAAAGCGCATCTCTCCCTTTGCAAAACTCCAAGAGCAGGCGCATCTCTTCTTTGCCATTTTCCAAGAAGCCGCAATCTTCTTCCAATCAGAGCAGGCCAAAATCAAACTCCAAGAGGCCTTCATCAATTCCCCAAGGCCCCAATGCAGTCGCATATTTCTCTTGCAAGTCCCAAAGACCAGGCCGCAATATTCATTGAGAATCTCCAGGAGCTGTGCACAAAATCCCAAAGACTTCCCCCGTCGCAACTTGGTGCATGCCGTGACCTCTTCCCTCCACAACTTGGTGTTTAATTGTTGCATGCCGCAAGCAACTTTGGAGATTGAAATTGGAGCATGCCAACTTGAGGAGCCGTAACCTGATCAGAGACTACATGCCACAACTCGAATTCCAAGCCGCAACGTGCTGATTGAGGGGACTAGGGACTACTACCTGTCAAACGAGATCTGACCACGTGCTGAATGACAGAGACACCAACGCAACATAACTACTTGACCAAGTAGATCTTCTACTTGACCGAGTAGCCCATATCAGCCAGAGCAGTAGAAGCAGCAAAGCGAAGCCTATATCAACTCGACCGAGCAGACGTTGCTAAGCGACCGAGTAGTGCGACGCGACCAGCCAAGTTGGTGGGCCTAAGTGCATAGATTTTCCTAGATTTTGGGGGATCCCTACCCCTTGTATTTAAGCATGATTTTTACCATATTTCTAAGAGACTAGACTTTTAATATTTCCCTTAGAGAGTTTTGTGTCGTGGCTATTTTGTGAAGACTAAAGCTTGGATTTTTATTGATCTTTATTGCATGGAAGCTTGATATTCTTAATTCTCTTGTGTTTGCTATCTCTCTACGATGTGTTGGTACGATTTCTAAACTTCCTATGCTTTATTTGATGCTTTCGCATGCCATGATGAACTCTCTTGTTTTATCGAATCTTCTATGTCTATCTCTATGATTCACGAGTAGTTCTATCTAGGGCTAATGGATTAGCCCTAGGATCTTATGATTTAGATGTAAAGTTAGGATTTTTAGGTTGCGTCTGTTCATAAAGGTAAGTGTTTTGGTTAATCTAGCCAAGTTTGTAGGAGATCTCGTACTGAGATCATGTCCATGTTCTGTGGCCATGATGTGCGTAAAGAGTATCCTATGAACTTAATTAGGGAGTTAGTGGATTCAATTAGGGTTTGCGGCCATGCCCGATGCACTCCTTGATGGGATCCATCGACGTCCTATATTGCTAATTGATGGATACCACCCATTGCTTCAATGAGAGCTACCAAAGCACACATCAAAGCTCTAGCCACGAGAGTGGCATGAGTGGAGATCATTCTACCCACGGGAGTGGTATTAATATTGTCAATTCTTAATGCATGGATCGCACGTCATGCCTATCGCAAGAGCGGGGGTTAGCATGTGATACATTAGACCATGGTGACTAGAGCCATGAGTTCTACATCTTAGATGTGACAATCCCTAATAAAGACAATGCAACGTAAGAGTTCTAACCTAGCATCGACATCCGACGATCCTAGTGGCAAGTCCTAACGCCCTAGTCTTTTATTATTTATTACAACCTAGTTTGAGTTATAACTCCACAACAACCAATCTTTCGAAACCGACTGCTAGCAATATTCCGAAGACTTAGGAATCACCCAAGACCATATTAGCGTTCACGTCCCTGTGGGATCGATATCTTTTATACTATAACTTGACACTGTGCACTTGCGATACCGTCCAGGAGTTACATTTAGGATGCATCTAGCCTTTGGCATTCGTACCACTGCTAGGCCGGGTTTAAGTGTTAGTTCTGGGTGCGTCACATTGGCGAAAGGAGGGGGAATTAGGGAAAAAACCGAAGTAATGCAAATGCTGTGGGGGCCAAAGAAAATAGCACCAAGGGGAGGAATGAAGCTTACGGGGGTGGGATGAGAAGCACAGGAGAGTGCACAGACGATGGATGAATCGGCCTCAAGGAGAGAATACTTCTGGGAATGACCTTCCATCTCCAATGCCTATGCCTCTGGGGTCTCTGCAGGCTGACGCTGGGGCCACCATTTTCCCTAGTGTGGATGCAAAGTTCCTCTTGGTTTTCCAAGCATGACTAGCCCACGATCGGAGATGGCTGTAATAGGGCATGTTGCCAACAACATAACCCACCAGAGTGCTAGCCCAACAAAGGGCAGCAACATCAACCTCCATAGTTGGAAGGGCATCAAGAACCCCAGACTCAGAGGGGATCGGAGCAGAGAAATGCAACTCACAGTTGGGGGAGAGAGAGAGAGAGAGAGAGAGAGAGAGAGAGAGAGAGAGAGAGAGAGAGAGAGAGAGAGAGAGAGAGAGAGAGAGAGAGAGAGAGAGAGAGAGAGAGAGAGAGAGAGAGAGAGAGAGAGAGCACCGAGAAGAGCAAATGTAGATGTAAGAAGGAGTAGTAGAGTAGATGGATCGAGGAATATATGGAACAGTTTGGTCTGGCAAAGAGTCAAACACCATGCGAGCCCCCAGCTGCCCCAAAATAAAGGCTGATCCAAGGAGGGAAGCTTGCATCGGAGGTTGCCCCTGAACAATCACAGAGAAGGAAGAAGGGCCCACACGCCCCTAACCACCCACCCCGCCCCGATGATCAGTAGCTGTAACGGCCGGTATTTTATAATAAGTATTTTGCATGTATTTTATTTTTTTCTGGTGGTTTCCGTATCTGTACTTAATGACATATCTGTATTACGTATTATTGTTAGGCGTAGTTTTCTTCGTAATCGTGTTTCGTACATACGTATTAACTATAACTACTTTTAAATCAATTATTATAATTTCATTAATAAATATTTCAAATTTGAATTCAAATATTTAAATCCGTTCCTTAAATACTCATATGAGACTTTTAACCATGTTAATAACTATTTAATCCCACCCTTAATTACAATTAATCTCCTTGTTTCTTTCCATATTCTTTTAGATTTTAAACCTTCTTTTTAATCAAAACTTTCCATTTTTGATCCTAATAAAGGCTATAGCAGATTTAGTATTATTCTCTAATCAAATCCCTTTCATCCCCATGATTATTATTAATTCCAATTCCAATTCAAAATTTGAAATACTTCTATATATACTTCATGAAACTTCTTATCAAATGATTAATGACACTTTAAAAATATTAAATCGCTAGTATTAAAATTGTTATTAAGACCCATTCTTTGGCTAGTATTTAAATCTCATAATTATTTTACTAATTCTAATACTTACCTTGTTTTCGTAGCATTATCACCTACCATTTCTAAACATTTCCTTTCTTTTCCCTTAGCAATAAACCCTAACCCTCTAACAAAACTTCTCAACCGTCTCATTGTTTGGTCCGCCTCAAAACCCAAGGCTGCATTCTTCTCAAACCCTACTATAGGGCTGAACCCCAACTCAACATCTCCAAGCTTCCAACCTCCCCTCATCACCTGTCCTCAGTCACCTCTGACCAAGCCGCCATCCCACATCCTTGCCCCACCGCACCGATGTCCGACCACGACGCAAACACCCCCACGGCTTCCCTGAGCCGCTGTAAGGACCCTGGCTATGGAGAAAACACTAGAAGGGGGTTGAATAGTGTTTAAGCAATTTAAAACGATTGTTACACCAATTTAAATGCTAACCAACAAAATAATGCGGAATAGAAATTAAACCCTGTCACGTCCCGCTTCCCAAAAATACGGATGCAAAGCGTGACTAAGGCCCGCTTGGGCCGGAGCTGTGAAGCCTGGGCCCAATAAGCATATGTAGGGGGTGCCATTTTAAAAATTTCAGGTTCTTGCATTTATAAAGTTCGAAACAACAGAAAGTACAGAAAGAAATTTGCTTTCATTAATATAAAGAGATAATATCCAGCGAGTACAAGAGTCTAAAAAGAGAGGCCTAAGCATGGAAACAAACTATCGAAAGAGAGTAAACTAAAAGTGGTAACCTCTGAAAGGCAACGACGGTAAAGACTTCTAGGTCTGGCCCTCGTCAGGAACGTACTCCGGGTCGTCGTCATCTGGCTCCACGTACTCCGGTATGTCTGACTCGTTCACGTGCTCTGGCTCAACACCTGACGTACAACACCCAAGAGAAAAGCAACTGTATGTCAGGTAAAGTCTACAAGGAGGGTTAGACTTTACTGCAAGTGTCCTGAAATTTGAAGCAATGTTTTACTGGTTGATTAACATGCTGAGGTTATACATGGCAGTTATAGAAAGTAAACGTTACAGGGAAAGTAAACGCGTCAAGCAGTAGCCGTAGCGTGTGCTACCAACTACGGGACTAACCTAAGAGGGACGAGACAAGACAGGACAAGACAAGACGAGACAAGACACGTGTGACTCGAAGGGTTCACGCCTTACGGTTCGAGGGGGATCAGACCCTCTCCCCGTGCGCACACTCAACCCTACCCCAACCCAAGTGCTCAGGACAAGAAGGTACATGGATCACTCTCACTGGGAGAGCATCCGAAACACCTGGAGGCTTTTTGTATAACAGGGATCACTCTCGCGTGGAGAGCATCCGAAACGCCCATAGGCTTTTTTTGTATAACAGGGATCACTCTCGCGTGGAGAGCATCCGAAACGCCCATAGGCTTTTTGTGTAACAGGGATCACTCTCGCGTGGAGAGCATCCGAAACGCCCGTAGGCTTTTTGTGTAACAGGACACGACATGACACGTAAGGAATTGTTATTCTAGGGGGTCCACACGCACGCACACACAGGAAAACCCTAAGGTGTCAAAAGTTGTTGTTGAGCTTAGACTTCGTCGTCAAGTCTAAGCTGTCTGGGGCGTCCCAGACGCTATCATTTCTTGTCCGGTTCTCTTTGTTTATATTTTAACAGTTCTAAAAGTCAAAGGCCCAAACACGGCCGAAAGTGCAAGTGAGTACACTTGCCTGTGGTGGCGAGTGTGTCGTCCGTCCGGAGCGTCCCGTCCAAGCGTCGCATCTGCAGTAGTCCGTCTGAAACAGGGTCAATGCGACGGTGTCAGGTCGCGTTTTTCATCAATCCTATTAAGGTTTGCTTCTAAAATTGGCGGGACTACCCTAACAGTCAAAAAGTCACGTTTTTGATGTTTTGTTCAGTCTAGATCGACGTCTACCCTATGTGCACAGAAAATTTGTCCGTTCGTCGATCTTTCCTACGGTGGGCAACGTTTTACAGATGCTGAAAATAAATTTAGTTCAATTTGATCAATTTTAGATTATGTTTTGATGAGTTATAGTGTGGGTTTTACTACTCGTTAGGGAAACCAACCTCGTGACGTCGTCCAACAAGCGGAAGTCGGGTCTGAACGGCGAAGTGTCGGCGTCATCTGGAACTCCTCGGCCATGGGTAGCGCAGCGAGGTACTTATGGACAGTGGGGTGGTGGCACGAAATCAGCGAGCTAACCGCGATCCTCCTCCCGTTGCGAGTAGCGCAACTGATCTTCACAATAACGGCGACGTCGGCTAAAAGTACGTGCGTGCGGTAACGCACGTGAACTCCGAGAGTCCAAGGGGGCTGTCGGTAGATGAAGTAGGGTCAGTGGAGGATGCTCAACCTGGTGGGTGGCCAACGGCGTGAGCGTACGACGGTGGGTGGTCGTGAGAAGCCAGAGAGGACAGATTCGCGCAACGTCAGTTGTCGACTGTCCCAGCGGAATTCCAGCGATGAACAGCGAAAACAGGAAGTTGCAGAAGGTAAATGACTTCAAGATGAAGTCAACGGCAGTGGAGTTGTCGTTGGGGGTTGTCAGAGGTGATTGTGCGCGGGCGTCGAAGTTCAGCTTCCAGATCTGTGAAAAACAGCCGATACAACGTGTTCCGACGAGGATTCCGGGATCTACAGGTAGGCGAAGAGTGTGAGGGAAAATGCAGTTGGTAGAGGGGTTCGATAGGAGTCCAACGGCAGTAGGGTGGTCGTCGTAGGTTGCCGGATGGCTGGTGGGCATGAGTTTTCCCGGCGGTGGCGTAGATTTGTAAAACTGTCGTTTGGGTTGTGTTTGAAAACATTTTGAGGGGGATAGAGATGAGGGAAGAGGGTAAGAGGAGTTGGAGATGATCGGGTGGTTCGATAAGAGTCCGACGGTGGTAGAGTTCGTCGGAGGGGGTCGCCGGAGAGGCGACGACGGCTTTCCGGCAGAGTGCATAGATCTGTGAATTTCGGCCTGGGCTGCTCTTTTTTGGGATTTTTAGGGGTGTTTGAGGGTGAGAGAGAGTAGAGGAGAGGGAGAGTGAAGGACCGGGGATAGAAGGGGATTGCCGGAGATGGACGGCGGCGCCGTGCGGTGGTGGGGTGGCCGAAAAAATGGGTTAGGTGGCTGTCCACACTTTCGACCATGGGAGGGTGTTCTTTTTGGGTGTTTCAATGGGGAAGGAGAAAAGAGAGGAGGGAGAGAAGAAAGAGGGAGGTGGTGGATGGCTGGAGCTCGCCGAAGGGTGGCCGGAGCTCGTGCGTGACGAGGTTGAAGAAGGAGAGGGCCGACGGCTGGCTCCCATGCGTTTTGCCTAGGGTTGTTTCATGGGTTGTTTTTAAGATGATGATAGTGCTAAGTAGGATATAGAAATGGGTATAAGTTGGGTGATGACTAGGAGAGAGGGTGAGTGAGGGGGTGTGCAAAGAAGGGATGAGGAAGGTGAGGATAGCTACAACAATATCCTCATGTGATACGTAGGGATTTACTAAATGATTTGATTAGGAAATTGAATTTGGGTTTGATTTGGGCTTAATGGGCTTGGGTTTTTATTAGCGATTTGGGTGGGCTAGGACTGTCAGAAAAATACGAAAAAATATGGGGACGATCGTGCCGAAGAGAGGCTCGGAGATACAGTGGTCAATCGCGTGTTTGGTCCAAGGAAAATGAACAGAAAAATAAAAGATTCGGAGACTAAGTCTAAAGCTACGACAACTCTGCAATCAAACTCGATTTGTGGGAGAACGACCCGTGAAATGACGTTCACTAAAAATCCCACAAATAACTACTCTTCTATACGGTCACAACGACATATCACACATATAGTCCGGATCCAAGAAGAGGCCAAATAAAATATGCACACGAAAAGAGTCGTACGCGTAGAAAATACGAACGGTCGAAAAGCGGCCGTTACAAACCCAAATTGAAACAAATGCAAATGCAAGGATGTTTCAAGGGTTCGAATTACCCAAGTCACTTCCCGACTTGTTCCCGGTAATCCTACGTCCCTTCCACCCGGATACCTCCGGATACTCAAGTTAGAACCCTAACTTGCGGTTTCCTTAAAACCCACTTGTAGCAACCCTACAAGTGAAATCGAAATACAATCGATTGAACTTGACTCCCACAACTTGGGAGTAAGTAAACCACTCTCACAACCCGAGAGCAAAATCAAATAACGAACGTTATGAAATATGAAAGCATCACTTACAATCACATATGCCCTGAAGTAAAACTTGAAGGAGAAGTGTGTTGTGTGTTGAAGACTCTCTTGGAAGAGAGGAAAAGCCCTTTCTCTTGACTGCACCAAATGCCTAGAAGATGTCTCTTGGATTCTAGGTTGGAGAGCAAGAGATGAAGATAGGAATTCTTAGGGCTTTAGGATTTGAGAGCTTTGAACTTGAGAATGAAAGCTTGAAAGATTTTGCAATGGAATATCTAGCTTAGTAACCTCTCAATGGAACAGTAGATGCTCCTTATACAGGTTTCTCAAATACACAAAACAGAATTAGCAAAAACCCTTTTGGAATCCGTGAGAAAATTCTAAACGGATAGAATCTGCGCTCGCGACAGTCGACTGTTGAAGAAACCACAGTCGATTGTTGCACAGTCAGACCGGGTAGGTGAAAATTTTTAACGGTAACTTACCATGTGGACAGTCGATTGATGAAGCATAGACAGTCGACTGTTGAACCAACAGGCGACTGTAAATCCTACTATAGTCGACTGGCCGTAAGTGCATAAGTTAAAGAATTCTAGAAAACATCTGGGATAACAGGACAGACGACTGACGAGGAGATAACAGTCGACTGTTAGTCAGAACAGGCGACTGTAAGTCCTTCTACAGACGACTGTCAAAACCCTGAGATTTTCCAGAGAGATGAGTCAACAAATTGGCTCACAGACAGACGACTGATGCAGTATTGACAGTCGACTGATCCAAAGGACAGTCGACTGTAAATCTAACATAAGTCGACTGGCCGTAAAAGACAGATCAATAGATTTTGGGTAAATGACAGACATGCGACTGATTTACAAAACACAGTCGACTGTCACTTGGACAGGCGCCTGTGAATCGTTCAAGAGTCGCCTGTGGAAATTAAAACAGAGAATACCAAAACTAGACTGTAGAAGTTTGTGCATAACAGGTGACTGTAGAACAAAACACAGTCGACTGTTTTTGAGACAGGCGATTGTAAAACATTTAGCAGTCGACTGTTATATATATGACATGCACAATCTAGTTTGAAATGAATTGGAGACAAAGGAAGCTTGAACTAAAGACATCCTAAGACAGAAATGAAGATGTGTGTGTGTGCTCCAACACTGTTCTACTTTTAAGCTACATACTAGAAGAGATAAAAGAAATTTACATTAAAAAACTCTCTTCTATCCAACACATGAGCTTGAAGTCTTCATGGAGCTTCAATCATCAACTTCGATCATCCAATCCATTTCATTTGCCTTCAATGAACTTTGAGTGTCATCCATTGCAAGTAGATCTTCATAATAAGCTTAGGCAATGGATTAACTACAAAATAGGGGATTAGTCACAAGTATTTATGTTTGCTCATCATTAACACCAAGTAGGGAGAAGTCCAATACCCAACATTCTCCCCCTTTTTGATGATGACAAACAAACAAAAACAAAAAGATAAATAATTGTGCTTAATGAAAAACTTACTCCCCTACATAGATGCCAATCAAGTTAGTCAACAAATAATAGGACATCTATATATCAATTGATGCAAATGAGTAAGATATGGATGAATGAAATGAATTTAATACATGAAATCTAGGATTTTAAAAGTCCCTATTCATTGTATCTTACTCCCCCTGAATCTAAGGCAACTTCAATCTTAGATTCAAGTGTTATTAGGACATACTTAGCACATTCATTATGAATCTATGTGTTTATTTCTCTCCCCCTATGGAATTATCCAAAAAGGTGGGAGTATAAACAACAACAATAATCGTGCTAAATAAGAACTATCAACAATCAAGGAGTTTAAAGATTTATAAAATCAAAAGTCATATGATAACATCATAAACTTATGTGAATAAAGGAATGGAAGTCCAATAACAACGTTTGAAATACTCGAAGAAAACATATTTATCAAAAAAATATGCATCACATGACATATAATATGTATAACCCAATATGAAGTCCAATATTGTCGCAAAAACACATCAGGAGAGAATATATCATTCATGGAGACAATATCACAATCATCACACAGATATGATTAGCAATTATATACGGTGTGAAACATAAGGTGAAACTGCAATAATATATATATATATATATATATATATATATATATATATATATATATATATATATATATATATATATATATATATGGGTGAAGTGTTCCTAGGGTGACTCCTTAGATTAAATCTAAGGAGTCGCCCCCATTTTCTCACATCTCCCACAATTTTTTTTGAAATTATTTTTCATAGCATTGTTGGTCACATCATGGATGATCAACATACCAAAAATCAAGTCATTCCAATACTTTAAAAGCCCTCATCTATCCCTTGCAACTTCAACGGTCTCAAAACGTGCTGAAAAACACATAAAGTTGCGAGGGGTAGATGGGGGCTCTAAAAGTATTGGAATGACTTGATTTTTGGTATGTTGATAATCATTGATGTGACCAACAATCCCAAGAAAAAAAATTCAAAAAAAATTGTGGGAGATGGGAGAAAATGGGGGCGACTCCTTAGATTTAATCTAAGGAGTCACCCTAGGAACACTTTACCCTATATATATATATATATATATATATATATATATATATATATATATATATATATATATATGTATGTATGTATGTATGTATGTATGTATGTATGTATGTATCAGATGACAGGAGTACAAGTCAGATGGACATCCACATGTCCATCAAATACATCATGATCTCAAAAAAATACTACATCATGATATCAAAAATACATCATCAGATATCAGAATACATGATCACAACAGAGAAACTCCATCAAACACCAAATATCCATCACTACACAAACTATAACCATCATACAAACACAGAAGAACCACTCAACCATACCAAAACAGACCAAAAAAATCTAGGTCTCCGGGTAAGTGAAAAAAAAGGAAACAGCTGCAACATCAGTCAATGTGAATGACAGTGGGGTCCGAGGGACGACCAGATGAGCGGAACATCAGCCGAGCAGAGCGACGAGTAGGAAAAGCAGGACTCTTCCTCTTGGAAGACGAAGCATGAGCGACAGAGGATTCTGCAAGAGTAGGAACAAGAGATTGGACAATGGGGGTCTGGACAACTGGGGTCTGGACCATAGAAGATACAGGCATAAAGCCTGGAGGAGGAGGAACACCAACAGGGGCAGTATCCTCAGATTTAGAGAACAGCGCCTGAAGCTCGCCAAGAATGGGAAATCCATGAAGCAAGAGGGATTTGTACTGCAGCTCAAGAAGAAGATTGAGCTTCTCATCCATGGTGGAAGTAAGCTTCTCGAGAGAAGAGACTCGGTCACTCAATCTATCGAGAAGAAAGTCCTCAAGGGGTACTGACGGAGGAGTACGAGGAGGATGATCACCTGGCTGAGAGGTGAGATCAGCGACAGTCTCTGGAGGAAAGGGGTCACCGACCACAACATTCAAGAAATCCCTAGACGAAGAGGGCGAAGAGGGAACCGGATCAGTGGGTAGAGGAGTGGGGACCGGATCATCAAGGAAGTCGAAAGATCCCTTAGGAAAAAGATTACCAGAGGGATCCATGAGATCAATCGATTGAAAGCTAGGTCAAGCAAGCTATGAACAACAACGAACACAATTCCTGCAAGATGTCGATCTACAGATGAGCAACACACGAGCAACCAAATGAAGGAGGAAGATCGCGATGCCATGAAGAAATCGGAGGAGAGATCTACAGAAAATTTCGAGCGGGAAGATGTGCGGTTTCAGTCAGATGAGAGAGAAATACGTGGGTCGAAAAGAACTGTCTTGACGATTATAAGAAAGGGGGGAATTAATCTGGGCCGTTGGATAAAAGAATTGACGGCTCAAATCAAAGCAGTGAACCACCACAACAGGAGACAGTCGACTGAAGAACAAAAGTCAGTCGACTGGCTGAAATGAAAAGAAATAAGCTAAGGATGACAGACAGTCGACTATTGAGTAATACACAATTGCTTGTCCGAGGGACAGTCGACTGTATTATACCCTTCAGTCGACTGACTGAGAATCAGTAAAACTCATCAAAAAGACAGAGAGTACATGCGAATTTTGACAAAGATAACAGGCGCCTGATGACTAAAATATAGTCGCATGTTGAAACAACAGTCGACTGTAAAATTTTCATCAGTCGTCTGTGTGAAAGATACAAGTTTCTGACAGAGAAGATAGAGCAGGGCAGTCGACTGTCGAAGGAGAGACAGTCGGCTATACTGGTCCAAAAATGCACAGTGAGATAAAAATCCAGAGGATAAGAACTCATCCTAGGACCTATACTCTAATCAAAAACTCATCATAAAATCAATATCACACGATAAATCATCTCTTAAACAAATCTCTTAAAACAATCTGAAAACACATGTAATCAGAGAAATCTCAATTGCCTTTCTTAAACAAATATATGAAATATCAAAAGAAGAGAGGCAACATGATGATATGAGTGATCACTCCTTATTGCACACTTTTTTCCCGCATGTTTGCAAGCCATTTAGATCGCCCAAATCATGTTTTTCACGATATATCGACGATATTGCGATGTTTTTCACGATTTGTTGTTTTTGTCGCATTTCAGGTGATTTGACGCGATTTGGAGTGATCTCGAGATGCGCTTACTCCAGAGGGTCACCGACGACCTCCCCAAGGGGTATTTTGCTGTTGGAGAGGAGCGGAAGAAGAAAGGACGTCGCAGGAGCGACGAGGAGGCCAAAACAAGCTGTTTGGGCATTTTTGGTGTCCCACTCGGCCGAGTGAAGGAGCCACTCGGCCGACCAGCGAGACACCGCTCGGCTGACCAGATCGGATACGTTTCATACGTGCACTCGGCCGAGCGACGGAGACCACATCAGCCGAGTGACGAGATCCCGTCCGCCCGAGTGGCGCCTAGACGAAGCCATTCAAAAATCGCCAACTTACTGTTATTCGTCTGCCTGAGCTTCAGAAGATCCACTCGGCCGAGTGGCAATTGCCGACCGCCCGAGTACCAAGAAGCCAGCGGCCGAGTGACGACAACTCACTCGGCCGAGCGACTCCCGAAGTGAAGACCCCTGAAGGCCCCGACTTACTGGAAATTTACAGGGTTTCTCACTCGGCCGAGCGACTTTTCTCACTCGGCCGAGTGCGACGCGCTGCCTGTAGCGAAAATTGCGGATTTCAGGCTGCGCAGGGGTATTTTGGTCACAGTTTTTGGACGATTTTGGGGGGGTATTTTACCCCAGTTTTTACCCTAGTTTAGAGAGCTTTTTCTCTTAGATTTTTGCAGCTTTTTAGATTAACTTTTTTAGCTTTATTCTTGTGATTGGAGAGGAGACAAAAGTTGATTTTTGTTGAATTATTTGAAGAACTCCATTGGTTTGTGCTCTCTTCTCTAAAAATTCTATTTTTATTGCATATCTCAATATTGTGATGAATTCTCTTGCTTATTTCATTGATTATTTTTGTGTTTTTACTATGAATTGTGAGTAGTCTCCACGTCTTGGGGGCGTGGGGATGAACCCTACAAGCCCAATTTCATATTTGTGATGAATTAGTAGAAATTTTGCTAGAATTGTTATTTAGGATTAGTTTGGGAGCGATTTACTACGGATAGCTAGGAGTTCATACTGATTGGGATTTGCAAGAGATTGGATCCCAATTCGATAGGAAACCCTAGAAATCCGAATTGGGTTGGAATCGAATTTCCGTAGTATCGGTTTGCAAGAGATTGGACCGATACTAGGGTTCCCGGTTGCAATTCCGTGCCGATACCCGTTTGCAAGAGATTGGACGGGTAGGAACTATCCCAACCTAGGTTGTGGCCCGAGTTTGCACGAGAGTGGGCTCGGTGCGCGATTGAACGATGATGTTGATCCTAATGCTAGCTTCCCTAGGCTAGGGTTTGCAAGAGATTGGACCCGAACCTAGGATAGCTATAGACCGGCAACAGCGCGAGAGCGTGAGCTTGGTTCTACATTCAGTTGCAACTAGTTCATCCAAAATCTTCTTCTAGCAATTTTGATACCGATGAACCACATTGACGAGATACGGTGAGTAGCGGGAATTCCCCATTCCCTAGACGTTCTTTATTTGATTTGATATTTCCGTACTTTGTTTGACGATTGTGACAGGATTGCCAAAGGCAAATTTCTCTCTTCTTAAATAGCCAGGTTGATTGGAACAAGTACGGTCATTCGTCCTCCCTGTGTTCGATATCCCGCTCGCCACTTTGCCGTGCGCTTGCGGTAAAACTACAACCGTTCTTTGGGTTACATTCCGGAGCGATCAAGTTTTTGGCGCCGCTGCCGGGGAGGCGATTGCGTTTGATCTTACCACCCTAGCTATTATTATTATTATTATTATTTTATTTCTTTATTTTTCTTTTACCTAACCCTTCCATTGTGCTAATCACTCCTTTGAAACCTTGTTCTCCTGTGCATGAACACGAGATCTACAGCGGACCCTGAAGCTATATTATTTGATCCCGAGATCGAACATACCGCGCGGAGAATTAGAGCAGAGAGGAGACAAGATCGGGAAGGGAGGTTTATGACCAACCCGGAAACTGCGGACCAATTAGCGGCAAGAATGGCGAGGATAATTTCTATTCGAGATAGGCTTCGGCCTAAGACCTCTTCTACGACCTCATCCATTGCCATGCCGGAGTTGTCGGCTGACAAGAACTTTGAGCTGAAGACTGGACTAGTGGTTCTGATGCAGCAGGATTCATTTCATGGGAATGCCCATGAAAATCCCCACTACCACATCCAATTATTCTTGTCGAAGTGCGCCACATTTCAGATGCCGGGGGTCTCCATCGATGCCATCAGACTGCGTCTCTTCCCCTTCATACTAAAAGACAAGGCACTCTATTGGTTGAGGACGCAGGCTGAGGGAGTCTTTACCACTTGGGACGAGTTGGCGAGTGCATTCATTGATAAGTTCTATCCGCCCTCCAAGACGGTGAAGATTCGGAGCGATCTCATGTCCTTCAAGCAAGGACCCCAAGAGACGCTCTATGAGGATTGGGAGCGTTTTAAAGATCTGTAGCATCAATGCCCGCACCATAGCATTGAAGATTGGGAGCTAGTTCATAGCTTCTACAATGGTCTCCAACCGGGGACCAAACAAATTATTGATGCCGCGGTGAATGGTGCTGTCTTATCAAAGACTCCCGAAGAAGCTACGGCCCTAATTGAGGAGATGGCCTCAAACAATCAACAATGGGGCGATGAGCGAGGACACTCTACGTCCTCCTTGAAGCCAACTAGTATCTATGAAGCGAAGGCCGTAGCGGAGCTTACAAGCAAGTTTGATTCTCTCCACAAGGTAGTGGAGAGACTGGAGAAGTTTATCACGGAGCCCCAAGGAACCCCCTCCACCTCCGTACCAACGAACCAAATGTGTGATTGGCAAGACCAATCTCAAGCCATGTATGTGGGAGGAGAGCAAGGAGAAGGATCCTTGGAGCAAGTACAATATGTCGTGGGGAACCAAGGGTATTGGGCCAATCCGGCCACAAGAAATCATCCCGGATTCTCTTACGCCAACAATGAAGGAGATTTGAACCCGCCACAACCACCACCTCAACAAGCTCGACCACCACCACCACCCCAACAACAACACTATCCGCCGAGGGGGCCTCCACAACAAAGTTTCCAACCGAAGCAACAAGTCCCACCTTATAGGCCGCCCGGATACAATCAAGGGTGGAGAAATCAAAATCAAAACCCTCCACAAGCTCAACAACAATCCGACTTCGAAGCTAGAGTGGAGGCATTTATGGTCGAGCAAAAGAAGGTCAATGCTACCTTGAAGGCGGGGCAAGACTCCCTTACAACCGTTGTAGCTCAAATCTCGGAGCAATTGGCGTTGCTCAATCGGAACACTCAACAATTGCCGGCGCAACCCGAGCAAAACCCACGGGGCAACACCGGCCACATCAATGCCGTAGTTGCCGTTACTACTAGAGGCGGGAAGGATACCACCCCCGCCATGATTCCTACCGAGGAGCCCGTGGAGGAAAGTTTGGAGCCAATTGAGCCGGATGTTGAAGTTGAGAAGGAGAAAGAGCCGCAAGAAAAGGAGAAATCTAGAGCGGAGCAATTGATTGAGGAGAGGCGCTTCATGCCACCGGTCCCATTCCCCCAAAGGCTTGCTAGAGCGAAAATGGAGAAAAGGCTAGCAAAGTTTCTCGAGTATCTGAGAGGGTTTAGCCTCAACATTCCCTTCCTCGATGCCATCGTGGAAATCCCCACATATGCTAAATTTCTAAAGGATTTGATTTCGGGGGGGGAAGAGGAAGGAAAAGATCATGCTAGCCGAGGAGGGCTCTTGGTTCACCAAGAGAGAAAAGGAGCCGGCCAAATTCAAAGATCCGGGGAGTTTTCGGATTCCTTGCACCTTGGGCGGCGTCCCTTTACAAAAAGCATTGGTGGATTTAGGGGCTAGTGTAAGCCTCATGCCTCTCTCCATGTTCCTAAGGCTAAACACCGGGACGAAGTTGAAACCTACAGACATGCGGATACAATTAGCCGATGGACGGATAACAAGGCCGGTAGGGATCACCGAAGACATCCCGCTACAAGTCCAGGGGGGAATATGCTTGCCATGTGACTTAGTGATCATGGACGTTAAGGAGGAGGGAGATACGTCATTGATACTTGGACGCCCGTTCCTCGCCACCGCCGGAGTCATTGTCGACGTGCGAGAAGGTACCCTAACTTTAAACGTTGGCAACATCGAGGTGGAGCTTCACATTCCTAAGGCTATGAAACACATGCCTTACCACGAGGAGCTTGACTACATGGACCTCCTTGATGAGGTAATTGAGGAGGCGATCCCCCACTCGATTGGCGCTCTATTCGATGAAGATTTCGAGGAAGGCCCGGATTTAGGCCAAGATGAGAAGAAAAATGATTCCCTTGACCTCTTCGCTGAAAGTGATGAAGGCGAAGCTGATGTCGCAAGGATTCGAGAGCTCTGCAAGCTCTCGAAATTGAAGTCTCCGAAGAAAGCTCCGCCGATACGGAAATCGGCGTCACCGGTGAAGCCGTTGACCGGAGCAAATGCTAGCTTGGGGGAGCCTTCCCCCAACACTATTCGAGATTGGAGACCACCGAGGGAGAACACGCCGCCGCAACTTCCGAATCCAAGCGTTCTCCCCGGAAAGTTTGATGGGTGCATCTCATATGCACCAAACATCCCGCATTAATTGCAAATCATAGGGGGTCGAGCTCACGACCTTAAACGAGCGCTTGTCGGGAGGCAACCCGATGGTTATTGCTTTATTTTCACTTTTCTTTTATTTTTGTTCTAGAAATTTTTAGTGTTTTGAGTCGTTCGCCCAAAAATCTTGTGATAACGGGTCCTATTTTTACTGACAGGAGAGGAGAATGAGGTACCCATCATTAGAAGGATGCACGAGGCGACGAGGAGCGCCCCAGGAAGGCGCTCGATGATTAGGAGGAAGATGAAATCGACTGGAGGAAGAAAGACGGAGTTTAAAGCCCAAACGAAGACAAACAGCAGAAAACAAGGCTCACTCGGCCGAGCATACTAGTCACTCGGCCGAGTACACAAGTTCGTCCGGCCGAGCCGCTCACGAACGAGGGAAGTCTGCTATACCCAACTCTCTGTTTATTTTCCTGATTTCAGTATAACTGCTACTCGGCCGAGTATATATATTCACTCGGCCGAGTAAAACGGATACGCTCCTAGGGCGAGTCTTGCCGAGTAGCTTAAGCCACTCGGCCGAATGGACTTACTCCACTCGGCCGAGGCTGGCAAGGCCACTCGACCGAAGCGATAGCGGGTAGGGATTTTCCATTAATCTCGCTCGGCCGAGTGACCTTGTCACTCGGCCGAGTCGTAACTTTTCCTATAAAAGGGGGCGGGGTCGGGTTCGTTTTTCGAAACGACGCAAACGGAAATCGCCCGACTCCTCAGCTCCCTCGCCCGACCCCTTTGCCTACTCGCCCGACCGACGTCGCCGCGCCGCCGCTCGGCCAGCCACCGCCGGCCGAGCCGCCGCCGCTCCTCGCCCGAGTCGCCGCCGGCGGCCACGTCTCCGGCCACCTCTGGTATAGCTTATTTAGCCCTTTTTCTCCTCTTTTGTGTGTTTTTTGAGGATCCATGCGTTAAACGAACCCCAAACCCAAATTTATTTCTATATCTATCTATTATACCCATAATGCCCCATACGATTTGAATATTACTCGCTGATATCTCCATTTCATGCGCAGGTTGTTTTTGGGAGCTTAGGGGAGCCCAGGGAGCTTCCAGGGACTGATACGGGCTACGACGAGGCGTTATCTTCGCACGCTTCCATTTCTTTGCACTCGCGGTGTGTCGTGGTATACTCTTTCCTTTCTTTTGCGCACGCCGCACTTTTCACGCTTTTCGGCGCACGCTCGGGGCCCATATGCCGCCCCGGACACGGCCGAGGTCGAGGAGAGCTTCCGCCAAGCGGAAGCGGTCGGATGATGCCGGCCCCTCCCACGAGTTGGAGGACTCTCCTCCGCCTTCTCCCACACACCCCGTCCACCCAGCACAGCCTGCAGGCCCCGCACACCCCGCACAGCCTGCAGAGCCCGCACAGCCCATACACCCCGCACAGCCGCTCCCTGCCGCTCCACAGCCACCACCGCTGGCTCCACTTATCGGGCCGCTAGGGATCACGTTTCGGAATGACGCACACCGCGTCGCTTTCGAGCGTATCTCCCAGCGCTCGATCGTACGCTCCAGGTTTGCACACCTTACCGACCTAGGACGCCTGGGGGTACTAGAGGGGATGCTCACGTTGTACGACAACATGGGCTGGCGAGATTTCTTTCAGGTGTCAGCGGACACGTTTATCCACCCGACACTTGAGGTACTTAGTTCGATCGCCCGGACCGACGAGGGATGCTCGTTTCGGTTCATGGACCGGGAGTGCCAGGTCACTCTCGGTATGATGAGAGCCTTCTTCTCGTGGCCCGATGTCCCCGGGGCCGACCGAGGTTACGCCCCCACCCATATCCCCCCACCTTCCTTCGACGCCGGTGCCTTCTGGGCCCGGATTACGGGTCTTCACGCTGCCTTTGACCCTAGTAGGGCCAAGGCCTCGGCCATTGTCCATCCCTGCCTCCGTATAGCTCAGCGCCTTATGGCGACGACCTTTTTGGCCAGATATGAGCCGGGCACGATGTCCACGCCGGAGCTCTATATGCTCTATGCAATGACACGGCCCAGAGCTCTATCTAGGGATGGCGATGAGTTGGTCCCCGCCGTCGTGATTGATATCGCGGCTTGGTTTTTGAACCGCATCATCGTATCGGTGGGTGCTCGCTCACCGATATGCTGCGGCGGCCTGATCACCTTGCTTGCTCTTATGACCGGCGAGGACTTCCCTGACGACCTGCGACGAGCACCGGGCCCCACTTCTCTGTCGATTGATGTTATGGCCCGGATGAAGATGCTTCGTCCGCACGATGAGCGACACTGGGTCTGGCTGCACGGCCCTTACGGTGCCGATTACATGATTCTTCCGAGCCCAGCTCGGACTCAGATTGCACCGGCCCATGTGGACTGGCTCCCTGCGATGGATGTTCTCATCCCAGCCGCATACGTGCTCGAGGCCGAGGAGGCCGAGCAGGCTCACGCTGCCCACGCTGCCCCCGAAGACCCTGTTGCACCTGCCGAGCCTGCTGCCCCTGTTGACCTAGTGGCCCCTCAGCCTATCCCTGATGTTTCCGCTGCTCCTGACACCTCTGTCCACACCTCTGTCGGTGTCGGGAGTACCTTAGTTGAGCCCACTTCCACTGCTTCCGAGGCTGTCACCACCACCACTGGCCCTCTGTCTGCTGAGCCCGTTTCCTCTGCCCCACCCGAGCGCCCGCCGACCATAGTTGAGTGCGGAGAGCCCTCTTTTGCCACCGCTGTAGAGACCGTAGTCTCCGCCTCTGTCTCCACCGCTGCTGTATTTTTCGAGAGTGTCGTGGCGTCTGTCCACACTTCTGTGCCACCGACCTCTCTGGCCGCCTCGCTGCCTCTTCTGTATTCTTCGTTCGTTGCTGCTGCCTCCACTTCTCACCGTCCTGCCCAGCCTCGCACTGAGGCCAGGCCCCCACTTGCGAGTGCAGCACCTTTTGTTCCCTTGCCTGCTGAGCCCGTCACCTACGCTACCAGAGTACGCCAGCCCCACCCTGCACAGCCCAGACCGGTGCGTCCCTCTGCACCACCTCCCCCTGACACTGTACTTCAAAGCATTCGTGCTCTAGAGGGGGCGGTGAGTGGCCTCAGAGGCGACCTTCGGACCCTGTCCGCCACCGTCACTGCGATGGCCGGCCGCTTTGACCTGCTCCCGCACATTCACTACTGTCTTACCCAGGTCCTAGAGCGACTCCCACGCGTACCCCCACCCACCCAGTAGGTTCCCACCCCCACTTCCACACACACTCAGCCTGCTACCACTTCCACACCCACACCCGCTCAGCAGCCTGCCCCACCGCCACTTCCGCCTCAGGACGGAGATGGCGCAACACCACCTTCTTAGGCACCCTTGATGCCATCGATTATTTTTGCCGTTGTGCTGCCCGTTTCTGCTGGGTCCTGATGCGGTTTTGTCCACCCCCCCTCCCCTCACTTATTTTGGGATTCTCATTCTGATCACATCTTCATATATCTTTTTTGGGAGAGAGGGAGAGTTTTTGGTGCCACACATATATATCTGTATCACTCCTATATCTGCATGCATCATGTCCGCATCATATTTTTCGTTTCATTATTTTTCCTTTTTTATTTTTTTTCCCTTCCATCATGCATGCACCCTCACTTACCCCTCACATTACTTGTCTCTCGGTGTGCCACACTTTGCACATTGAGGACACTGTGCCATTTAGCTTGGGGGAGTGAGTTCTCACGTTCTTTCTGATTTACCACCTTTATTTTTAGTTTTTCACACCATTTTCCGCTTTTGCACTTATTTTCATCAATTTTTCTTTTATTTTACCATGCATCACGTTTTTCTTATTTTTCTGTGTGCCGCATTGTAAATAGTTCTATTTTCCCTTTATCTTTATTTTCTTTTTCATCTCATGCTAGAGATGACTTTTCTATGATGATGATAACGTGGAGTTAGCTTCTTTTATATGCATGCTATATTTGTCATGTCTTAGACTTTATTTCTGATATCATATGCTATGACTTGCCTTGCATCTAGAGATAGTAACCCACACTTTTCCCACATGAAAATGGATGAAATTTTATTATTAGCTGAGTCTGAATATTCATATGTATGCTATCACAGAAAACACACCAAGATTCACGCATTGAATGCTTATATCTGGAGTACCGATTTCTTTTCCTACATCACTTCTATATGCATGAACTGTACATTTCACTTCAGGATGATTGAATGATGTTAGCTATGATAAATCTGGATTAGTTAGATTTTTTGTGATCGAAACTGAGTAGATTAGATTACCCTGCTGAAGTTGTCGTGCATGTCTTATAGAGTGAACCGAGAGATATATTTATTTCTTTCTCCACAAATCTTGAACATCATTTCTCTACTTTTAAAATCATTGGTGAATCTCCCCTTAGCGATTCTATTATATGGCATTTCCCCCGCTATTAATTCCTAGCTCCAAATTTCCCGAATTCAAAAAAAAAAAAGAATAGTGGAAAAATCCTCAATAAAAGATCACATCTCACTTTCTTTCTTTCTTCTCTCTTTCGTGTTCATTTTTATTACTTTTGGAGCTTTATAAAAATGGGGATGTGAATATTTTTTTATGCCACCATGCTTATAGATAAGCTTGGGGGAGGGAACCCATTGATGTGTGAGAGAGTGACTACTTGACGTTGCACGACAACCTAGGCTAAGTAATATTCTATACTCGGTGAGACTATTTCTAGCCTTACGAAATCCAGAAATCTAAGCCTAGCATTCATATCATGAAATCCACGCTTTTCTATTCTCTCTATTCTATTGTGTGATACTCTTATACTCCTCATAGAAAGCATTCAATTGAAAAGTGTGTGATCTGCGATTTGTATACCGCTTTAAATGATTCGGACAATGTTAATTCTAAAATTATTCCGTTTTTCATGATTATATCGTTGTTCGTGGGTTTTCTATTTCTATTTGCACTATTATACTATGATATCAAAATAAAACTCTTTGACATGTATTTTTCATTCAGTGCATGCTATATGAGTAAGCGGAACCCACGTCCTGAGAAAAGGATCTAGCAGCTTCCCTCTTCGCTTCTTTCTTTCTTTCTTCTTTGTTTTTATTTCGCTTCTCATTCTTCTCCGTTTTTCATTTTTCATTTTTCGCCGTTTTCGTTTTCCGAATCCACCGGGTTCGCCTTTTACTTATCTTCCTCGAGGACGAGTAAGAGGTAAGCTTGGGGGATTTTGATCACTCCTTATTTTACACTTTTTTCCCGCATGTTTGCATGCCATTTAGATCGCCCAAATCATGTTTTTCACGATATATCGACGATATTGCGATGCTTTTCACGATTTGTTGTTTTTGTCGCATTTCAGGTGATTTGGAGCGATTTGGAGTGATCTCGAGATGCGCTTACTCCAGAGGGTCACCGACGACCTCCCCAAGGGGTATTTTGCTGTTGGAGAGGAGCGGAAGAAGAAAGGACGTCGCAGGAGCGACGAGGAGGCCAAAACAAGCTGTTTGGGCATTTTTGGTGTCCCACTCGGCCGAGTGAAGGAGCCACTCGGCCGACCAGCGAGACACCGCTCGGCTGACCAGATCGGATACGTTTCATACGTGCACTCGGCCGAGCGACGGAGACCACATCGGCCGAGTGACGAGATCCCGTCCGCCCGAGTGGCGCCCAGACGAAGCCATTCAAAAATCGCCAACTTACTGTTATTCGTCTGCCTGAGCTTCAGAAGATCCACTCGGCCGAGTGGCAATTGCCGACCGCCCGAGTACCAAGAAGCCAGCGGCCGAGTGACGACAACTCACTCGGCCGAGCGACTCCCGAAGTGAAGACCCCTGAAGGCCCCGACTTACTGGAAATTTACAGGGGTTCTCACTCGGCCGAGCGACTTTTGTCACTCGGCCGAGTGCGACGCGCTGCCTGTAGCGAAAATTGCGGATTTCAGGCTGCGCAGGGGTATTTTGGTCACAGTTTTTGGACGATTTTGGGGGGTATTTAACCCCTGTTTTTTCCCTAGTTTAGAGAGCTTTTTCTCTTAGATTTTTGCAGCTTTTTAGATTAACTTTTTTAGCTTTATTCTTGTGATTGGAGAGGAGACAAAAGTTGATTTTTGTTGAATTATTTGAAGAACTCCATTGGTTTGTGTCTCTCTTCTCTAAAAATTCTATTTTTATTGCATATCTCAATATTGTGATGAATTCTCTTGCTTATTTCATTGATTATTTTTGTGTTTTTACTATGAATTGTGAGTAGTCTCCACGTCTTGGGGCGTGGGGATGAACCCTACAAGCTTAATTTCATATTTGTGATGAATTAGTAGAAATTTTGCTAGAATTGTTATTTAGGATTAGTTTGGGAGCGATTTACTACGGATAGCTAGGAGTTCATACCGATTGGGATTTGCAAGAGATTGGATCCCAATTCGATAGGAAACCCTAGAAATCCGAATTGGGTTGGAATCGAATTTCCGTAGTATCGGTTTGCAAGAGATTGGACCGATACTAGGGTTCCCGGTTGCAATTCCGTGCCGATACCCGTTTGCAAGAGATTGGACGGGTAGGAACTATCCCAACCTAGGTCGTGGCCCGAGTTTGCACGAGAGTGGGCTCGGTGCGCGATTGAACGATGATGTTGATCCTAATGCTAGCTTCCCTAGGCTAGGGTTTACAAGAGATTGGACCCGAACCTAGGATAGCTATAGACCGGCAACAGCGCGAGAGCGTGAGCTTGGTTCTACATTCAGTTGCAACTAGTTCATCCAAAATCTTCTTCTAGCAATTTTGATACCGATGAACCACATTGACGAGATACGGTGAGTAGCAGGAATTCCCCATTCCCTAGACGTTCTTTATTTGATTTAATATTTCCGTACTTTGTCTGACGATTGTGACAGGATCGCCAAAGGCAAATTTCTCTCTTCTTAAATAACCAGGTTGATTGGAACAAGCACGGTCATTCGTCCTCCCTGTGTTCGATATCCCGCTCGCCACTTTGCCGTGCGCTTGTGGTAAAACTACAACCGTTCTTTGGGTTACATTCCGTAGCGATCAATGAGCTCAAAAAGTGTTATAACAAGTAAGATGAGCTCCTAAATTTCAGATGCACCCATAATCCCTATTTCTCCACGTAACCTCACAAATGAATCTTCTTTAAGAGGTTTTGTGAAGATGTCGGTAATTTGTTTTTGGGTTTCAATGTACTCTAAGACGATGTCCTTCTTATCTACATGATCATTAATAAAGTGGTGTCTCACATCTATGTGTTTGGTATGAGAGTGATGTACCGGATTCTTGGACATACATATGGCACTTTGGTTATCAACCATGATAGGGGCAAGTATCACAATTGACACCATAGTCCATAAGAGTGTGTCTCATCCAAAGAACTTGTGCACATGCAAGACCCGCGGCAATATATTCTGCTTCAGTTGTGGACAATGATACCGAGTTCTGTTTATTGGAAAACCAAGAAACTAAGGAATTACCTAGGAAATGGCAAGTGCCACTAGTACTTTTTCTATCTGATTTGCATTCGGCAAAATCAGCATCACTATATGAGATTAACGCATATGTGCTAGATTTAGGGTAAAGTAACCCATAATCTAGAGACTGATTGAGATAACGAAATATTCATTTAACCACAATCAAGTGTGACGCCTTAGGTCTAGCTTGATATCTAGCACACAAGCATACGGAAAACATGATATCGGGCCTACTAGCGGTTAAATAAAGTAAGCTACCGATCATACCTCGATATAGACAAACGTCTACATCTTTTCCGTTCTCATCCTTGTGTAGATGGGTTGTCGTACTCATGGGAGTCCTTTTGCTTGAATACGATTCCATCCCGAATCGCTTACTATGTTCTCCTGTGTACTTTGTTTGATGTATGAACGTCCCATCCTTCATTTGTCGAATTTGTAGTCCAAGGAAATAGGTGAGCTCTCCCATGTGGCTCATCTCGAATTCATCCTTCATAGAATTAGAAAATTCTTGACAAATATTAAAGTTAGTAGAACCAAATATTATATCGTCTACATAAACTTGCATCAAAAGGATGCCATTTTCATAATCTTTAATGAAAAGAGTGGAATCAACTTCTCCCATTTTAAAACCTAAATCCAAAAGAAATGTCTTGAGTCTATCATACCAAGCTCTAGGAGCTTGTCTCAACCCATACAACGCTTTCTTAAGTTTGAAAACATGGTTTGAAAATTTTTCATGTATGAAACCGGGAGGTTGAGAAACATACACTTCTTCATTGACAATCCCATTTAAAAATGCACTTTTAACATCCATTTAAAATAATTTAAAATTCTTTTGGGATGCAAAAGATAAAAGCAATATAATAGCTTCTAATCTAGCTACGGGAGCAAAGGATTCTTTGAAATCAATACCTTCCTCTTGCCGGTAGCCTTGAGCTACTGACCTTGCTTTGTTCCTTGTGATTACTGAAGGGTTTTCTGGGACCCTTAGGGCACAAAAACTCTATTCCCATCATAAGTCGGACGGAACATAGACATAAAAAATTTACAGCGGAAGAATAAACAAGTTAATCTAATTAACATGCAGTTAAACAATTTAACTTAGCCCTAAGGTACAAGACCCTTAGCCAAGATCTATGCCGACTCGGGATGGATCTGACCATCCCAAGAAGGATCTGACCTACTGCGATTAAATTAAACTAATGCTTACAACACATACCCGGAATCTCAACCCTGAGGCAGACGAGATGTTCTGCACCATCTTTCGAGTCGCTCCCCGTCCCACGCCGAGCCGATCCTCGAACCGCTCCCCGAACCGCTCCGCATCCTGAGGTAAGCAATCCTCGTGTCACCGAGCCAACCATGCATCGAAGAAAGTTTCACGCGAGTGAAAGCCTTCGCCAAGATTTCGGATCCGAATCCGAACTCCTTCGTGGCGTTGCTAGAGCCCTTAGGAGTAAGGCAGAAATATAGGGAGATAAAGAATATTAATTTAAGCCTAGACCTGAGTGTGCTCCAACATTTACGAGAGCCACTCAGATCTAGAGCTTGGGACGAGTTTGGAGGAAGGGGGGAGGTCCCTATTTATATAGGCGGCGGACTCTCCCCTTTTCCGCACAACCGATGTGGGACTATTAAATTAGAGTTAATTAAATCAAGTTAGTTTGCCCTTCACAAAGTGCAAACTTCTATGAATTTTAACTCACTCACCGTTGAGCTTCATGATTGATACAACCTATTAATTCGAATGGTGTTCAACGGTGAACGCATAGGAAAAAACGGTGAGTCAATCAGAGTCCGTTTGGCCCTCCAATTGATCGTCCAAAGTTCAGCCCAAGGCTAGATTTTCGACAAAATCAGCCGTCAAAACTGCCCATTAAACCTCGGGTTCTGCACCCAATAGTGGGACCCACTGTGCTAGCTGGGCGAGCCCAGACCAGGCTGGACACTTGGTCAGGGCGCACCCAGACTGGTGTGCCCGTCCTGGGCACCTGGCCCAGGCAAGGGCACCTGGGCCAAGGCCCAGGCGCCCAGCCCCTGGGCCTGCGCCTGGGTGCCTGGGCCTGGGTCTGGGCCAGGCGCCCGGGCCCAACCGGGCCCTGGCTTAGTTGGGACTAGCCAGGCAACCAGGCCAGACCCAGTCTGGCCTGGGTCTATATGGTCTGGCCTGATCTGATCCATGGCACTGTTTTGGGCATAACTTGGGCATTTAGCGTCCGATTTGGACGTCGTTCGAACCTGGGAGTAGAACGGGACTTTCCTGTCTTACCCGTGAACTTTTCCTTGCGTTTAAATCATTAAATATGGTCTTAAACTATTTAAGATACATTTAATCTCTTTTGCATCATATGCAAATTAGTCCATATCGAAGCTTAAATTATCATTTGCATCAAATACAAATGATCTGAGGGCATATCCCTTTACAATTACCTCGTTCTCATTGGTCTTGTTCTTGAAGATCCATTTGGTCCCAATAACTTGGTGACCAATTGGAAGAGGAACGAGCTCCTAAACTGCATTTCTCTCGAATTGCATTAGTTCTTCTTCCATTGCAACTATACAAGCGCTATCCTCACAAGCTTCTTGGATGTTCTTTGGCTCAATGGTAGAGACAAATGTGCAATGAGAGAAATCTTCAATTCTTGACCTCGTTCGAACACCCACACCAATATCTCCAATAATTTGGTCATGAGGGTGGTTGCGGACGGTTGGGTAAGCTTTGGGTATTCCTGCATCACTTGGAATATCTTCAACTATCTCATTAGTAGTGTTAGTCTCAATAATAGAATCATTAATCTTAACATTACTAAAAGAATCACAAATAGCATCTACACTTTCATCAATAACATGAGGAAAATCAAAATCTTCATAAAATGATACGTGTAGTGATTCCTCGATTGTTGAGGAGGTTTTGTTGTATATCCGGTAGGCTTTGCTACGTGTGGAATATCCAACAAATATCCCTTCAACGTATCTTGGCTCAAATTTATCTAAATTACCAAAGGTGTTTTTGATAAAACATTTTGAACCAAAAACACGAAAATACTTAACTTGAGGCTTTTTATCATAAAATAACTCAAAACAAGTTTTGTTCGTTCGTGGTCTCACTAGGATCCTATTGAGCACATAACATGCCATGTGCACCGCTTCTGCCCAAAATTGTAGTCCAAGATGACTATCATGGAGCATAGTACGAGCACACTCAATCAGAGTCCTATTCTTTTTCTATACAACACCATTTTGTGGTGGAGCCCGAGGAAAGGAAAAATTGTGAGTTATCCCGGTGTCATCACAAAACTTAGTAAAAGACTCATTGTCAAATCTCCTCCATGACACTACGGATATTGATAATGGTGGATCCTAAGAGATTCTGAATCTTCTTTGCAAATATGGTAAACTCTTCATAAGCTTCATTCTTATTAGTTAAGAATGAAACCCAAGTAAATTTAGAGAAGTCGTCAACAACAACTAATCCATAATGAGCATTGCCTAAAGAACCGGTTCTAGTTGGCCCAAACAAATCTAGATGAAGAAGTTCTAGGGGCCTCTTGAAGTAATCCTTTCTTTAAGCTGATTTACTTAGTTTACCTCTTTGACATGAATCACAAAAGTTTTTCTTACTAAATGCAATTTTAGGAAAACCTTTGACTACATCATGCTTAGCTAACTTATATAAGTGCTTGAAATGAACATGACCAAAACGGCGATGCCATAATAGTTGTTCACTTGTATTAGCAACTAAGCAATGTTCTACGGTTTTAGGCAAGCTCAAATAATAAATATTTTTATGCCTAATACCGGAAAATAAAACATTCGAATTAGAATCAAAAATTTTACACAATCCTTCTCCAAAGTTAACCTTGTAACCTTTGTCACAAAGTTGACTAATGGAAATGAGATTGTGACATAAACCACTAACAAGAAATACATTAGTAATTAAGGGTTTGGAAGGGTTACCGACAATACCTACTCCAATGATGGTTCCCTTTTGGTTACCTCCAAAAGTGACCGTTGCACCATCCTTGATGCTAATCACTTCGGAGAGCAAAGATGGATCTCCCGTCATATGTTTGGAGCAACCACTATCGGAATCCATCCTTTCCCTTTAGAGCTAATATGACTTTTATTGCTCTTCTTCTTTCTCTTGGGTACCTATATAATATACCATAAGCTCATGGTACCCAATGTTTGTTGGGTCCAAGGGGATTAGCCCTTTGGAAGCCAAGTCCATTTGGACTTCCGCTTCCCAACATAATTACCATTATTAATAACATCATGAAAATAGGAATCAACATAAGCATTCCTATCATTTAAGTTAGTGTTCTTAGGACATCAAATGGTGTATGTTTTGGGAGTCCTTTTCCTAGTTGCATGCATACTTGTTTGATTTCTATGTGGTGCATGCTTCTTAAGAACATGGTTTCTAGCAAAAACATGAGGTGGTGGATATGCATACGACATATGAGAGTGATATGTATGCTTGGGACCTGACTGGCGCCCCGTTTACGGTTTGGGCGCGGTGTCGTTTTACCGCAAGTGCACGGTTAGTGTAGGGTGCGGGTTTATCGAACTCGGGGAGGTGGATGGCTTGAATGGCTACTAGCCTCGCCTAGGTTGTGTGCTAGCTACGTGGATAATGTGGGTGGAAGTGTAGAAATAAAAGAAAGAAATGAAAAAGACAAGAAAAGAATCCCCGCTAACACGGGCTAGAGCATTCATGACACTTGGAATTTGACTTGACCCAGGGTGAGACATTGCCCCAAAGGTGTTACCTAGCATCCATGGCCCGATATTCCTGTCGGTGCCTAGTACGCTAGGCCTACCCGATTTCGGACGGTGGGCTTTCCCATGTCCATTAACACCTTCCGCAACCGGGAGCATTAAGGCCACAATGATAACTCCCAACATTTCGTCCAAGCCGTTCCCACGCGCGAGGACTCGATGTCAATGCTAGAGGCGTGAGCTATGGCTAGGGAGTCAACCGCCAAGTTTATTCCCCCTTGGCCCGACGGTCAGAGGTGGTCTTTCTCCCGCCAATGACAATGAAACACCCCCGCGTAACCCTAATGGCCAAATAGGTCGAATGTGATTCCTAGCAATACATCGAAGCGGATCTTGACTGGACAATACACCGGACCCCAATCCCCAACACAACTAGTGTGTTGCCATACGAATTGGACTCAGATTGCTAGAAATCCCCATTGACACATTTCATCGAACACATGCCATGCAACCAAGCCAAATGTACATTTCCAAGCATCAATCCTACCCTAACCCGTATTAGGGTTCATCAAACACTACTCGATGGTGAAGAACATGATAGAAAGTAATAATAATGACAAACAAACATTCACCATCAAGCAACAAAGAAAATAACACAATACAATAGAAAATGAGAGAAGAAAATACTTAGCTTGCAATTGAGTCTTCAATCCATTACAAGATTTATTAACCAAAAGACCTAATCTAAACTAACCTAGGCCTCACAAGAGAAGGGAGCAAAAATCCCTAAAAACTGAAGAAGAACTCCCCAAAGTCGTGCCCAAACTTCTATTTAAAAGCCCCCTCAAAACCCTTAACAGTTCGGGTCCGAAACCCACTCAAAACTGTCAAAACAGGCCCATCCGATCGGGTGGAAACTCACCCGATCGGGTGGAATAAACAGAGAGCTCAAATCCGTAGAAAGTGATCTCACCCGGTCGGGTGGTAACTCACCCGATCGGGTGAAATGAAAATTCAGACTGCTGCCAATTTCAGCACACAGCTGCGCTCAGAAAATTCCAGAAAAATGTAGAAAAATCGGATTTGGGCATTCGACCTATCGTTGGAAAGATAACGACGATGCCGACGCTAGAAAAATACGAGATCACCAAAAATCCCTCTGGAATGATAGTAGATCTTCAATGAATGAGCAGCAGCGCGCGAAAGGTGAAGGAAAGGCCACCCGCTCGGTTGAAACATCAACCGATCGGGTGAACCGCTTGTCGCATCGGCCATCGGGCTTCAGAAGCTTCAACCGGTCGCTGAGGAGAACGGGTGGCGTGACCGGGTCGTCATTTGAAAAACTTCAGCTTCAGATGAACCGATCGGGTGAGATATCACCCGATCGGTTGGAATTAAGCTCCAAATTTCTGAGAACTCTGTTGGGATGAACCGGTCGGCGAACCGATCGGTTGACCTTGCGCTTCGCTCCAGCTTCAGTCCGGGTCGGACACGCATGCATCACCCGATCGGTTGGCTGTGTCCAACCGATCGGGTGGGGGCTGAAAAGTGGCAATCTTGGTCGTTTGACCCCCGGATCACGCGTGACCCCTCCCGTTGCTCAGGGGACTCATGATAACGTCGTTTTATGTCCCCTATACCGGTAAATTCCTGCAAAATACAAAAAACATGAAAAAGTGAAAGAAAACAAGAAAACACGAGAAAACGAATATAAGACGGCAGTAAAATACGGAAAAACACGGAAGAAAACGTGCGCAAATATATGAAATATAAACACACGTCAAAATCCCCCAAGCTGAACTCTTCCTCGTCCTTGAGGAAGACGAGTGAGAGTAGGAGCTCGGAGAGAGAAAATAGAGAGAAAGAGAGAAAAAGACAACTCTATATCCTAGATCGCCCATCAGGGCCAAAAAAATCAAGAACGACACACCAAGCAAGCAAATGCCAAATCACATCACTAAACCAAGGAATACGAGTCCAGACAAGTGCCGTGGGCCCATGCGGTGAAGCGCGAGTGAGTATGGTCGTGTGCTAGCAGACGGTGTCACTATCTACGATGTGCGATAAAGCTCGATATACACAAATCTAGGAAATGACCCAAATATCGATTCGAATTGAATAAAGCGGTGAATATATAGTACAAGCATGCATGAGAATAGAGAGAGAATCGAAACATATCATGCGTCAGGGACTCCACAACTAGGGTTAAGGAAATCACCCCACTATAGCCTAGATAATAGCTAAAAAGTTCCTAAGCCAAGTGTTTTCGAAACCGATGGGGGTTGAGATGATGTGGAGTAGAACACTCGGTGCAAATTCTCGCCTTCCCTTTATTCTCGGCAAGTAGGAAAAGATATTCACACGGGAATTTTTTTTGGGTTTTGGGTATTTGTATATTTTTTTGGATTTTTGGCTATACAATTTTTTTCTTTTCTCTTTTCTTTTATTTTTTTGGGTTTTTCTTTTCTCTCTTTTTTTGGATTTTTGGATATTGGGATATATACATGTGTACTCTCCCAAGTGGGAGAACGGTACACGACGAGGGGATTTTCACCAAGTAAAATAAAAATGAAATCGGATTCTAAACAATTGGGCAAAGGAGATATTTCTCGCTAATTAGAGCATAGGCTAAATGGGTTATCCTAGTCCTTAATTGTGGAATCTCGACACATGCGAATTGAAATATACGTATATATATAGCATGCAGAAGAAGACAGGAGAAACAAATACCGCATATTCAAATCGAAGCGTGATAATCTAGGGGTCAACCAAGGGTAGGTATATAAAACAACATCACAAAGTAGAAGCACACCACACAGCTAGGCACGACGCACGACTCACAAAAAGCTAAGTGGACCCACGATGCATGAAATGCAAGAGGACTCGATATCCTAGAGTTAGTGAATGTGATTATCGATGCCATGCTAGGTGTGTGTGATTTTGTGGCAATTCATCATAGGGTTCGTCTCTAGGAGAAAGAGATAAAAAGAAGAAAAGAAAAAGAAAAAGAAAAAGAAGGAGAAAACTGACTCAAAACGAAGAAAAACGACACAAATGACGCACGAAGTGCGACTCCCCCAAGCTGAAACTTGCATTGCTCTCAATGCAATAATAGTTTATACGGGAGGGCAAAGAAAATGGGGGGTGCGCACCGACACAAAAAGTGAAAAACATGAAAAACACAAGAACGAAACTAAAAAATAAAGAAAAAGAAACACTCAAATAAAAGATATAAAACACGACGAAAGAATACATAGACACAGACACACAACAACGACACGCGAAAACATGCACACAAATCGATTCCCCCAAGCTGAACATGACAATGCTAGAGAAATGATATGATCAATGTGATGCAGAAATATGCTAGGGGAAAATCGGAAAAGAAAAGAAAGAAATCAAAATGCAGGAGAGGACGAGTCCTCGTCCTCCTCGATAGAGGATGGGGGTGAAATGATAGAAGGGCACAACATGAAGGGTAATAAAGATGCAAAAGCAAATCCTAGATACGCTCCCCTCGCTAATGAGATGAGACGAGATTATTCAAATCTAAACTAGAAAGTGGTAAAATTTTACACTACTGGATTAGGATACACCTGAGCATAGGCGGATCCAAGATCTGGAGTGGGGCAGGTAGCTGCTCTAACTGCTCCTTCTGTGGCTCCGCCAGAAGCGTTGTGCCACGTGTGCCAATGGACCCAAGCAATGCACCTCCAAGCATCCCTCGTAGGTGTCCACCTGTGACCTGCAAAGGACGAGGTGCATTAGTCCATGGCAAGAAATTATTTCCCAAAATAAATGTATCCCAGAGATAGTCGCCGGTAAATGATGGTAAAATATATGAAATGTGGCGAACACTCCCTGGAAATGGTATGTTATCCTCTGCGCTAGCGACGATCAAATCCTCGCTCTCCATGAGAAGTGGCTCTCCAGGTGGTGACACGCCGCAGCATACCTCAAGGGAAGTAGATCATGTGTCCTGCGAGAGATATGGGGTGTCAAATATATATGAGTCTAAAGAGATAGGAAGTGAAAAGCGAGACTTAAATGTGGAGTGAGAGTGAGTATGAAAATCTCCCTGAATAGGGGCAGTATGCTCAAGTAGATACTCAGCCGCAGAAGAAGTGGAGAGCGACGGTAAAGGTAGATGTGACTCGGGCTCCATGGAGTGGACCATCGTATCCAAGCCCTCATGCACGTCCTCCTCGATGATATGCTCATACTCCACCATCTGCCCGATGTCCTGAATGACATCCTCATGGTTGACCATCGACCAAGGAGGAATCTGTGACAGAGATGGCTGTGGAGGTGGATGTGGAGCGGACCCCTCGTATGTGGTCATCGTGTCCTCATCCTCACGCACATCCTCCTCGCACTTATGCATAAGCTCTGTAAACTACTCAGTCCTCTCGTAGGACTCATGTGGGGTATCTAAATCAAGACAAGAAGTCTCTCCCACAGATCCAAGAGAAATCTCCCCATCCTCACTATCATCATCAAAAAATGCTTCGTCATCCAAGTGGTAGTGATGGAAAAATGGGGGATCGGCATGAGATGTGTCTATGGTGGCCAACGGCATGGTAGTCTCAACCAAGAAAGTAGGTATATCCTCTCCTTCATCCCCTCTCCTCGGTGTAGGCTCGATGATTGGTACCATCAAGTTTCGTAATGTTTGGCCTTGGTTAAACATGGCACTTTCAAGGAGAGACACGAGGTTTGATTCTTCTTGTGTTGGTGGAGGGATATAAGGTTGAGAAAATGGATGGGAGGTGTTTGGGCTAAGGTTGTGGGAAAATGTTTGGCCTTGGTGTAGGGGGAGGCTCTCGAGCGTAAATGGGCAATCATAATACACTTGCCCCGCCATCCCACAAGTCTCACAAACCACAACCGAATAAGGATTGTATCCTCCCATCTGAGCATCGAAATTTGATCTCCACATGGTTACACCAAAGATACCTGGACAACAAAAATAAGAAAACTAGAGAGGAGCGTCAATAGTACAAGAGAATAACAAAAAGATAATAAATAGTGGGGGAAAAATTTCTTGGTTATTGAATATTTTTTAAAAAAAGAAAAAGAAAATTTTTTGTGTGTTTTTATGCGTAGTCTAACGAACCCAAGCTAATCTAATATCAAACCGAACGCCTCCCCAGCAACGGCGCCAAAAACTTGACCGGCGCCCCGTTTACGGTTTGGGCGCAGTGTCGTTTTACCGCAAGTGCACGGTTAGTGTAGGGTGCGGGTTTATCGAATTCAAGGAGGTGGATGGCTTGAATGGCTACTAGCCTCGCCTAGGTTGTATGCTAGATACGCGGATAATGTGGGTGGAAGTGTAGAAATAAAAAAAAGAAATGAAAAAGACACGAAAAGAATCCCCGCTAACACGGGCTAGAGCATTCTTGATACTTGGAATTTGACTTGACCCAGGGTGAGACATTGCCCCAAAAGGTGTTACCTAGCATCCATGGCCCGAAATTCCCGTCGGTACCTAGTACGCTAGGCCTACCCGGTTCTGGACGGTGGGCATTCCCATGTCCATTAACACCTTTCGCAACCGGGAGCATTAAGGCCACAATGATAACTCCCAACATTTCGTCCAATCCGTTCCCACGTGCGAGGACTCGATGTCAACGCTAGGGGCGTGAGCTATGGCTAGGGAGTCAACTGCCAAGTTTATTCCCCCTTGGCCCGACGGTCAGAGGCGGTCTTTCTCCCGCCAATGACAATGAAACACCCCCGCGTAACCCTAATGGCCAAATAGGTCGAATGTGATTCCTAGCAATACATCGAAGCAGATCTTGACTGGAGAAGACACCAGACCCCAATCCCCAACACAACTAGTGTGTTGCCATATGAATTGGACTCAGATTGCTAGAAATCCCCATTGACACATTTCATCGAACACATGCCATGCAACCAAGCCAAATGTAAATTTCCAAGCATCAATCCTACCCTAACCCGTATTAGGGTTCATCAAACACTACTCGATGGTGAAGAACATGATAGAAAGCAATAATAATGACAAACAAACATTCACCATCAAGCAACAAAGAAAATAACACAATACAATAGAAAATGAGAGAAGAAAATACTTAGCTTGCAATTGAGTCTTCAATCCATTACAAGATTTATTAACCAAAAGACATAATCTAAACTAACCTAGGCCTCACAAGAGAAGGGGGCAAAAAGCCCTAAAAACTGAAGAAGAACTCCCTAAAGTCGTGCCCAAACTTCTATTTAAAAGCCCCCTCAAAACCCTTAACAGTTCGGGTCCGAAACCCACTCAAAACTGTCAAAACAGGCCCACCCGATCGGGTGGAAACTCACCCGATCGGGTGGAATAAACAGAGAGCTCAAATCCGCAGAAAGTGATCTCACCCGGTCGGGTGGTAACTCACCCGATCGGTTGAAATGAAAATTCAGACTGCTGCAAATTTCAGCACACAGCTGTGCTCAGAAAATTCCAGAAAAATGTAGAAAAATCAGATTTGGGCATGCGACCTATCATTGGAAAGCTAACGACGATGCTGACGCTAGAAAAATAAGAGATCACCCAAAATCCCTCTGGGATAGCAGATCTTTAATGAATGAGTAGTAGCACGCGAAAGGTGATGGAAAGGCCACCCGATCGGTTGAAACATTAACCGATCGGGTGAGCCGCTTGTCGCATCGGCCATTGGGCTTCAGAAGCTTCAACCGGTCGCTGAGGAGAACGGGTGGCGTGACCGGGTCGTCATTTGGGAAACATCAGCTTCAGATGAACCGATCGGGTGAGATATCACCCGATCGGTTGGAATTAAGCTCCAAATTCCCGAGAACTTTGTTGGGATGAACCGGTCGGTGAACCGATCGGTTGACCTTACGCTTCGCTCCAGCTTCAGTTCGGGTCGGACACGTGTGCATCACCCGATCGGTTGGCTGTGTCCAACCGATCGGGTGGGGGCTGAAAAGTGGCAATCTTGGTCGTTTGACCCCCTGGATCACACGTGACCCCTCCCGTTGCTCTGGGACTCATGATAACGTCGTTTTATGTCCCATATACCGGTAAATTCCTGTAAAATACAAAAAACACGGAAAAGTGAAAGAAAACAAGAGAACACGAGAAAACGAATATAAGACGGCGGTAAAATACGGAAAAACACGGAAGAAAACGTGCACAAATATATTAAATATAAACGCACGTCAGGAGCATACATGTTGTATGAAGCATATGGGTGTATGGGAGCACGTACATGAGAATTTCTCATGTGTGGATTTATACGTGTCCATGGGTGTGGAGCATAGAGAGTGTCATGATTATCCACTTGTGAAGTAGGAGGTTTCCTATGTGGATGAATGTTAGTGCACATGTAAGCATGGCTTCTCTTTTGGTTTCCACCCTTAGTGGGTTTCTTGCCAAAAGGAAGAGATGGTGAAGTGGTGACTTTCTTGATAGGATTGCGACCTATAGTGTCTTTGACACCACTTATGGATGCACTGGAGGAAGGCCTCACAAAGTCTATAGTGACATCACTATAGAAAGTGCGAGCATTGGATGCATTTGCCTTCACAAAACCAAGACCAACACGATGTGTGGCCGGAAATTGGTTTACAAGCAAATCGTCCAATTGTCCTTTTCCCTTATTGAATCTCACAATACGGGAGGACATGAGCTCATATTTCTCCTTAATAGAAGAAATGTTGGTATCCAAGGTGGACACCCGTGCTTTGAGCTCGTGCACTTCGGTTTTAAGAGAATCATTCTCTAAACCCAATTGTGTGTGTCGTGTAACTAGATCACTATTATCCTTAGGATGTGTTTGATCTAGTTGAGATTTGAGGGTATTCACCTCATTTCTCAAAGTGACATTTTGAGAAGCTAAATTCGCTTTCTCAAGAGTTAAAGTATCAACAATGGTGTCATTGTTGACAATGCATGGTATGGATGAATTGCTAACATTCAATTTCTTTAAGCTAGTATATCTAAGCATTAAAGATTGATATTTAGCAAACAATTCTTCATTAGCAATGTGTAATTCATCCATTGTTACCTCGGTATCATCCATGTCGGAATCACTCTCATCGGAGAGTGGATCTTCTCGTGCCATGAAGCACATGTGGGCACTTTCACCCTTCTCATCATCGGAATCACTTGATGAGTTTCCACTTGAGTCGTCGAATGTACCGACGAGTCCTTTCTTCTTGTCTCTATTGTTCTTGTCGGACTTGTGGTACTTCGGAGCCTTCCACTTCACTTTGTTTCTTAGCATTGGGCAATCCCTCTTGATGTGCCCTGTCTTATTACACCTAAATCAAAGAGAGGAAGTATTATTAGTAGACTCACATCTTTTGTTGGAGGGAAATTTACCTTTGCGAAAGAAGCGTTGGAACTTCTTCGCCATTTGGGCCATTTCACCCAAATCCATCTCATCGTCTGAATCTTCGCTATCGGAGGATGATGAATTGGCATTGAATGCCAAAGCTTTCTTCTTGGCCTCCGAAGGATTCATCATAGCTCGAATCTTCAATTGGTTCTCCCGTCTTACTTCATAAGACATGAGAGTCCCGATAAGATTCACAATTGTGTAGGTCTTCAAGTCGTTGACCTCCTCGATGGCGATAGCTCTTCTTTCCCATTTGGAGGTCATACCCATTATGATCTTCCTTACCTTTTCAGGTTCGGTGTAACTTTGGCAAGAGCTTCCAATTCATTGGTGATGTCGGTAAAACGTCCGTACATCGATGCAATGCTCTCATTATCCTGCATATGAAACATATCGAAGTTTTGCACGGCAATATAGAGTTTGGAATGTTTTACCTTGCTCGTTCCCTCATGGGTAATGACGAGATGGTTCCAAATTTGATATGCACTCTTACATGTGCATATCTTGTTGAAAGCATTCGGGTCCAACGCACAATGAAGAGCGTTCATTGCTTTTGCGTTGTTGACTTCGGTGGATTTCTCGGAAGTCATCCATTTTTCGAAATCCTCTTCGGTGGGCTCGACGTATTCCTTGTGGAGGGTTCTCCAAAGCGAAGCGCTCCTTAGGAACGTCTCCATCCTACATTTCCAATAGCCAAAGTTCGTGCCATTGAAACGTGGAGGACACACCGTTGATTGACCTTCGAAAAGTATGGACGCTCCATCACGATCATGATTGTTGTACGAAGGCGGTGGAGGAACGTTGTTGTTATTGGATGCCATAGCTAAAACCTTGTGCTCCGATACCAATTGTAAGGACCCTGGCTATGGGGAAAACACTAGAAGGGGGTTTGAATAGTGTTTAAGCAATTTAAAACGATAGTTACACCAATTTAAATGCTAACCAACAAAATGATGCGGAATAGAAATTAAACCCAAATTGAAACAAATACAAACGCAAGGATGTTTCAAGGGTTCGGATTACCCAAGTCACTTCCCGACTTGTTCCCGGTAATCCTACGTCCCTTCCACCCGGATACCTCCGGATACTCAAGTTAGAACCTTAACTTGAGGTTTTCTTAAAACCCACTTGTAGCAACCCTACAAGTGAAATCAAAATACAATCGATTGAACTTGACTCCCACAACTTGGGAGCAAGCAAACCACTCTCAAAACCCGAGAGCAAATTCAAATAACGAAAGTTATGAAATATGAAAGCAACACTTACAATCACCTATGCCTTGAAGTAGAACTTGAAGGAGAAGTGTGTTGTGTGTTGAAGACTCTCTTAGAAGAGAGAAAAAGCCCTTTCTCTTGACTGCACCAAATGCCTAGAAGATGTCTCTTTGATTCTAGGTTGGAGAGCAAGAGATGAAGATAGGAATTCTTAGGGCTTTAGGATTTGAGAGCATTGAACTTGAGAATGAAAGCTTGAAAGATTTTGCAATGGAATATCTAGCTTGGTAACCTTTCAATGGAACAGTAGATGCTCCTTATACAGGTTTCTCAAATCCACAAAACAGAATTAGCAAAAACCATTTTGGAATCCGTGAGAAAATTCTCAACAGATAGAATCTGCGCTCGCGATAGTCGACTGTTGAAGAAACCATAGTCGACTGTTGCACAGTCAGATCGGGTAGGTGAAAATTTATAACGGTAACTTACCATGTGGACAGTCGACTGATGAAGCATAGACAGTTGACTGTTGAACCAACAGGCGACTGTAAATCCTACTACAGGCAACTGACTGTAAGTGCGTAAGTTAAAGAATTCTGGAAAACATCTGGGATAACAGGACAGACGACTGACGAGGAGATAACAGTCGACTGTTAGTCAGAACAGGCGACTGTAAGTCCTTCTACAGACGACTGTCAAAACCCTGAGATTTTTCAGAGAGCTGAGTCAACAAATTGGCTCACAGACAGACGACTAATGCAGTATTGACAGTCGACTGATCCAAAGGACATTCGACTGTAAATCCAATATAAGTCGACTGGCCGTAAAAGACAGATCAATAGATTTTGGGCAAATAACAGATATGCGACTGATTTATAAAACACAGTCGACTGTCACTTGGACAGGCGCCTGTGAATCGTTCATGAGTCGCCTGTGGGAATTAAAACAGAGAAGACCAAAATTAGACTGTAGAAGTTTGTGCATAATAGGCGACTATAGAACAAAACACAGTCGACTGTTTTTGAGACAGTCGACTATAAAACGTTCAGCAGTCGACTGTTATATACATGACATGCACAATCTAGTTTGAAATGAATTGGAGTCGAAGGAAGCTTGAACTAAAGACATCCTAAGACAGAAATGAAGATGTGTGTGCGCTCCAACAATGTTCTACTTCTAAGCTACATACTAGAAGAGATAAAAGAAATTTACATTGACAAACTCTCTTCTATCCAACGCATGAGCTTGAAGTCTTCATGGAGCTTCAATCATCATCTTCGATCATCCAATCCATTTCATTTGCCTTCAATGAACTTTGAGTGTCATCCATTGCAAGTATATCTTCATAATAAGCTTAGGCAATGGATTAACTACAAAATATAGGATTAGTCACAAGTATTTATGTTTACTCATCATTAACACCAAGTAGGGAGAAGTCCAATACTCAATAGCCGCCACCCTCTCTCTTCTCCCTCCCCATGTTTCTTCCTCGCCATAAACACCTGATTCCACCGCCAGCTCCCCTCCGGTGCCGACAGCCACCGCACGCCACCAGTCCACCACCCAGCGATCTCTCCCGTAGCCACAACCAGCAAACCGCCGACAACCCACGCCCCCAACCCACTTGCAAGAACCCCACACCTCACACCACACTCTGACCAAGCCCCTGCATGCCCTAAGCCCTCCAACGAACCATTCAGTCCGGCCAACTTCCACCTCTGGCCATCCCTGTCCTCGTGCGCAACATCCGCGCATCCCTCTTCTTCCCGGTGCCCTACCTCACACACGGAGCCCCCGACAGCCGCTCTTCCCCAAGCTACCACCTCTCCAACATCTCCTCTCAAACACCAATGCTGACCCCTCTCCTCCTACCTCCTCCTTTGGCGGTCACCACCGACGTCCTAACACCCGCAAGCTCGGCCATCTCTCCTCCCGTCGACTGCACCGCTCTCGGCGTCATCAACCTGCAAGGCAACACAAATCAACCCGTAAGTTACTCCTTTGATTATGAACAGTACCTCCCATGCTAATAATAAAGTTCATGCAAACCAACACCATGTTAATTACCAAGATATATGTTAACGATGCTAGTACGAATACAAAATAATAAGATATATGCTACTTTAGTTTTGTTAGTAAGATGTGTACAAAAAATGAGTGAACAGTAACTTTTTGTCATGAATAGTACCCTATTGGATGAAGTTATGTTAAACAGTAATTTTTAAGAATGATATATGAACAGTGCATTAATACGATGTTGTTATAGGATATATATATATAATAGTTCATATATTAAAATATGTTATAATATATGTAAACGTAAGTTAGAATATAAGATCCATATATCATATTAGATGAACAATGTTTTATAGGTGAATTTTATATTTTCCTCGACTTAATGTTAATCCATGACGCAGATTGTCGTTTCTTTTCCTACGGTCACCTGGACTCGAAATCGTCAAAACAGGCAAGTGTGCGAATTGTTATAAATCATTGAAGTTTTTAATTTTTTAATTACATTTCCATTAAATGTCATAAAACATCACGTGTAATGATCAACCCAGTAATTTCATTGTTTTAACTTATTTTAGAATGTCGTAACTAATGAAAATGTTGAAAACGATATAGTCATATGCTTCACATCCTTTTGTACACTAGATTAGGCTGGCTCGTGTTCCAGCACAACATGCCTTAACGACAAACTCGCGAATTCGTGACCTCGTGACCACGTAGGCAAACATGCTTGAATTCGTGAATTTGTGCGCCTCAAAGGCGAAATCTTGATTTTGCGATGTCGTGTGAGTCGACTAGGCTGGCTCTTATTCCAGCAAAACTTTTGAGTGGGATTAGGGTTGAGCGGCCACTAAGCGTATGAAAGAATCCTCTCTTCAAGAGCACCACCCGTATGCGGTAGGTAGCGTCAATCACGGTTGTACACCCGTGAGAAGAATGATTCACTCATCATGGCTTAAAGGAGAGAACCCTATGAGTAATAGAAAAACATTGACACGGAATTGAACTCATTATTGTTATCTCAGTTGTACACTAGAATTTCCATGTTAATAATATGTTCTATTTATAGAAATGCCATGTTCATTAATGCTCGTCTTTTCATTCTCTAGAACTGCCATGTTTCAAAGTATTTTACCTTACTTTAAATTGTCATGTTTATAACCATGCTTCTGACATCTTGTACAAACAATTAATGACTCATAATTTATTACTATTTGTACACCTTGCCTTAGGTCATCTTACTTTTACTTGCAGAACCTTGCTGACATACATTCATATCTATGGAATGTATGTCAGATCACGAGCTAGAGTTCCAGGAGGACTTGGTTGAGACGCTTGACCCAGAGGGCCAGGAGTTGACGTTGACGCCGAGTTGCTCCCTGTGGAGGACTATAGTCTAGTGTTGTTGCTGCCTTCTTTAATTTTACTTTAGTGCCTTATTTTAGGGTATGCTGCTTGTTGTAGCTCTTTTGGCCATGCTGAGGCCTTGTCGTTTTATTTCATGTACGAACTCCAGATATGGCTATTGAATGAAATAATATTCTATTGTTCTGATTGCATGCAATAACCTGATATGTTGTTATCACAGACGCTTAGTGAACTCGAGCTTCACCGCTCCAGTTCATGCGGACCTTCATAACGTTCTCGTTCCCATCGTATTTTTGGGAAGCGGGGCGTTACAGTAGCCCTAAGCTTCATCAAGGTCTGAGGGATCGTCTGCTTACCATGGCCCCACCGATGAGCCATCGTAGTCCTGCTACCAGAAACATCAGCACCTGAGACCGTCACAGTCCTGCCTTCAGCCGCCCCAGATACATCATTACCCAAGAAAGTAACATTGGAGATGCCGGAGCAGGACACCATGAGCACGAAATCTTAAGCCTATGCTTTTGCCAGGATGGAAGCAACATAAGGAATAGAGAGGGAGGGGAGACACGAGGTCAGAGTGGGACCAATTTTGTCGGAGAAGGCCGAAGCCCCTGGCGGGGAGGTGACGTGCCCCCGGTTCGCTGGGCGCAAATGGCCGGGGGACCGCGCAAGGGTTTAGATATTTGTAACCGCAAGCGTACGGTGTTGTAGTGTGGCTTGGGGGTCGAACACAGGGAGGCTAGGATGTGCTTGTGTCAAGGAGGACCGAAATCACCCCGTGGGCGAGCTAGCCCGGATCGGTTGATGGATTGTCACGGTATAGGAATGCAAGGTATGAACAATAAGAAAATAAACCCGGGACTTTGGTTTCCACTCCAACGAGCGACTCTCGCCAATACGGCATACGGGTAGGATGGCGATCGGAATTAGGGTCTAATGGTTGGACGTTGCCTCTGAAAGTGGTACCGGCATCCCATGGGCCTGATATTCCGGTCGGTGCCCAGGATGATACACCGGACTTCCCGGGTTCGATCAGTGGGCACTCCCGTGTCCATTAACACTGATCGACTCCAGGAGCACTAAGCTCGCAACGATAACTCCCAACGTCTCATCCTGCCGCTCCCGCGCGCTAGGATTCGGCGTCTACGCTAAGGGCGTGAGCTATGGCTAGGGAGTCAATCGCCAAGTTTATTCCCCCTTGGCCCAACGGTCAAAGGCGGTCTTTTTCCCGCCCGATGACAATGAAACACCCTGCGTAACCGTTAGATTCCTAATCCCTATCGATTTCCTAACCCTATGGATGCATCGGGAAGAGCCCCCGAAGGGGTTTCCGCCAAAATCCCAGATTTGGGAACTACTCACAAATATTCATTAAAAAGCGATCTAAACGGAAATGAACCGTTAAAATCATAATCAGACGATTGGAATGCGAAGGTAATAGAGCAATTAAGACAATACTAAAGTTTAAGAAAGATCCGAAAACTTACAATAGAAAAGTAATTACAGCCGTCACAAATAGGAAAAAACAGTAAAAACTAACAGCCCCCCGTTTCTGGAACCCTAGGGGTCCTATTTATAGGATCTCGTATCACCCGATCGGTTGATAAGTCAACCGATCGGGTGATCCGTTACAAATAATAAATAGAAAACGACGGAGTTTCACCCGGTCATATGAACCGGTCGGTTGAGTTCTTGGGGTGACCGGTTGGATCTTGGCGCCATCGGGTGAAGGGGTCGGTTGGGTGCCCGTGTCTCGGCTCCTCAGCATCAGCTACAGATGAACCGATCGGGTGAGAGTCACCCGATCGGTTGGAATTTGGCTCGAAAAGACAGAGAATCAGCCCCGTTGAACCGGCCTGTGAACCGGTCAGGTGACATCCACTTGAGCTCCAGCTGAGACCGGGTGGTGCACGCGTGCATCACCCGATCGGTTGACAAGTCAACCGATCGGGTAAGGGGATAAAATGATGCCATCATCTTCGTTTAACCCCCTGGGTCACGCGTGACTCCTCCCGTTGCTCCGAAGACTTGAGATATCGTCGTTAAACGTCCCCTACGCGGGCAATCTCCTGCAAACATGGAGAAACAAAGAAAAGTGAAAGAAAACGAGAAAACACGAAAAAACGAATAAAAGACGGCAGAAAATACGGAGAAACACGAAAGAAAACGTGCATGAATATATGAAATATATACGCACGTCAAAATCCCCCAAGCTGAACTCTTCCTCGTCCTCGAGGAAGACGAGTGAGAGTAGGAGCTCGGAGGGAGAAAATAGAGAGGAAGAAAGAAAAAGAAAACTCTATATCCTAGATCGTCCGTCAGAGCCAACAAAATTAAAAACGACACACCAAGCAAGCAAACGCCAAATCACATCACTAAACCTAGGAATACGAGTCCTAATAAGTGCCGTGGGTCCACGCGGTGAAGCGCGAGTGAGTGTGGTCGTGCGCTAGCAGTCGGTGTCGCTATCTACGAAGTGCAATAAAGCTCGATATACACAGACCCAGGAAACGACCCAAATACCGATTCGAATTTGAAATTGCGGTGAATATTAGTTCAAGCATGCATGAGAAGAATATAAGAATAGAAGTGTATCATGCATCGGGTACTCCACAACTAGGGTTAAGGAAATCACACCACTATAGCCTAGATACTAGCTAAAAAGTTCCCAAGCCAAGTGTTTTCGAAAACAATGGTGGTTGAGATGATGTGGAGTAGAACACTCGGTGCAAATTCTCGCCTTCCCTTTATTCTCGGTAAGTAGGAAAAATATTCACACTTGAAATTTTTGGGTTTTGGGTATTTGTATTTTTTTTGGATTTTGGGCTATACAAAATTTTTCTTTTCTTTTCTTTTTGGGTTTTTCTTTTCTTTTCTCTTTTTTTTGGATTTTTGGGATATTGGCTATACACATGTGTACTCTCCCAAGTGGGAGAACGGTACACGACGAGGGGATTTGCACCAAGTAAAACAAAAAAGAAATCGGAATCTAAACACTTGGGCAAAGGAAACTATTCTCGCTAAATAGAGCATAGGCTAAATGGGTTATCCTAGTCCTTAATTGTGGAATCCCGACACATGCGAAATGAAGTACACGATATATATATATATAGCATGCAGAAGCAGACAGGGAAAATAAATACCGCATATTCAAATTGAAGCATGGTAATTTAGGGGTCATTCCTGGACAGGTATATAAAGTAAAATCACAAAGTAGAAGCACACCAAACAGATAGGCACGACACACGACTCACAAAAACTAAGAGGACCCACGATGCGTGAAATGCGAGAGAACTCGAAATCCTAGGGTTAGTGAATGTGATTATCGATGCCATGCTAGGTCTGTGTGATTTTGTGGCGATTCATCATAGGGTTCATCTCTAGGAGAAAGAGATAAAAAGAAGAGAAGAGAAAAAAAGAAAAAATAAAAATAAAAACACGATGAAAACGACACAAAAACGAAAAAGAAGGACTCAAATGGCGCACACAGTGCGACTCCCCCAAGCTGAAGATTGCATTGCCCTCAATGCAATATGAGTGAGTACGGGAGGGCAATGAAGATGGGGGGAATACGCACCGACACAAAAAGAAATGAAAACGAGGAAAACTCAGAGATGAAACTGAAAATAAAGAAAAATCAAAATCAAACCACACGACACGAAAAGAGAAATAAAACCACACGACACGACACTCAAAAGGGGAAAAACAAGCACACACACAAAAATGAGAAAAAACAAAACACGACAACACACCAACATAGACGTCCCCCAAGCTAGACATGACAGTGCTAGCAAATAAAATGTGATCGTGAAATGCAGAAATATGTAAGGGGGAGTCAAAAACAAACAAGGTGAAATCAAAAAGCAGGAGAAGGTGAGTCCTCTCCCTCCTCGGAAAAGGGTGTGGCTGGGTGGTCGGGGGAGGCTGGGGGTGTGCGGAGAAGTGGGGAACGAGGTGGAGGAATAGGTGCAGCGGTGGTGTGAACAATGGGAGGAGTGTCGGTGGAGGTGGGTGGTGGTGGTAGGGCGGCGATCAAGGCTGTGGTGAAAGGAATAGAAATGGGGGGAGAAGATGTGGTGGTGACGGTAGTGGGTGGTGGTGGGAGAGATTTGGAGCGCACCGGCAATTTCCTCCGACGCACATATGGAGTGATGGAGGAGGAGGGAGGAGGTAGCATGTGTGCGATGGAAGTGGTCGGGAGGGGGGAAGTGGATACTGGGATGGGAATAGATGAGGGAGGAGAAGAATGTGGTGAGGGAGGTGATGGATGCGGGGATGTGTGGGAGAGTGGAGGAGAAGATCGTCGAGGTGGTGAAGGTGGAGGTGGACCGTGGATGTGAGTGAGAAGGCGAAAAATGGCGGCCACGTTCCTCTCAAGTGCGAGGAAACGTGGGTGAGTGAGAAAGGAGGACGGTGATAGGTCTGAGGAGGCAGAGGACATGGCGAGATCACGGAGGGCAGTGACATCCCTTTGAAGACCAAGACGGGCAGAGACCTGGCGACGACCAAAGGATGTGGACTGACGCGAGGCAGAAGTGGTGCCGACAGGTAAGGTGGAAGTGGTGCCGGCGGCGGTGGTCATGTCGGCACAGGAGACAAGGCCAGAAATGGCCGCTAAGAGGTGCTCAGAAGTGATGGGGCCCGGAACAGAAACAACACGACTCGGGCTAGCCCCCCTATCTCCCCGAGACGCAGGGATATCCTGCTCGCCTAAGTGGGCGGCAGGGGACGGTGGTCTGCGTGCGCCCGCGGGAAGGAAAGGAAGGTGCAACCCCGCAAGGAAGTTCGGATCGGGTGGGAAGGTCCAATCTCCCACTAGAGCTATGGTCATGTGAGCGGGGTTGGGGAGAATGGTGTAAGGGGCTGGGGGTGGCCATAATTGAAGATGAAGCCGCCATCGGAGTGGGGTTTAATCATGTGAATGTGCCGCAGGACATCAATATCTAGCTGTGAGGGTCCTGCAGCAGTGGGAAGATTATTGGGGATAGGAATATTAAATTGGGGGTAAGAACAAATGATAGTAATGATGCCCCCACAACAAAACTTCCCCTTACCGGCCCGGCTGATCTCGAGAAGCTTGTAAACAAGCCAATCGCCGCCATGGATGGGGACGGTAGGGGCCCTAAAGCTAATCCCATCATCGTCCCGAACAAAAGGGAAAGTCATGGCCCAGAGGATAAAAAGATCAGGGATAGTCACGGTGCCGGACTCGTCCCTGGGAAAAATGCAGATGATATGATCATATGGGCCAAACGAAATACGGGGTGGATGATGGAGGAGGCATTGGCCCTACCTCGGGGATAGCTATGGAGCAGTGTGAGGCGGAACCAGAATTGATCGACGTTAAACTCGGGCGTGTACCCGTAGTGTCGGATGGAGTCATCCCCAAGATTGGGGAAACCAAATATATCGTTAATGGTATTCAGATTTGTGGTGACACTCCTGTTACGCACCCGGAATTTTATGGTCGACCCGGACTCCCAAACAAGTGTAGAGAGAAATTCAAGGGTGAGTAACGGGTAGGATACGGCAGAGGCATTAAGAAAGGCCAACCAACCTAAGTTAGCGAAGAGAGATTCGACTTCGGTGAAGACACCGAGATTGACTAGTGACTGTGTGTGCGAGAACTTAGTTGATAGATGCCCCCGAGCAACGAGCCTACGATAAAAATCCTTGTGTTCCTGGTTTCTAAAGATATACCCATGCGGGCCCAACGTTGGGTCCACAGGGGGGATAACAGGCGCGGGAGGGCCTAGTGTCAGTGCTCGTGCGTGGGGAGGGGGACGTGTTTGTTTTCGTCTCTTTCGAGATGGTTCCTCCTCCCGCAAAATCCCCTTCCCCTTGTCTTTATCCCTAGCCATGCGTGAGTGTGCGTGTATGAATGAGTGCAAAAAGCAATGAATGCACACTAACACAAGAAAAATGAGCAAGCACAATTTATAGGGCAAAAATAGAAATATGAGCGTAGGAGTGAGTGTACCCAAGCGAAATGGCGAAGCTTGCTCGTATATGTCCCCACGCCGTGCAATGGGAGAAGGGTGGAGCCGCGGCGATCTTCTTCAGCAAGAATTTTCGAAATAGGCGTTGTTTGGGGGGAATTAGGTCAGAAATTCGAAATGAAGGGGAGAGAGAGTGAAAATGATGGAGAGATTGGTGGAGGAGGTGGAGAGAGGGAGTATTGGAGGAGTGGAGGACGTGGGGGAGTGAAATCCGGCCGTTGGGGAGGAGAAGGAGGTGAATCGACGGCGGAATGGGTGATCGGGCGAGGGTGAATGCGAACGGGTGGTCGGGGGTATTTATAGGGTTTTAAGTCGAACCGATCGGTGACTTGTCACCCGATCGGTTGACTGTTAGGTCAAAAAATTTTCCTGAAGAATTGCTACAGGCGAACCGGTCGGTTGACTTGTCAACCGATCGGTTGGCCGCTCCACTCATTTTTCCGAGAATTGAGGGTCGCCTCAACCGATCGCGCTCTAACTCAACCGATCGGTTGATATTTCCCAAAAATTTCCCGAGAATTCTCCCCAGATCACCCGGTCTGTCACCCGGTCTCTCCATTCTTCACCCGATTGGTTCATTTGGGGACAGATGCGGCTTGTATCTGATACATCCCAACCGATCGGTTGACTTATCAACCGATCGGTTGGGGCCTTGCTTCCTGCAAAAACCAACAGATTGTCTAAGTCCCTGAACGGATGTTCTTGCGGCTGATTTTATTTATAAAAATAGATAAAATAAAGTCAAAAATAACACTAAAAAGTGGGGCAAAAGTTTAGAGCATGGGTTGCCTCCCATGAAGCGCACTTGTTTAACGTCGTTGGCTCGACGCCCGCAAGTGATGTTCACGGTGGTTGATACGGGTGATGCCCAAAGTTCGGCATCTCTTCTTCATCGGAGCTTACGGCCTTTGGAGTAGTCAGCGGCTGGAGAAAGATTTGCTCGACTACCCTCTCCTTGTTTTTGGGATCCGGGGGCTTCTCTTTCGTATTGGCGTTCACCGCCATCTTCTTAAGGATCCGGACCTCGTCTTTGGTGAGGTCCATGCGTTCTTTCCCCGTTTTCCTCGCAGGATGAGCCTTGGGGAACCCGGGAGGGGTCGTACGTGCTGCATTCGCTTTCCCAGCAGCATCATCATTCTTGGGGCCGTCTTGGTCTTCTGAGTCCCCCAAGTTATCGGGGGGGTTTCTTAAGAGAATCTCCCAGGAGCTCTCTTCAGCAGCTTTATCTTCTTCCACCTCCAGCAAATTACACCGAGGGTCATCTGGGGGATCGGGGTACTTCATGGACAACCCCAGATCAAATTCAACCTTTTCTCCACTGACGTTTAGCGAAAGTTTTCCATTCTTCACATCAATCAAAACGCCGACAATGGCCATGAAAGGTCGTCCCAGGATGATGGGGGTGTGTGCATCTTCAGGCATGTCCATGACAATGAAGTCCACTGGCACATGCACCCCTTTTACATTGACGGGGAGGTCATCCACAATCCCCACCGGATATTTGACCGACCGGTCAGCAAGTTGTAGGGTCATACCGGTGGGCTCCAAATCACCCATTCCTATCCTCTTATACATCGATAAGGGCATCAAACTGACACTCGCTCCGAGATCGACGAGTGCACGATGAATCTTTACTGCCCCGATCGTGCAAGGGATTGAGAAGCTCCCCGGGTCTTTAAGTTTCGGTGGGTTTGCCCTCTGGATGAGAGCGCTACACTCCGCCATCAACACTACTTTCTCCTTTCTAGAGCCTCTCGTCACCAAATCCTTCAGGAATTTCGCATAGGAGTGGATTGTTTTGATTGCTTCCAGGAAGGGGATTTGTAAGCTCAGATCCTTGACCATGGCAAAGAACTTGCCGTACTTCTCATCAATCTTGGCCTGAGCTAACCGTTGTGGAAAAGGCACAACGGGTTTGAACACTTTCAGGCTCCCTTTCTCGTTCTTCTTCTTCTCTTCTTCAGAGACTCCCTCCGGAGTCGTAGGATTTGATGACGAAGCACCGGCGTCGTTTGATTTTTCGATCGGTCGCTCGACGACCAACGATGCTTCCGGTCTGTTAGGGGGCACTCTAGTAGGGATTTGTGTCCCGCTTCTCAGAACGATAGCGGACACATTTGCGTGCTCGTGGACGAGTGCCGCCGTTTGGGTTGCTCCCCTCGGGTTCACCTCAGGTTGTGGCGGCAATTGGTTTTGTGACCTTGAAAGGGTCGCCACTTGTAACCCCAGCTGGGTTACTTGGTCCGTGAGGGCCCGCAGACCCATTTCCAGCTTTTGATTGATCTTCTCCTGGTTGGTTATATATTGAGTCAAGAGAGACTCAACCGGAGAGACGGCCCTCTGTTGGCCATACTGCTGCTGCTGCTGGATTGGCTGCTGATTCCTGGGGGCGTAATATTGTTGCTGAGGCTGCTGCTGAAATTGTTGCTGTTGAAACTGACTCTGATGTGGCCTAGTTGGCTGATATGTTTGTTGCTGCGGCTGCTGAGGCGGCGAGGGCTGGAATGGTGCCCGGTAACCAAAGTTAGGGTGGTTCCGGTTGTTTGGAGAGTAGGCCGGGTTGGAATTGGTTCTTGGTGGATACGTCGCATTTCCAGTGGGGTTGTAAAATAGAGCGCTCGCCTGATCCAACGGTGGTGAGACGTCACCACCGTCGAATTCCCCAAAAACTTTGGATTCTATCGCATCAATCTGTTGTGTACCGGCGCCACCGGCTCCTACCATTAGTGTGGAGATCTGGGTCGAAAGCAAGTCGAACTTGCTTGAAAGCTTGTTGACGTCCTCGACTCTGTGTATACCCCCAGACCTGGGTGTGGCTCTCTCGTCACACCACCGCGCATTGTTGGATGCCATATTTTCCAGAATATGTCCGGCATCTTCCTCGCTCCTTGACAGGAAGGAACCCCCAGCCGTAGCGTCCATAGAAGATTTTAGGTCATCCATCAGCCCATTGTAGAACAGATTAATAATCTGCCACTTCGGAATCTCATGGTGAGGGCATCTTCTCTGTATCTCCTTGTATCTCGTCCAAGCTTCATGCAAGGACTCGTGGCTGGCCTGGGAGAAGGAGGAGATCTCACTCCTCAACTTCATGGTCTTCCCCGGAGGAAAGAACTTCGTCAGAAAAGCGTTGGAGAGCTTCTCCCAGGTATTGAAAGTGTTGGGGTCCTTCCCCCTAAGCCATTCCTTGGCTTTGTCTCGCAACGAGAAGGGAAACAGCTTCAGACGGATCGCCTCAGTCGTGACACCATTAATCCGGAAGGTGACACATTTCTCCAAGAAGGAGTCTAGATGCTCGACCGGGCTCTCCATGGGTGCACCCGAAAACTGATCCTGCTGGATCCATGTCACCAAAGACGGCTTTAGCTCGAAGCTTTGGGCCGTAATACCTGGAGGACGGATGGCGGAAGTGGACTCGATAGATGGCATCGAGTACTCCAACAGGGATTTGCGAGGCGGGGTGTTCTCCTCCATGGCTTCAGGATCCTCTCTTCTTCGCTTCTCGGCGGCAAAACGCCTAAGGGTGGCGTTAATCTCTGGATCAATGGGGATCAAGTCGTCGAGACTTCTTGAACTCCTGCGCATGAAAAACAACAAACACCCGTGAAGCAACAAGTGGGAGAGAGACAGATAAGATAAGAAATAAAAAGAAGAAAATAAAAAGGAAAAAGAAGAATACGAAAATTATCGCGAGGTAGGGATAAGAGCTAGACACTATGGTTCAAGAGATCCAAAAATAACAAGCACGTTGCCTCCCCGGCAACGGCGCCATAAACTTGACGTGCCCCCGGTTCGCTGGGCGCAAATGGCCGGGGGACCCGCGTGAGGGTTTAGATATTTGTAACTGCAAGCGCACGGTGTTGTAGTGTGGCTTGGGGGTCGAACACAGGGAGGCTAGGATGTGCTTGTATCAAGGAGGACCGAAATCACCCCGTGGGCAAGATAGCCCGGATCGGTTGATGGATTGTCACGGTATAGGAATGCAAGGTATGAACAATAAGAAAATAAACCCGGGACTTTGGTTTCCACTCCAACGAGCGACTCTCGCCGATACGGCCTACGGGTAGGATGGCGATCGGAATTAGGGTCTAATGGTGGGACGTTGCCTCTGAAAGTGGTACCGGCATCCCATGGGCCCGATATTCCGGTCGGTGCCCATGATGATACATCGGACTTCCCGGGTTCGATCAGTGGGCACTCCCGTGTCCATTAACACTGATCGATTCCGGAGCACTAAGCTCACAACGATAACTCCCAACGTCTCATCCTGTCGCTCCCGTGCGCTAGGATTCGGCGTCTACGCTAAGGGCGTGAGCTATGGCTAGGGAGTCAATCGCCAAGTTTATTCCCCCTTGGCCCAACGGTCAAAGGCGGTCTTTTTCCCGCCGATGACAATGAAACACCCCGCGTAACCGTTAGATTCCTAATCCCTATCGATTTCCTAACCCTATGGATGCATCGGGAAGAGCCCCCGAAGGGGTTTCCGCCAAAATCCCAGATTTGGGAACTACTCACAAATATTCATTAAAAAGCGATCTAAACGGAAATGAACCGTTAAAATCATAATCAGACGATTGGAATGCGAAGGTAATAGAGCAATTAAGACAATACTAAAGTTTAAGAAAGATCCGAAAACTTACAATAGAAAAGTAATTACAGCCGTCACAAATAGGAGAAAACAGTAAAAACTAACAGCCCCCCGTTTCTGGAACCCTAGGGGTCCTATTTATAGGATCTCGTATCACCCGATCGGTTGACAAGTCAACCGATCGGTTGATCCGTTACAAATAATAAATAGAAAACGGCGGAGTTTCACCCGGTCATATGAACCGGTCGGTTGAGTTCTTGGGGTGACCGGTTGGATCTTGGCGCCATCGGGTGAAGGGGTCGGTTGGGTGCCCGTGTCTCGGCTCTTCAGCATCAGCTACAGATGAACCGATCGGGTGAGAGTCACCCGATCGGTTGGAATTTGGCTCGAAAAGACAGAGAATCAGCCCCGTTGAACCGGCCTGTGAACCGGTCGGGTGACATCCACTTGAGCTCCAGCTGAGACCGGGTGGTGCACACGTGCATCACCCGATCGATTGACAAGTCAACCGATCGGACGAGAGGATAAAATGATGCCATCATCTTCGTTTGACCCCCTGGGTCACGCGTGACTCCTCCCGTTGCTCCGGGGACTTGAGATATCGTCGTTAAATGTCCCCTACGCGGGCAATCTCCTGCAAACATGGAGAAATAAATAAAACTGAAAGAAAACGAGAAAACACGAAAAAACGAATAAAAGACGGCGGAAAATACGGAGAAACACGAAAGAAAACGTGCGTGAATATATGAAATATATACGCACGTCAGGAGGTGAATCAAGAAAATCGCCACCAAATCGCACCCTAGCCCTCAAATCGCACAAGTAACATGAAGCGCACACGCTTGTGTGTGTGTGTGTGTGTGTGTGTGTGTGTGTGTGTGTGTGTGTGTGTGTGTGTAACATAACGTCAAGTAGATGTTCTTAATTAATTTGACTGGTTTTGTCTAAGTATTTTCTCCCCCTAATGTTAGAGAATATCTTAAACCTAAAAAGATAGACGAATATTAGATTCTAATTTTGTAGAAGAAATTGGGATCTAACTATCATGTGTTTGATAAACTTGACCGCTGCCAACAAGTCGTCTTACTTTGTAATAGTAGATTAACTCTTTGTCAATTACAACTCCTTGTAATTTCTAAATTTATTTTTTGTTCCTACATTTATGACCTTAACACTGCCAAAAATCATAAACTATTAATCAAGTTCAAGTTTGTCCCATACATTTCTTATTTAGCTAGAAAAATGCATACACACACTTGATCAATGCAAACAAGGTCATATGTGCTTTCCTACTAAACCCATCTCATGGTTAACAAACTTACATCATTTAATAGTAATGATAATAGCTTGACGTCACCAACAACCATAGCACTAGTACATACGTACACTTTAATTTTGAATAAACAGAGGGTTACATATAATTCTTAAAAGAATTTTAAATGTAGTAGACTTGATATAAAACTAAGGCATGAATATTACAACACGGTTTAAAATTTATCTTAATCAATTGACCAAATTAGTAGTAAGATGAGAAGGAGGTTTCAAAGTCACTTTTCTTAATTAAGTAACCTCTTAAAAACATATGGCTAAGAAACTGTTGATGGATGGGTTCTGCCATCTAGTAAGGTGGACCGACGAGGACGCCTACGAGGAGAGGACCCTTCACCGGCTGAGAAGCGGGACCCGTGGAGAAGAGACCTCGGGTCGTGGATAGCTAGGACTGAGCTATCTGATTGATGGTCACCGTAGCTTCGCAATATCTCCATTGATATACACCATAGGAAAATCGTCAAAGGTCGGGGCTAAGGCCCGACCAAATCTCCTTCGACACTCAAGTCAGTAGATGACTCAATAAGGGCTCGGGAGGCTAGGATCGACCTATCGAGAGGTCGTCCCTTCATTGTCAGGTCGAGCTATGGTGGAAGAAATATAAAGTGGAGTAGATAGTATTCTCATACCTCAGTGTAGGATTTGGGCCCCTTCTCCCATAGCATAGCATAACTCCCAAGATAATAATCATAGCATTATTAGCATAACTGTCACCATAAAAATAGCCTTTAATTCCTTCCTTAGTGGCTATTGAAGTGGGCCATGATGGAGTGTAACCGCCTTTCCTTAGTGGCTCTTGATGAAGGAGGTGGGGGTTGACTCATTCAACCTAGGAGCTATGGTCCGTGGGTCGGCTTAGCAATGGCCCAATAATGGCATGCCATATATGATGTAACAAAGGCCCCCATCGCTCGAGCTTAACCGTAGTAGCGGTTGAGGTCGGGTGATGTGATAAGCATAAGGAAGAAGTAACTTTGGTCAGATAGTCGGGTTGGCTCGCAAGGAAAGTAACCTTTCACCTTATAGTTGAGATGGAGTTAGGTCGGCAGGGAAGGGATGCAGCCCCTCGGCTTACAGTTGAGATCGATCTATGTCAGCAGATCAGTTTATGATGACTTCAAAGTATGACTCCAGTTCGTGTAGTCGGCCCCGATGGCTTAGCTTGCATGGCCCGCAAGGAATCGCCCTCAATCGTATAGTCATTCGTTTGGTGGCAAGTGGGTGGCCACTCGGCTTACATCTGACGAGGGTCTCTCAGTGGCAAGGGGGTGGCCCCTCGTCTTTCGTGCGACGAGGGTCACACGGTGCTGAGGGGGTGGCCCCTGGGCTTATGGCGACAAGGGTCGCTGGGTTGTAAGGGGAGCATGCCCCTCTACTTACGACTGACAAGGGTCGCTGGGTAGTGAGGGGAGCGTGCCTCTCGGCTTACGGCTCATAAGGGTCTCTCGGTGGCGAGGGGAGCATGCCCCGGACTTACGACCGACGAGGGTCGTTCGGTGGCGAGGGGAGCACGCAGGGGCGGACCCACGTTAGAGTTGGGGGTGGCCCCCCCCCACCATTTTTCAAAATTTACATACATAAGTATATGGCAACAGACCGCAATACAAGGATAAGTATATAAATTGCATTACTAGTAACACAAATGCCCCTTTGACCTGGTGGTTGTCCGCTCCTTCCCCAATCGTTGATGTCCTAGCTTCGATTCCGGGAAGCAGTATTCGGTTTTTTTGGGAATTGTCTATTAAACTTTTAGATTTTTAGAAAAAATAACATTAAAATTTGGGTAATTTTTAGATAAAATAACATTAAATTTTGGGATATTTTCTAGTAAACTTTTAGATTTTTAGATAAAATAACATTAAAATTTGGGATATTTTCTAGTAAAATTTTAGATTTTTAGATAAAATAGCATTAAAATTTGTCCTCAAAATTTTTAGATTTTCGTTTGAAGCTATGCCATTTTTTTTTCATGTTTTTAATTATAGCATAGCGGAGTCAGCATTTGATTAAGAAAAGAAAAACGTCTAAAAATATATATAACTAAAATGTTTAATTTATCTACCTAAAATGTCATAGTTAATTTAATCTACCTAAAATGCTTAGTTACTAAACACGTTTCTCTCATTCCCTTAAATTTAAAAGATTAATTGTTCTTGGCAGGTCCTAATGATTATATTTTTAAAATTTTGTTTTTTGTTTAGCAAATTAAGAATGTAATCAGTGTTAGTTTCTCGTTCATATCTTCGTTAATATGTGAACGATTTTGCGTTTAATAAATGCATGGAAAAATTTGCTGCTTATTTAAAGTAATTTGGTTTGAATCTTCGTACCTTATTTTCGTACTCATCCAATTAAAACTTGTTTTTGTTTTTGACTTTCTTACTCGATCCCTCACACATATGTTGCATTGGGTCTGAACAATGAATTTCATATCTATTTTGTTCACTTCGTCCCCCTCAAATATACTTAAACTAATGGTAAAACGTCATCTCTTTGAACTCGGCGACTTGAACACCATCACATCTATGTACTTTACGAATACAGTTTGTATGTCTTCTTGTAACGCTGCCCGGCCCCTCTAGTCATCTAATCCTGGTTCCGCCCCAGGGAGCACGCCCCCAATTACGGCCTATGATGGTCGTTTAGTGGCAAGGAGAGCGTCTGAGCTCGGTTGCTCGGTGTCATTGTCAATCTGGAATGGCCTCTTGGTGACTTGAAGGAATTCTAGTGAAGACTTCTCATTTCCTTCCTGATGAAGATAGGAGACTCCATGCCCGAATAGTGGGAGCTAGTGAAGGCGGCGTCCCGGGAGCAAGAGACCTTCTAGGGGGAGGAAGAGGAAGATGTCGCGAGTACGCTGCCTAGAGTATTTCAAGTTTAGCATCACTGATGACTTTTCCAATCTCTAGTCCCTGAACGAAGCTACCTTTCAAGCAACTTTCAGTATCGTTAAGTTAAAGCCCTGTCATGCAACAAGAGGGCAGAAGCAGGGGGTTAGGATAGATCTAGAATGAAAGCTATAACCGTTATCATCTGGACGATGGTGGTGCCGATTGACTTTGGGCATGTCATTCCAACATCATCATCGGCACCTCTTTGGGTTCGGACGACCCAGCAGCCAGCGGTGGACGGTACCCTTCCATAACCGAACGACCCAATGGAGGAAAAGGTTGATTATTTGGTACCCCATTCAGACTCGATCGACCCAGTGAAGGCAAAAATCTCTGTCAGAGCTTGGCAGTCTCAGCTCCGAATTTAGTTTGACACCCCGGTGCCCCCATCGAGTTCGACTGGCCCACTTGATCGAGAGTGTTACGCCTATTTGACCGAGACCCAAAAGACACGAGCCCAGGAGCCCGGCTGCAGACCAAGAGCCCACCTGCGCCTTCAAGCCCACTCTACAAGGCCCAATAAGGGGCCCTCTCGAATGTCGATCCGACCCGGCCGCGATAACCCGCTGGTCACTCGCCCACTCCTGCGATAACCGCTCCCCCGATCGCGCGACCACTAAATGACGATAATGGGGAGGTGCTGGCATGACGCAGGAGGCGGCGGCGGAAGGGCGGATTGAGGGAGCACGATTGAGGGCGGTCGAGGGACGTGGGCCAGAGGCACTCGCACGGGAGCTCTTTAAAAGGGCTAGGAGGACGACGAAGCAAAGGGCCGCATCTCAGGTATCTAAAACCTAAGGTACTCCACCAACGACCTAGCTCCCCCATCCCATCTCCTTCCTCCCCCGCTCGCACCGTGAGACGCCGTTCCGATCTCCTCACGAGTCGAACCGTCTCCGCCGGGCCTCCTCTTTCAGATCTCTATCTGACTTAGGCATCGGAGGGGATTTGGCCGGAACCTAGGTCCGGCCCCCTGACGAGCGTTCTCGTCTTCGCAGGTGGACAGCGGATCAACGGGCCGAGGCTTCCCCTCGACCCTCTCCAACCACACTATCAGCTGGACGAGTGAGGCTCCCCCTCACCGTCCGCCCGCCGAGGCCGAGCACAACCTTCCGAGGCCGAGCGTCTCAACTAGGTCTGAGGCTTCCCCTCGCCCTTCGCTGACCGTGCATCCAGAAGGACGACCGAGGCTGCCCCTCGTCTTCCTTCCTCCGTGGTCGTGCTCGACCGGCCGAGGCCGAGCGTCTCAGCCTGGGCCGAGGCTTCCCCTCGCCCCATCTGCACCGACTCGAAGCCCCCGAGGGACCCAAGCGGGCCCCTTGACCACGTTGACCGGGTTGTCCACGGTCAACGCTCTGTAGTGAGAAAACACTCTGAAACATCTGGCGCCGTCTGTGGGAAACGAAAACCGTCCCACGAAGAAACAAACCACATCTGCGATGACGCGACCTCCCTCATCTCGACGAAAGGAGAGCGAGGCCCTGACGCGGGGCAGCAGGGCCCGCCATCGTTGGCAAGAATGGGCACGGGCCCGTCGCGAGGAGGATCGTGGGGAAGGGGACGGGAAGCCCTCCCCCTCCCCCCCGGTCGGGAGGCCGAGTGCGTCCGTAACGGCGCGCAGCTCGGACGTGGCTTTGGTGGTGTCAGTGGTCATAGACACTACCATGGTACGGCGGCTGCTTGTCGACACCGGCAGCTCCTGTGACGTCCTCTTTATGTCAACCCTGGAAAAGATGGGGCGGCGGAAAGAAGACTTACGACCTCGCTCGGGTCCCGTGGTTGGATTCACGGGTCACTCCACCCCCATCATCGGCACCATCCATCTCCCGGTAACGCTCGGAGACGCCCCGGACTCGGTGACCCTGGCGGTGGAATTCATCGTATTGGGGATCGGGTCGGAATACAACGGGATCATCGGCCGACCCCTACTCAACGCCGTCGGCGCGGTGGTCTCGACCCTCCATCGGACTATCAAGTTCCGAACACCGGGGGGGGATGGGGCGAGTCGAAGGCGACGCGGGGGGACCGAGTACCTGCTATCAACTGGCGGAGGAAGGTCCCGAGGATCGTCTAGCTGACCGGATGGCCGCGCTCGACTTGAGGAGTGGGCCTAGGCCCGCCCCTGCAGAGGGGCAGGAGCAAATCCCGGTCACAGACATCGAGGGCCGGTTCGTCTCGATCGGGAGAGGACTGGGCCAAGACCTGAGGGATCAGCTGATCGAATGCCTGGAGGCGAACCTGGACATCTTTGCTTGGTCACCGGAAGACATGCCTGGCGTAGACCCCCAGGTGATCGTCCACCAGATCAACGCCGACCCCAATTTCAAGCCGGTTAGGCAGAAGAAGCGCAACCTGGGTGGCGAGAAGATGAAGGCAGCCTCCGAGGAAGTGGAGCGTCTCCTTGATGCCGGCTTCATACGAGAGGTCTGGTACCCGGAGTGGCTGTCGAACGTGGTGATGGTCAAGAAACCCAACGGGAAGTGGCGAATGTGCGTGGACTTCAGTGACCTCAACAAGGCCTGCCCCAAGGACAGCTACCCCCTGCCGCGCATCGACCACCTGGTGGACAACGCCTCGGGGTACGAGATGCTAAGCTTCATGGACGCTTACTCCGGATACAATCAAGTCCAGATGGACCCCCGGGACGAAGAGATGACAGCCTTCACGACGGACCGGGGAACTTACTGCTACAAGAAGATGCCCTTTGGTTTGAAGAACGCGGGGGCCACCTACCAGAGAATGGTCAACAAGGTTTTCAGCTCCCAGATCGGGAGGAACCTGGAAGTCTACGTCGACGACATGCTTGTCAAGTCAAGGCGACCGGAAGACCACATCGCCGACTTGCGGGAGACCTTCGAGCGGTTGCGGCGGCACCACATTCGGCTCAACCCCGCGAAGTGCACGTTTGGGGTAAGATCTGGCAAATTCTTGGGGTTCATGATAACTAACCGTGGCATTGAAGCTAATCCCGACAAAATCGAGGCGCTGATCAACATGCGCGAGCCGACGACGATCAAAGAGCTACAGAGGCTGAACGGGCGCATCGCAGCCTTGGGGCGATTCCTTTCCAAATCAGCGGAAAGATCGCTCCCCTTCTTCAAGGTCCTAAGGAAAGCGATCGCGGAACCTCCAGACAATAGGAAGACGATACTTTGGGACGAAGACTGCTCCAGGGCGTTCGGGGACCTCAAAGAGTATCTCCGCAGCCCACCTCTCCTGTCCAAACCACGGGAAGGGGAGTCGCTGAGCCTTTACCTGGCGTGCACGGAGGAAGCTGTGAGTTCGGTGCTGATCTGGGAGGACGGTGGGGTGCAATGGCCGGTATATTACACGAGCCGGGTCTTGAAGGGGGCGGAGATGCAATACTCGCCCATGGAGAAACTGGCGTACGCCCTCGTCCTCTCAGCACGAAGGCTCCGACCCTATTTCCAGGCCCACACCATACTGATCCTGACCGACTCGCAACTGGAGCAGAACCTCAAGAGATTCGATCGAATGGGAAGGATGCTAAACTGGGGAGTGGAACTGAGTGAGTTCGACCTCCGATTCAAACCGCGCACGGCCATCAAAGGGCAGGCCCTGGCCGACTTCATCGCCGAGTGCACCACGGAAGGAAATGGCCCCCCGGAGGAAGAAGGCCCGGCGACGGTAATTGCTCAACCCCTGTCCTTTCTTTCGGCTGACCACTTTCAATCAGGGGATCCAGGAGCATGGATAGTCCATGTGGACGGGTCGGCCACACAGTCAGGAGGCGGGGCCGGGATTGCAATCCGATCTCCGGAAGGGAACATTGTGGAATACGCGTTGCGGTTCGAGTTCCCAGCCACGAACAACGTAGCGGAATACGAAGCAGTGATCAACGGCCTGAGGCTGGCCCTGGAGCTCGGGGCCGAGTCCGTCCGCCTCCTCAACGATTCGAAGCTCATTGTCAACCAACTCTTAGGGAGTTACGAGGCACGGGAGGAGGCGATGCAGAGATATCTCCCTGTCGCCAGAGCGGCGATGACCAAGTTCAAGGACGTGGAAGTCTTGCACCTCCCGCGATCAGAGAATGCGCGGGCAGATGCGTTGTCAAAGCTGGCCTCGTCCTCGCCAAAGGAACTGGGCCGCACCATCTACGTGGAGAACCTGCAGTCCCCCAGCACGGAGGAGCACGATGTGATGGCGATCGACCAAGAACCCACCTGGATGGACCCGATCATCCGATACCTCACTCATGGAGAGGTACCGATCGATGGGGACGAACACCAAACCCTGGAGAGAAAGGCGCTCCGATACGTGATCCATGAAGGGGCGCTCTACCGGAGACGCTGGACCAAGACGGACGTCCTCCCATACCTGAAGTGCATCGGACCGCAGGAAGCTGACTACGTCCTACGGGAGGTTCACGACGGGATCTGCGGGAACCACCACGGGGGCAAGGTAGTCGCCCAGAAGATCTTGAGGCAGGGATACTACTGGCCAACCCTGACCCAAGATGCAGCAAGCTACGTCCAAAAATGCCAAGAATGCCAGAGGTATGCCCACCACATCTCGACACCCCCATCAGAGCTCATTCCTATCGTAAGCCCCATCCCCTTTGCGAAATGGGGGCTCGACATCCTCGGACCGTTTAAACCGGGACGAGGGCAGCGGAAGTACCTGATTGTGGCGGTAGACTACTTCACCAAGTGGGTCGAGGCCGAGCCGCTGGCCACCATCACTTGGAAGAAAGCAAAAATCTTCGTGTGGAATTCCATCATCTCCAGGTTCGGAGTCCCACGGGCCATCGTCACGGACAACGGGAAGCAGTTCGACTCCGCAGGGTTTAAAGATTTTTGCGAGGAATGGGGAATCAAGCTTCTCTTCGCCTCCGTAGCGCACCCCCAGACCAACGGAATGGCGGAAGCGGCCAACAAGTGCATCATAGAGCCCCTCCGGAAGAAAGTGAAAGACGCCGAAGGAAGCTGGCCAGAAGAGCTCCCCGGGATACTCTGGTCATACCGGACGACCCACAAGGAGGCCACTGGCGAGACCCCGTTCATGCTCACCTATGGGGCCGAGGCGTTGGTACCGGTCGAGTTAGGCGAAGAATCTCTCCGCCTCAAATACTTTGACGAAGATAGGAACTCGCAGGGTCTGGAGCTCAGTCTGGAGCTCCTCGACGAGCGACGGGAGCAGGCACTGGCCACCATCATCCGCCAGAAGCAGAAGGTGGCCCGATACTACAACGCCCGGGTACGGGGAAGAAGCTTCCACCTCGGGGACCTGGTCCTTCGGAAAGCAGGCTTCAACACTGAAACCGCTTGCAAAGGGAAGCTCGCGGCTAGGTGGGAGGGACCCTACAAAGTCGTCGAGGTCCTCGGACCCGCAGCCTACCGACTAGCTGATATGGGGGGAGGATTCTCACTCACACTTGGAATACGGAACATTTACGCAAGTACTTTCAGTAAATGTATCATTTCCTACGAAATAAATTTGTTTTAAATTCATTCCTTTCCAGATAAAGCAAAAAGATATACAGGAAGAGGCCGAGGGGCATTCCCCTCCCTCATTCTTCTCCGGGGGCACCGGTGGATCCACAGGCTGGCAGTCCACTGGGGCCTTTCCCCACACTCTGTTCGGCGTCAGGGTACATCCGGAGAGCCTCGAAGTTGACCCCGAGAGCGGGAACTTCAGTTAGATCTCGGACTGACACCGGGCGAAGCCCTTCTCGAACGCATTCGATAAGGTGGTCTCCACGAAGGAGGTGGCATACTCCGCCACGGCATCCTCAGCGATCCGGGCCGGATCCACCTCCTCAAGCCCACGCATCCAGACATCTAAGGTCTCGATTTGGCGTTGGTGCTCCGCCCTCTCCTTCTCGATCTCCCGGGACCTCTCGTCAAGTTGGGCAAGGAGGACCCTCGCCTGCTCCTCCGCCGCTTCAAGACGATCGGAGAGCTCCAAGGTTTCGGAGGCAACAGCGGGGACGGGGGTCTGCTCGACCCCCCCAGACGCGTCGACGCCACCCAAGACCTCGGCGACCCGCGCCTCGGCCTCCGACTTTGCAGTCAGAGCCAAGGCCCTCTCCCGGTCCGCATCCTCCAGAGCAGAGGAAGAATAAGGATCAGCGCAAAGAAGAAGACGGCGAGATGGAGGCTCACGAACCCCTCGGTTTCTCAACTTAAGACGATCCCGCGAACGGTGAGGATGAGCTTGCCGCTACACGTGGCAACATCAGAGGACCGACGGCGCTTCGGAGCCCGCGCCTTAAAAATATCCAACAGGCCAACTCATGATGACGACTAATAAATGAGTCGGCATCGACTGGCGAGCTTGTCAAATTCGGCAGAAGTCACATCGGCCGAGCCGAACCGGCCAAGGCCGACCGACCCGACCGATGGGGGCAATTGTTACGCCTATTTGACCGAGACCCAAAAGACACGAGCCCAGGAGCCCGGCTGCAGACCAAGAGCCCACCTGCGCCTTCAAGCCAACTCTACAAGGCCCAATAAGGGGCCCTCTCGAATGTCGATCCGACCCGGCCGCGATAACCCGCTGGTCACTCGCCCACTCCTGCGATAACTGCTCCCCCGATCGCGCGACCACTAAATGACGATAATGGGGAGGTGCTGGCATGACGCAGGAGGCGGCGACGGAAGGGCGGATTGAGGGAGCACGATTGAGGGCGGGCGAGGGACGTGGGCCAGAGGCACTCGCACGGGAGCTCTTTAAAAGGGCTAGGAGGATGACGAAGCAAAGGGCCGCATCTCAGGTATCTAAAACCTAAGGTACTCCACCAACGACCTAGCTCCCCCATCCCATCTCCTTCCTCCCCCGCTCGCGCCGTGAGACGCCGTTCCGATCTCCTCACGAGTCGAACCGTCTCCGCCGGGCCTCCTCTTTCAGATCTCTATCTGACTTAGGTATCGGAGGGGATTTGGCCGGAACCTAGGTCCGGCCCCCTGACGAGCGTTCTCGTCTTCGCAGGTGGACAGCGGATCAACGGGCCGAGGCTTCCCCTCGCCCCTCTCCAACCACACTATCAGCTGGACGAGTGAGGCTCCCCCTCACCGTCCGCCCACCGAGGCCGAGCACAACCTTCTGAGGCCGAGCGTCTCAACTAGGTCTGAGGCTTCCCCTCGCCCTTCGCTGACCGTGCATCCAGAAGGACGACCGAGGCTGCCCCTCGTCTTCCTTCCTCCATGGTCGTGCTCGACCGGCCGAGGCCGAGCGTCTCAGCCTGGGCCGAGGCTTCCCCTCGCCCCATCTGCACCGACTCGAAGCCCCCGAGGGACCCAAGCGGGCCCCTTGACCACGTTGACCGGGTTGTCCACGGTCAACGCTCTGTAGTGAGAAAACACTCTGAAACAGAGAGGATCACTTACGAATCAATAGAATCGAGCCTTAGCTATCAGAAGTTTGACCCCGGTCTGGAGCAAGGAAGGTCAAAGTTCGGGCTAGGGTAGAGACTGTTCAGAGTGGCCATTTGAGTTCAGCTGGAAGCTCAGAGGAACCAACATCGTGGGAAGAACGGTCGGTCGAGTGAAGTTGATGCAGCTTGGTTGCTCCATTGTGTTGGTTACTCTACTTTGCTTCAGTTATATGTGGTTAGTTTCAACAACTTACAAGGGAACTTGTCCTTGATTATAGCTAACTACTCAAAGCAGTTTCATTGTTTTGTTTACATAAGGAAACAAAGACAGACAAGATGCTATTCAATTCCAGGCATCACAAACTCTACCGTGTTTTGTATGGTGTCCATAGTGATTGTGTGAGAGCATAGATAGGTTGAACAATTGGCATCAGAGCCGTGTTCTGTCCCTCGGCATTTCACGATGACTACTTCAACGACGATCGTCGCGGGTGGTGAACTTGCGCTACCACGGGTGATGAAGGAGCCGGTCGGGCCGACAGCCTACCCCACTCTGACTCGATCAAACTACGGCAACTGGACCCTCATGATGAGGGTCATCCTGCAGGCGAGAGGCCTGTGGCAGGCTGTGGAGGGCACTGAAGACCTGACCAACGATCCCGGGTACCGGAGCGACCGCATGGCGTTGGAGGCCATTCTCCGCGCCGTGCCACCGGAGATGCTGGCGACGCTGGTGGCCAAGGCTACGGTGAAGGACGCCTGGGACACAATTAAGACCCTACGCATGGGGTCCGAACGTGTTCGCAGCGCCAAAGCCCAAACTCTCCGCAGCGAATTCGAAGCCTTGAAGTACAAACCAGGCGAGTCCATCGACGAACTGTCCTTGCGTCTCACCGGCATTGTAAGTCAACTATCAACGCTTGATGATGTGATTCAGGAGAAGCACGTCAAGGAGAAATTCCTCCGCATCATTCCCAAGCGCTATTCATAGCTCGTCATGTCTATCGAGAGCCTGCTCGATCTGAACACGCTCTCGATGGAGGACCTGACAGGACGCTTTAAGGCTGCGGAGGAGTGGTTCGAGGCGGCTGTTGAGGAGGAGAACGGTGGCAAGCTCCTGCTGTCGGAGGAGGAATGGCTCGCGTGCATGCGGCGTCGTGAGCATGATGGCTCCTCTGGCAGCGGCGGAAGCGGCTCCACTAAGAACAAGCACCGAGGCAAGGTGCAAGACGCGCGCGACAAGGAGGCCGCCCGTGACAGGAACGGCAAGGCGCTAGGAGGTGGGCGCGACGTCAGATATGACAAGTGCCGCTACTGCAACATGGAGGACCACTGGGCCCGGGATTGCAGGAAAAAGAAGCGTGATGAAGCCCATCTGGCTCAGGTGGATGATGAGGAGCCTGCTCTTTTCATGGTCCAGGCCGTGTTGCTTATGGCGGTGCATGCAGAGCCAGAGAACGGAGGTGGCAGCTTTGTGTTCCTGAACGAAGAGCGCGCTGAGGTGTAGGATCCTGCCAAAACAGAGTTAGGATCGATAAATAAAGTTGAGACTTACACTTGCGTATGCGGCGCGGTAGTCTCGTAACTTTGCCTTCGGATTCGCCACGACGGATCGAGTCTTCTCACGAACGGAGTAAGGCTACTAAATCCACAATCTAAATCTCTACTTTTAGATTAAGAACTTGGATAAAGGGAGAGGAAGTATTTCGGTAGAGCTTCGCTAGAATGAAGATGCATGCATGAATGCCATGCAAAAGTGTAAGGAAATGGCTTAACCTTGGGTCTTATTTATAGCCCCCAAGTAGTTATTTTAGGAGTAATTGTTCCTTAGGAACAAGTTAACTAAGGTGTACCATGATACATGGCACATTATAAGCTTAAGTTGTACCATATGCATGGTACAACATAAGCTTAAGATATTACCCCTTTATTAGCCATATGTCGCATGCACTTATGCATATATAATGCGACTTTCCCATCAATCTAGAGATCCTCTCCGCAAGGGAACATATTCCCTTTGCACACGACTTCGTGTACGCGACGTTCGAGGTCCGTATTCCCTCGTACATCCCCTACAAGGGTGTACTAACGTCTTCCATATCCAACATCGCCCACTCACACTTGAGGGGATCGTAAGAGAACGTCTTTCTCTTAGTTCTTTTATCTATCATACCGAGAAATAGACCGTGCGACCGTCATGCGCGTAGAGTCTGTTGTTGTGCACTTGTTAGAGATACACAACGACCTCGAAGGTGCAAAGTTGAGTAGTTCAACGCATGCTTTACCCTAGATTATTTCTTCACATTTCTTATACTTTATATTCAACAATTGAATCCCATCTGGATTACAATTGGCTGGCCAGCTTTGAATCATTTAAAGTCCAAATGTGAATATGAAATCAATCTTCCTCTTCTAGCGAACCTTCTGATCTTGACTTGATTCGTTTTTCTAACGTGCCCCGCCGAGCCGAATTATCATAGCCCATTAGCAACACGCTAAGATAGCGATCATCTCATCAAATCTAAAGGAACCAATTGGAGTCCTTGAGGGTAAGAGTTAAGACCCGTATGGCCTTTGAGTCTCACATAATAGCAAACACTATTGCTACTAACTCAGTGGTCGAAATGCATACGTGGTATGAACACGTACTACAACATCACTCCTTTCCCAGGGAGAGTATGTCTTAATGATGTTGTACGGATGAAAGATCAGACACCACAGTGCCTATCTTTTTGAGTCCCCTTACTACTCGTGAAATATTCACGGACTCTCATCCTGCATAAGACAGATAGGAAAAAAATCCCATGAGATCTCTTTCAAATATCCTTGTGATACAGATCTCAGATCTTTTGTAAGCATCCATATGATGCAGATCTTTCATTCGACTATCTTGTTTAAGTCACGACTCTAAATCATTTGTCTAATGATATTGACTTTAAACTAGTCTCATCTCTATCTTATTCTTCTGATAAGATAAGGCGGTTGCTCATGTGAGAGAGTCAACCTTAATCTGTCCGACATACACACAATAAAATAGCTGAGACTTAAACATAAATGTATATAAAAATCATTTGTAAGAAACTTGTATGCAAATTAAACTTTGATCTTCTATAGACATGGGAAATATTACATGATACAGCTCAGCACCTACACATTCCCATAGATGATAAGTGTTTGAAAAACACATCTCTGGGGATCGCCTTAGTAAGGGGATCCGCTATCATCTCATGCGTGGATATGTATCCTATGTCTACTTCCTTCCGTTTGTCATAGTCCTTCGGAAACTTGAATCGAATATCAATGTGTTTGGTCTTACAATGAAATTTAGGATCTTTGACATATGCAATCGAAGCTTGACTATCACTGTATATAGGAACAGTGCTCGAGTCAGTGGCATCCGTTAGCCTGTCTAAGAATTTTCTAAGCCAAACAGCTTCTTGGACCGCCATGCTGAATGCTACGAATTCGGCTTCCATGGTTGATAGGGCGATGCAGGTTTGCTTCTTGCTGCTCCAGGATATTGCACCATTCCTGAGCAAGTAAACAAAGCCTGAGGTAGATCTTCGTTCGTCGAGATCACCCGCCCAATCAACATCGGTATAGCCTTCGAGTCTCAAGGTATTGCCTTGATAGCATAACGCATAGTCCGCAGTCCCTTTGAGGTATCTTAATATCCTCTTCACCGCTTTCCAGTGTGCCTGTCCTGGGTTGGATTGGTAACGGCTTACCATACCAACAGCATAGCAAATGTCAGGTCTGGTACACATCATGGCGTACATCAGACTCCCGACAGCACTGGAGTATGGAACCTTTTCCATAGCTTTCTTTTCTTTTGGATCTTTGGGACACATTTCCAAACATAAACCCTCGCCTTTGCTTATTGGAGTATCAATTGGCTTGCAGTCCTGCATATTAAACCGTTCTAAAACTTTCTTTATATATGTCTCTTGAGAGAGAGAAAAAAGTTTCTTGGAACGATTCCTTAAGATCTTAACCCCAAGGATTTATGCAGCTTCACCCATGTCTTTCATCTCAAAGACGGATGAAAGCCAAGATTTGATATCCATGATAAGACGCTTATCATTTCCGGCTATAAGTATGTCATCTACATAAAGAGACATAATTACATACTTGTTTTTAATCCTCTTAATATATACGCAGTTGTCTTCGTCGAGCATGGAGAAACCATACGACAAAACGACTTCTTGAAAGCGCATATACCACTGCCTTGAGGATTGTTTAAGACCATATATGGATTTACGAAGTTTACAAACCTTATGTTTGTTTTCTTCTTGTACGAACCCGTTTGGTTGTTCCATGTAGATCTCCTCATCTAGTTCTCCATTAAGAAAAGCAGTCTTTACATCCATCTGATGTAACTCGAGGTCTAAACAAGCCACCATTGCCAGAATTAAGCGAATGGAGGTAAAACGCACGACAGGAGAGAAAGTCTCTTCGTAGTCTATTCCTTCCTGTTGCGTGAAACCTTTCGCAACAAGGCGAGCTTTATATTTCTTGATGGAGCCATCAGCCTTATGCTTGATTTTGAGAACCCACTTGTTCCCAATGGCTCTACGTCCCTTAGGTAAATCAACCAAGTCCCAGACTTGGTTTGTTTTCATGGATTGAAGTTCTTCTTCCATTGCCGCTATCCATTTATCTTTAGCAGGGCATGTGACAGCCTGTTTGAAATTTGCAGGTTCGTCATCATCTTGTAGTAATGTCATGAATGTTTGAGGAAATTCATCCTCAAATCTCAGAGGTGTTAGCCTCGTTCGATTACTACGTCTTGCTTGAGTTTGATCACTCCCACTTGGAATGACATCACTCCCACTTGGAATAATATCACTCCCACTCGGAATAGGATTGGTATCGTTCGTATCATCGATTGGTAAAGTTTGAAACGTATTTTCTTCTTCACCAAGAATTCTCCCACTCGAACGTTCCGATCCTTCTTGATCCCAAGTCACAAACAAGGATAAGTCTTGACTTATCTCACCCTGTCTTGGAAACTCGTTTACCAAGAAGACAACATCCCTCGATTCGAATTCTATTAGACCCACATTGTCCTCTTGACCGACGAAAACATATCCTTTGGAGTTTTCAGTGTATCGGATGAAGATACACTTCCTCCCACGTGGCCCAAGTTTGCCATATTTGTGAGAGGATAAATGTGCGTAAGAGGCACAACCCCAAGGTTTTAGAATGCTTAAGTCTGGAGTTCTATTGTTCCACAACTCATAAGGAGTAGAACTTACCGACTTCGAGGGTACACGGTTTAAGATGAATGTTGCCGTCAATAATGCATCACCCCAAAAGGTGATGGGCAAATTTGCCTGAGACATCATTGATCGGACCATTTCCATCAATGTCCTATTTCTTCTTTCCGCAACACCGTTTTGTTGCGGAGTGTAAGGCATAGTTATTTGATGAACTATGCCTTTTTCATCACAGAGTTCCTTAAAACTCGTTGATTGATATTCTCCACCCCGATCGGTTCGCAAGACCTTTATTTTGCGATCTAGTTGATTTTCCACTAAACTCATATAGTTTTTGAAGCAAGATAAAGCTTCATGTTTGTGGGAAATCAAATAAATATGACCGAAACGGGTGAAGTCATCAATGAATGTGATGAAATAGGACTTCCCGCGTCTTGTCTTAACATTCATTGGACCGCAAATGTCCGAATGGATAAGCTGTAATGGAACTTCGGCCCTTGTGCCAGTTCCAAACGGCTTGCGACAAGTTTTCCCTACAAGACAATGTTCGCAAGTTGACATTTCAACTTTTGAAACATTAGATAGCAAGCCACTTTTGGCAAGTCTATCCATTCTAGTTGGTCCAATATGACCAAGTCTTGCATGCCAACAAATGATCTCAGATTCAGAGTTAGAAGCATTTGTCAAATGGAAACTTTCATTAATGGAAGAAGAATCATCATACATTGTGTTTAAAACAATTAATCCATTACAAACATTACCCGATCCAATTAAAGAACTATTACAAACAATGTCAACTTTCTGTTTATAGAACCTCCATTCATAATCTAAAGACATTAACATGACCACGGATACGATATTTCTTCTAATATCTGGAGCAAAGAGGACGTCGTGCAATAATAAAGTCCGGCCGTTGTCGAGAACTAGCTTGCATGTTCCGACGCCTTTGACTTCAACACGAGTGTTGTTGCCGACGTATATCCACTTTGTTCCTTGAGTTATCCTTCGATACTCTACAAAGAACCTTCTGTCCTTCGCTACGTGGTCTGTGGCCCCTGAATCAATCAACCAAAAATAGTTAGATTCAGCAAGAAACATGGAACTAGAAACACATATGTAACTAGCCATACAAGTTACCTTATCACTTCCATCCGTACATGTACGGGCGAAGTGACCGTACTTGTTGCACTTAAAGCACTTGATTTTCTTCAAGTTTTTCTTCTTTGAGTGCACATTCTTTTGCCACTTTTTGTTCTTTGTCTTCTTTGAGGTTTCCAGTTCTTGCTTTCGTTCGTTCACAAACCTTAAGCGTTTATTCTTCCGCTTATTTCCTCCATATGAGGAACTAGCGGCCATGTGCACTTCTGCACTTGGTTTTGCGACTTGAATCCGCTCTTCCTCGAGTTCGAGGTGTTTCGATACATCGCTTAAAGTTTTAATGCACTCATTATGAGTGAGGTGCATTTTCATGTTATCCCAGCTATCTGGGAGTGAACGAATGACTGCTTGGATCTGCTGTTCGTCAGACAGCGTAACACCCGCATCCTTTAATTCCGATATGAGATTCGCCATGTGGCGGAGATGCTTTTTCATAGTGTGATCTCGCCGCATCTTGTACGAATCAAATTGAATATTTAAGGAGCGGAGTTTGGTAACCGAAGGTCCACCAAACTTTATGTCTAGCTCAGACCATATGTCTTTGGCTAGGTCGAATTCCCGAAATAGACGCATTATGTCATTGTCCATTGCGGACAGTAACGTAATACGTGCTATTTTGTTCTTTCGAGTCCAAGTCTCATAAGCTTCCCGGTCCCTCTTGTGTTGGGCCGTATTGCCCAACTCAGGTTCTTCCATTATGTTTTGGAGTGTTTCAAGCACATCTTGCTCCTCCAAAACATATTGGATTTTAATTGACCAAAGTTTATAATTGTCGCCGTTGAGCTTTTCACCTTTGTTAAGCTCTGCGACAATGTTCTTAGAAGCGGTAGACATATTCGAATCAAAAAACTGTAAAGAAAATGAAAAACACGATCAAAATTCTATGCATAAAGTTTCGATTCTTTAAACACTTGATAAGTTCCTTGGATGCGCTGAAATGTTACTCTAGAATCGAGAAGTTCACTACGTTCCCAACTACCATCTAGAAGTAACTTTCAAAGTATCCCTCTTACTTATCTCAAGTAAAAAGAAATCAGAAATAATACACGTATGGTATTAGCAGCGGAAAAATACTTTTGAAAAATATATCTTTCAAAATGGAATAGGTGAGAGTTTGCGCAAAGAATTTTAGCGCAACAATTGCCAAGCCACGAGACCTGTTCTACACACACATGGGTTAGATAACGATGGCCGGATCGTGGTAGGACTTGGAATTCTAAATTGCGCTATCCCGATTAAGGACGGGACATAACCTATTTGAAAACACCTTTTTCAAAAAAAAATTAAAACACGTTGGCTAATCTCCGTAGAGTAGAGCACAACGTCATAAGTACATTGGCTAATCTCCGTAGAGTAGAGCACAATGATATAGCTAATCTCGCATGAAGTAGAGCACTATGGCTAATCTTCAAAGAGTAGAGCCCAAGGAAAAACTTCATTAAAACGTTAGCCCCGTATGGGCTAGTCGGCACTGTGGTTAGCCCCGTATGGGCTAATCGGCACATTCGAGTTTGACCAAGACCTTTTGTCACCCCGTATGGGTTATTCGGCAAGTTTGTGATCAACCAAGACCTTCTGCCGGATTGGTCGACCAAAACAACAAAATTGGTCGACCAATTAATTTGGTCTTCAACTTCTCCCGGCCAGGGCCTCTGCCCTGGCCGAGGCTTGGCCAAGGGCCGGCCAGGGCCTCTGCCCTGGTCGGCCAGGGGCCCTGGCCCCTCGGCCAGGGCCTCTGCCCTGGCCGAGGCCAGGGCGCCGGCCCTGGCCTCTGCCAAGGCCGGCCAGGCCCTGGCCGTGCGCCGGCCCTGGCCACTGCCAGGGCCGGCAGGCCCTGGCCGGGGCCGGCCATTGCCGGCCTGGCCTTGGCCGGCCATTGTCGGCCTGGCCATGGCCGGCCATGGCCAGACATGGCCAAGGCCATTTGGCATTGGCCGGCCATGGCCCCTTTGGCCATGGCCGGCCACCCCCTTTGAATGGGGTTGCCGCACACCCCACCGGAGGGGTGTCCGTGGTGGTTATTGGCCGTAGCCAACCCCCTCCGCATGGGGAGGGGGGTGCATGGCCTTCATAGCCCATTTGGCCATGGCGCACATGCACTAAAATTCATCTTCTCCGATGGAGATAACTACCATCACCTTCCTCGATGAAGCACCCGTTCGTCGATGAAGCACCCGTTCGTCGAGAAAGTAGTTATTTTCTAATGGCCGTGTGCCAAAAATGAAAAATAACATACTACGTGAACGGTCGATTCTTCCCGTCACGGATAGTTCCTACCATATCCGTAATGATAGGAGACCCTAACGTGAAAAGAACAACCGCTGCGTTCTCTCCGTCACGAAGCGTTCCTACCATATCCGTAATTGTAGGAGACCCATTCGTGAAAAAGACAACGACTCGTTCATAGTTTCGACGGGACGACGGTTTGACCGGGACGAACCCATATGGCTCTGATACCAATGGCTGGCCATGCCAAAACAGAGTTAGGATCGATAAATAAAGTTGAGACTTACGCTTGCGTATGCGGCGCGGTAGTCTCGGAACTTTGCCTTCGGATTCGCCACGACGGATCGAGTCTTCTCACAAACGGAGTAAGGCTACTAAATCCACAATCTAAATCTCTACTTTTAGATTAAGAACTTGGATAGAGGGAGAGGAAGTATTTCGGCAGAGCTTCGCTAGAATGAAGATGCATGCATGAATGCCATGCAAAAGTGTAAGGAAATGGCTTACCCTTGGGTCTTATTTATAGCCCCCAAGGTAGTTATCTTAGGAGTAATTGTTCCTTAGGAACAAGTTAACTAAGGTGTACCATGATACATGGCACATTATAAGCTTAAGTTGTACCATATGCATGGTACAACATAAGCTTAAGATATTACCCCTTTATTAGCCATATGTCGCATGCACTTATGCATATATAATGCGACTTTTCCATCAATCTAGAGATCCTCTCCGCAAGGGAACATATTCCCTTTGCACACGACTTCGTGTACGCGATGTTCGAGGTCCGTATTCCCTCGTACATCCCCTACAAGGGTGTACTAACGTCTTCCATATCCAACATGAGGTTCATCTCGACAAGGAGGATAATGTGAAGGATGTTGTGTGGTACTTAGACACAGGCGCATCAAATCACATGATGGGGAACCATGTCGCGTTCGCAGAACTGGACGTCGGCATCACTGGCTCCGTCCGTTTTGGAGATGGTTCGCTGGTGGAGATCAAGGGGCGCGGCACCGTATTGTTCACAACACACTGAGGATGGCATATGGTCCTCACCAACGTCTACTTCATCTTAAAGCTGCGCAGCAACATTGTCTCGGTAGGACAACTCAACGAGGTTGGCTGCCAGGTGCTTATCCAAGACGGCGTCTTGCACGTCCACGATCGGCAGAAGAACTTGCTTGCAAAGGTAACCAGGACAAGCAACTGTCTCTATGTGATTTCGCTTAACATCACCACGCCAGTGTGCATGTCTGTTAGTACGGGTGACAATGCGTGGCGTTGGCATGCTCGGTACAGCCACCTCAACTTCGAGTCTCTCCGTAAGATGGCAAGGAGCGGCATGGCGCGTGGGCTCCCTCCGATCGAGCATGTCGACCAAGTCTACGATACATGTCTTGTGGGCAAACAGAGATGTGCACTGTTCCCGCAGGTGGAAAATTACCGCGTCGAGGATCGCATTAACCTCATGCACGGTGATTTGTGTGGACCGATCTCGCCGATGACGTACGGAGGAAAGAAGTACTTCCTCCTCCTCGTTGATGACAAGACTCGCTACATGTGGCGTGTGCTGCTGGCGAGCAAGGATGAAGCAGCCGACGCAATCAAGAGATTCCAAGCTGCTGTGGAAGTGGAGACCGGCAAGAAACTGCGTGCACTTCGGTCAGACAGAGGTGGCGAATTCACATCCGTTGAGTTCGGGCGGTACTGTGTTGAGCGGGGGGTGCACCGGTAGTTGATGGCACTGTACTCCCCGTAGCAGAACGGAGTCGTCGAGCACAGGAACCAGTCTGTGGTCTCCATGGCGCGGTGCCTGCTCAAAGCGAGGCGCATGTCGGGTGCGTTCTGGGGAGAAGCTGTCAACACGACAGTGTTCATTCTGAACTGCTTGCCAACTCAGAGCGTGCATGGGATGATGCCGTATGAGGCATGTCACACTCACAAGCCAGCAGTGCACTTCTTCCGTACATTCGGCTGCATCGCGCATGTGAAAATCACACGGTCGAGTGTGAAGAAGTTGGATGATCGGAGTTTTCCCACTATCTTCATCGGCTACGAGCATGGCTCCAAGGCTTATCGGGTGTTCAACCCGGTGAAGAATCGCGTCCACATCACCAGGGATGTAGTCTTCAATAAATCTTCCAGCTGGGACTGGGGCTCCGGTGATGCTGCACCGGAGGCATTCACCGTGGAGTACACGGCGCCCTTCACAGGTGATGGTGCCGACCACGTTCCATCGGGACACGGGGGAGCTATGCCTCCCGCCACGTCTGAGCTGGACACACCGCAGACGCAGCCCCGGGAACTTGCGACACCATCATCTGTGCACGCACCATTGATGCCGGATTCCGTCACCGTGGAGGTCACATCTCCGCCTCCCGACGCCACACCAGCGGCTGTCCTTGGAGATAATGAAGGACCGCATCGATACCATACCTTCAATAATGTGTACAGGACAACCGACGAGCACCATCTTGATCAAGAGGCGCTTCTGCTTGCATCTGGAGATGAGCCGGCGATGTTTGCGGAGGCAGAGCCACATGCGTGTTGGCGTAAGGCCATGCTCGACGAACTAGGCGCAATCGTTGACAACAACACCTGGACTCTAACTGATCTACCTGCAGGGAAAAAGGGAATCGGGTTGAAGTGGGTGTTTAAGCTGAAGAAGGAAAGTTCTGGCAAGGTGATCAAGCACAAGGCCAGGCTCGTGACAAAGGGCTACATCCAGTGCGCGGGGATCGACTTTGATGAAGTTTTTGCTCCAGTCGCAAGACTGGACTATGTCCGTGTTCTGCTCGTGGTCGCTGCTCATGCCAACTGGGAGGCTCACCACCTCGACGTTAAGTCGGCTTTCTTGAACGGAGACTTGGAATAAGAAGTGTACGTGGCGCAACCTCCTGGGTTCGTGCGAGACGGTCTCGAGCACAAGGTCCTCTGCCTGTGAAAGGCCCGGTACAGACTTCGGCAAGCCCCTCGTGCATGGAACGCCAAGTTAGATGACACCCTGTCATCACTTGGGTTTCACAAGAACGAGACAGAGCACAGAGTTTACACTCGGGGAGCTGGTAACGAGCGCCTCTTGCTAGCTGTGTACGTCGACGATCTAATCGTCACTGGCGTGCACATGGACGCCATTAATCTGTTCAAAGAAGAAATGAAGGTCAAATTCCAGATGAGCGACTTGGGCAAGCTTAGTTACTATCTTGGCATTGAAGTACAACAGGGCTCTGGCGAGATCACGATGTGCCAGAGCGTGTATGCGGTGGAGTTCCTGGACAAGGTTGGCATGGCAGGTTGTAACCCTGTCCATGTTCCGATGGAGCCACGGTTGAAGCTAAGCAAATCAAGCTCAAATCCTCCAGTGGACACGACGCTGTACAGAAGTGTTGTAGGGAGCTTGCGGTACCTTGTACACACATGGCTTGACATCACATTTGCTGTCGGCACTGTCAGCCGATTCATGGAGTCGTCGACGATTGAACACTGGAGCGCGGTGAAGCACATACTCAAGTATATTGCAGGCACTTTGATCTATGGCTGTCGCTATGTGAAGGATGTTGCCGGAGCTAAGTTAGTCGGGTACAGTGACACCGACATGGTAGGCGATGTCGACGACAAGAAAAGCACTACGGTAGTGGTGTTTGTTCTTGGGGGAGCCCCATAAGTTGGCAATCGCAGAAGCAGAAAGTGATTGCCTTATCGTCGTGCGAGGCAGAGTATATCGCCGCCGCCACCGCAGCATGCCAAGGAGTATGGCTCGCACAACTGCTCGGAGAATTGTTGGGCAATGACACTGGCACGACGACTCTACTAGTGGACAACAAATCATCGATACAACTGTGCAAGAATCCTGTTTTTCATGATCGGAGTAATCACATCGAGATGTGCTACCATTTTATCAGGCAGTGCGTCGAAGGCGGCAAGATCGCCGTCAACTACATCAACACCGACGAACAGCTGGTGGACATATTGATAAAAGCACTCGAACGGGTCAAGTTCTAGTGCCTGCATGCGAAGCTTGGTGTCGTCAACACCCTGAAGCAAATAGATTAGGGGGAGTTTGTTGGTTACTCTACTTTGCTTCAGTTATATGTAGTTAGTTAGTTTCAACAACTTACAAGGGAACTTCTCCTTGATTATAGCTAACTGCTCAAAGCAATTTCATTGTTTTGTTTATATAAGGAAACAAAGACAGACAAGATGCTATTCAATTCCAGGCATCACAAACTCTACCGTGTTTTGTATGCCGTCCATTGTGATTGTGTGAGAGCATAGATAGGTTGAACAGATTGATCGGTCGATTGATGTTGATGCATCTTGGTAACTTGTTCGATAGGTAGATTTGATGTACCTTGTGGGTCGACATCACCCTCTAGGTCAACGATAGTGGCATTGGAAGCTCAGTATGCTCGGTGTTGGTTTGGGTTGCGCCTGCATCCCCGGCGACCAACCAGGTTCGACAAACTTGGCTTCCTAGAGGGTACAGGCTACGGTCCCACCCTCGGTCTGAGCAACCTGTGCATCTTTTCAGGACTCGCCCTTGATCCTGCCAACAGGCTAGGGTGGTGTTTCACCCACCCAAATCCTGACTTGCTCGATACGATCCCAATGAAATAGAGTAACATCACCAACCATTGAACCCATGACATTAGTATGAATCTTATCACTAATGTTACTGATCCACATATCATGAAGGACATGGAGACCCCAAGTAGCAGTGATGCAAAGGCCACTGGTAGCATGCGGTTCCTCCTTACCGTTGTCGTCATTCCATGCCATGCCACCGCATGTTAGTGAGGATACATGGGGCCTGATGCCAGTGGCGAGAGGAGGATCGTCAGGGGGAGGGCACAGAGGTCGTAGATGTTGGATCTAGATCTAAGCCTAGAAGAGGGGTGAATAGGCTAATAAAAGTTCTCGTGCAACTTACGAGCAATCACGGGCAGTTATCGCAGATGCAGAGTAAATATAATCAATCACAGAGTATGCAGCGGATTTACCCTGTTTCGATCGTCCCCACAACCTATGTCCAGGCCCGAAAGCAAATACTAGATTAATAATGTTACTCGTACAACATGTAACTAGAGCACCAATCTACACTCACTTGGTTCTCCGTAGCACACTCCACCGGTACTCCTGGTACAACCTGTAGCTAGAGAACCCACTCTACACTCACCTGGCTCTCGGTACCTGCACTCCACCGGTGCTAAACAAAACTAATCATAGTATAAGCTCTCACTTGTCTAGTTCCAACTAGTCAAGTCCCTCTTGTCCAGTACCACACTAGACAAGACCCCAAAAGAAAGAATATAAAGTAACCTACAAAGATCTATACACGAACTACACGAATATAAAGTAATAAGTGCTTAGAAAGATCAGTTTGTGTCGTTGTTGTAGTCTCTGTCAATCAGCGCGTCGTCAGCTTCATGCTGGCACAAACGGTGTCTCAATCTGATGTCTGGATTTCAAGATATAGCCCTCCGAAGTTCGATGTGAAATTTACCCGAATCTGGTCTTTGCGTAAATCAATTCTTTGTTCTGCAGAATCGGCAGCAGTCTGTGCGTAAAGTATGTTTCTGCCACGTCTTCCAGAAATTGTAGTAAATCGACCCGAGTTTAAAAAAAATCCGAATAAATACTCGTTGGAATCGTGAGCTCGTCTTATTCGACTAAAAAATAATTAAGGGCCGATTTGGATGCTCTTGTGGAGAGAAATTCTTAGGTATTTGAAGTATGTCCTACAGCTTGGAATTTGATCTCTTGGACTTTGCTTCTTCAAAGATGGTGGCCTTTATTGCTTACTCCTCTCCGTTGAAGATAGCTTATGCTTGGACATCTAGCTTGATGATGGATGGTTCCTTATGCTTGCGGTAAGGCTTGAAGATGATGAAGAACTTTGGCCAAGGAAACAATGAAATATATGAAGTTATTCAGAATACAACTCATACTAAAATAAATACTACATATTTAATACAGAGATTAAAATCAGAAAAATATTATCATGTTGTAGAGCACTGGGTTGTGATCGTCCTGGCAGAAACGGTTCGTCGATCCAAGCTCTGTGAAGAAAGTTATGCACTTTTTAGCGTCTTCTGTCGACCTCCTTCTTCTTCCTGTGAATTTGATGATCTCTTTGAAGCTTGTAGGATAAATTCGGCCAAGATGAAGAGAAATGAGTCTAGGACCGGCCTTGTTTGCTTGTTCTCTGTCCTTTGGATGTGGATTTATATATATATATGAAGAGGGGATCAATTAGAATTAATTAGAATCCTATCAAATATGGAGATTGGATGGAATCCTAACTTGAATAGGATTTGAAATAATCACCATGGAAATGGATTTTGAATATGAATGGCTATATAATTTGAATTTGAGTAGGTATAGGATTTCATTTAAGATCTCATTTAATCTCTTGTATGATTTGCATGAGATTCTACATATCTCTCCATCTTTGACTAAGTCTTCAATTTGCATGACTTTAGGATTTGATTTATGCACTAATTGGTTTGAATCAATTCAAATATGGATTTGAATTGATTTCCTTTTTATCTCCCCATCTTTGACTTAGTGCAACTTTGCTAATGAATGGTAAATTCTCCATCACTTTGACTTAGTCTCTCTTTTGAGTATTTGCGAGAGTGACACTCCTTAAAAACACTTAGAACACACATCAAATCATTTACACACGTTTGTTATCATCAAACACGAAGTCATCGATCGTTGTATCAAACTACACGTTGTAACCAACAATCTCCCCCTTTTGATGATGACAAACCAATATAATATTTGAGCAATAACGATTCAAATGATATCGTCGTGACACGTGTGTGAAGTGTGATAATGGATGATGTATGCAATATACAAAAAATATGATAATGATGTGCAACATACAAGCATGCTAAACAATACGACAATGATGTTCATACAAGCATGCTGCCCCTTGAACAAATATTCACATATTCATTAAGCATGTGCTTCATTCATTATTCATTAATGATCCCCCTTAAACCAATATTCATATATTCAACATGTAAGCATTAATGAACACCAAATCTTCTCAATTCTTTCTCCCCATTTTGTTATCATCAAAAGTGTATAACGAACTCAAATTTCATACCACAAGCAAACTAAAGAGAATTACAAATTACAACTAGCACTTGCATGTAGACATTCATAGAATAAGCACTTCAAATTCAAAGAGAATTATAACATAGACTTCAACACCTTCGTGTAAGTGTGATGATTATACATTGAAGCACATGAGGATACCTATAAGAAATTAAACAGAAACCAATCCACATTTTCCATTAAATATGAAATCATCTAGGATTGATTTTCCTCATCTCATTAAAAATGAGTTCAAGATACTACACCCAAAACATAGCTGTTTCAGAGTGTTTTCTCACTACAGAGCGTTGACCGTGGACAACCCGGTCAACGTGGTCAAGGGGCCCGCTTGGGTCCCTCGGGGGCTTCGAGTCGGTGCAGATGGGGCGAGGGGAAGCCTCGGCCCAGGCTGAGACGCTCGGCCTCGACCGGTCGAGCACAACCACGGAGGAAGGAAGACGAGGGGAAGCCTCGGTCGTCCTTCTGGATGCACGGTCAGCGAAGGGCGAGGGGAAGCCTCAGACCTAGTTGAGACGCTCGGCCTCGGAAGGTTGTGCTCGGCCTCGGCGGGCGGACGATGAGGGGGAGCCTCACTCGTCCAGCTGATAGTGTGGTTGGAGAGGGGCGAGGGGAAGCCTCGGCCCGTTGATCCGCTGTCCACCTGCGAAGACGAGAACGCTTGTCAGGGGGCCGGACCTAGGTTCCGGCCAAATCCCCTCCGATGCCTAAGTCAGATAGAGATCTGAAAGAGGAGGCCCGGCGGAGACGGTTCGACTCGTGAGGAGATCAGAACGGCGTATCACGGCGCGAGCGGGGGAGGAAGGAGATGGGATGGGGGAGCTAGGTCGTTGGTGGAGTACCTTAGGTTTTAGATACCTGAGATGCGGCCCTTTGCTTCGTCGTCCTCCTAGCCCTTTTAAAGAGCTCCCGTGCGAGTGCCTCTGGCCCACGTCCCTCGCCCGCCCTCAATCGTGCTCCCTCAATCCGCCCTTCCACCGCCGCCTCCTGCGTCATGCCAGCACCTCCCCATTATCGTCATTTAGTGGTCGCACGATCGGGGGAGCGGTTATCGCAGGAGTGGGCGAGTGACCAGCGGGTTATCGCGGCCGGGTCGGATCGACATTCGAGAGGGCCCCTTATTGAGCCTTGTAGAGTGGGCTTGAAGGCGCAGGTGGGCTCTTGGTCTGCAGCCGGGCTCCTGGGCTCGTGTCTTTTGGGTCTCGGTCAAATAGGCGTAACAATTGCCCCCATCGGTCGGGTCGGTCGGCCTTGGCTGGTTCGGCTCGGCCGATGTGACTTCTGCCGAATTTGACAAGCTCGCCAGTCGATGCCTACTCATTTATTAGTCGTCATCATGAGTTGGCCTGTTCGATATTTTTAAGGCGCGGGCTCCGAAGCGCCGTCGGTCCTCTGATGTTGCCATGTGTAGCGGCAAGCTCATCCTCACCGTTCGCGGGATCGTCTTAAGTTGAGAAACCGAGGGGTTCGTGAGCCGCCATTTCGCCGTCTTCTTCTTTGCGCTGATCCCTATTCTTCCTCTGCTCTGGAGGATGCGGACCGGGAGAGGGCCTTGGCTCTGACTGCAAATTCGGAGGCCGAGGCACGGGTCGCCGAGGTCTTGGGTGGCATCGACGCGTCTGGGGGGGTCGAGCAGACCCCCGTCCCCGCTGTTGCCTCCGAAACCTTGGAGCTCTCCGATCGTCTTGAAGCGGCGGAGGAGCAGGCGAGGGTCCTCCTTGCCCAACTTGACGAGAGGTCCCGGGAGATCGAGAAGGAGAGGGCGGAGCACCAACGCCAAATCGAGACCTTAGAGGTCCGGATGCGTGGGCTTGAGGAGGTGGATCCGGCCCGGATCGCTGAGGATGCCGTGGCGGAGTATGCCACCTCCTTCGTGGAGACCGCCTTATCGAATGCGTTCGAGAAGGGCTTCGCCCGGTGTCAGTCCGAGATCCAACTGAAGTTCCCGCTCTCGGGGGTCAACTTCGAGGCTCTCCGGATGTACCCTGACGCCGAACAGAGTGTGGGGAAAGGCCCCAGTGGACCGCCAGCCTGTGGCTCCACCGGTGCCCCCGGAGAAGAATGAGGGAGGGGAATGCCCCTCGGCCTCTTCCTGTATATCTTTTTGCTTTATCTGGAAAGGAATGAATTTAAAACAAATTTATTTCGTAGGAAATGATACATTTACTGAAAGTACTTGCGTAAATGTTCCGTATTCCAAGTGTGAGTGAGAATCCTCCCCTCCATATCAGCTAGTCGGTAGGCTGCGGGTCCGAGGACCTCGACGACTTTGTAGGGTCCCTCCCACCTAGCCGCGAGCTTCCCTTTGCGAGCGGTATCAGTGTTGAAGCCTGCTTTCCGGAGGACCAGGTCCCCGAGGTGGAAGCTTCTTCCCCGTACCCGGGCGTTGTAGTATCGGGCCACCTTCTGCTTCTGGCGGATGATGGTGGCCAGTGCCTGCTCCCGTCGCTCGTCGAGGAGCTCCAGACTGAGCTCCAGACCCTGCAAGTTCCTATCTTCGTCAAAGTATTTGAGGCGGAGAGATTCTTCGCCTAACTCGACCGGTACCAACGCCTCGGCCCCATAGGTGAGCATGAACGGGGTCTCGCCAGTGGCCTCCTTGTGGGTCGTCCGGTATGACCAGAGTATCCCGGGGAGCTCTTCTGGCCAGCTTCCTTCGGCGTCTTTCACTTTCTTCTGGAGGGGCTCTATGATGCACTTGTTGGCCGCTTCCGCCATTCCGTTGGTCTGGGGGTGCGCTACGGAGGCGAAGAGAAGTTTGATTCCCCATTCCTCGCAAAAATCTTTAAACCCTGCGGAGTCGAACTGCTTCCCGTTGTCCATGACGATGGCCCGTGGGACTCCGAACCTGGAGATGATGGAATTCCACACGAAGCTTTTTGCTTTCTTCCAAGTGATGGTGGCCAGCGGCTCGGCCTCGACCCACTTGGTGAAGTAGTCTACCGCCACAATCAGGTACTTCCGCTGCCCTCGTCCCGGTTTAAACGGTCCGAGGATGTCGAGCCCCCATTTCGCAAAGGGGATGGGGCTTACGATAGGAATGAGCTCCGACGGGGGTGTCGAGATGTGGTGGGCATACCTCTGGCATTCTTGGCATTTTTGGACGTAGCTTGCTGCATCTTGGGTCAGGGTTGGCCAGTAATATCCCTGCCTCAAGATCTTCTGGGCGACTACCTTGCCCCCGTGGTGATTCCCGCAGATCCCGTCGTGAACCTCCCGTAGGACGTAGTCAGCTTCCTGCGGTCCGATGCACTTCAGGTATGGGAGGACGTCCGTCTTGGTCCAGCGTCTCCGGTAGAGCGCCCCTTCATGGATCACGTATCGGAGCGCCTTTCTCTCCAGGGTTCGGCGTTCGTCCCCATCGGTCGGTACCTCTCCATGAGTGAGGTATCGGATGATTGGGTCCATCCAGGTGGGTTCTTGGTCGATCGCCATCACCTCGTGCTCCTCCGTGCTGGGGGACTGCAGGTTCTACACGTAGATGGTGCGGCCCAGTTCCTTTGGCGAGGACGAGGCCAGCTTTGACAACGCATCTGCCCGCGCATTCTCTGATCGCGGGAGGTGCAAGACTTCCACATCCTTGAACTTGGTCATCGCCGCTCTGGCGACAGGGAGATATCTCTGCATCGCCTCCTCCCGTGCCTCGTAACTCCCTAAGAGTTGGTTGACAATGAGCTTCGAATCGCTGAGGAGGCAGACGGACTCGGCCCCGAGCTCCAGGGCCAGCCTCAGGCCGTTGATCACTGCTTCGTATTCCGCTACGTTGTTCGTGGCTGGGAACTCGAACCGCAACGCGTATTCCACAATGTTCCCTTCCGGAGATCGATTGCAATCCCGGCCCCGCCTCCTGACTGTGTGGCCGACCCGTCCACATGGACTATCCATGCTCCTGGATCCCCTGATTTAAAGTGGTCAGCCGAAAGAAAGGACAGGGGTTGAGCGATTACCGTCGCCGGGCCTTCTTCCTCCGGGGGCCATTTCCTTCCGTGGTGCACTCGGCGATGAAGTCAGCCAGGGCCTGCCCTTTGATGGCCGTGCGCGGTTTGAATCGGAGGTCGAACTCGCTCAGTTCCACTCCCCAGTTTAGCATCCTTCCCATTCGATCGAATCTCTTGAGGTTCTGCTCCAGTTGCGAGTCGGTCAGGATCAGTATGGTGTGGGCCTGGATATAGGGTCGGAGCGTTCGTGCTGAGAGGACGAGGGCGTACGCCAGTTTCTCCATGGGCGAGTATCGCATCTCCGCCCCCTTCAAGACCTGGCTCGTGTAATATACCGGCCATTGCACCCCACCGTCCTCCCGGATCAGCACCGAACTCACAGCTTCCTCCGCGCACGCCAGGTAAAGGCTCAGCGACTCCCCTTCCCGTGGTTTGGACAGGAGAGGTGGGCTGCGGAGATACTCTTTGAGGTCCCCGAACGCCCTGGAGCAGTCTTCGTCCCAAAGTATCGTCTTCCTATTGTCTGGAGGTTCCGCGATCGCTTTCCTTAGGACCTTGAAGAAGGGGAGCGATCTTTCCGCTGATTTGGAAAGGAATCGCCCCAAGGCTGCGATGCGCCCGTTCAGCCTCTGTAGCTCTTTGATCGTCGTCGGCTCGCACATGTTGATCAGCGCCTCGATTTTGTCGGGATTAGATTCAATGCCACGGTTAGTTATCATGAACCCCAAGAATTTGCCAGATCTTACCCCAAACGTGCACTTCGCGGGGTTGAGCCGAATGTGGTGCCGTCGCAACCGCTCGAAGGTCTCTCGCAAGTCGGCGATGTGGTCTTCCGGTCGCCTTGACTTGACAAGCATGTCGTCGACGTAGACTTCCAGGTTCCTCCCGATCTGGGAGCTGAAAACCTTGTTGACCATTCTCTGGTAGGTGGCCCCCGCGTTCTTCAAACCAAAGGGCATCTTCTTGTAGCAGTAAGTTCCCCGGTCCGTCGTGAAGGCTGTCATCTCTTCGTCCCAGGGGTCCATCTGGACTTGATTGTATCTGGAGTAAGCGTCCATGAAGCTTAGCATCTCGTACCCCGAGGCGTTGTCCACCAGGTGGTCGATGCGCGGCAGGGGGTAGCTGTCCTTGGGGCAGGCCTTGTTGAGGTCACTGAAGTCCACGCACATTCGCCACTTCCCGTTGGGTTTCTTGACCATCACCACGTTCGACAGCCACTCCGGGTACCAGACCTCTCGTATGAAGCCGGCATCAAGGAGACGCTCCACTTCCTTGGAGGCTGCCTTCATCTTCTCGCCGCCCAGGTTGCGCTTCTTCTGCCTAACCGGCTTGAAATTGGGGTCGGCGTTGATCTGGTGGACGATCACCTGGGGGTCTACGCCGGGCATGTCTTCCGGTGACCAAGCAAAGATGTCCAGGTTCGCCTCTAGGCATTCGATCAGCTGATCCCTCAGGTCTTGGCCCAGTCCTCTCCCGATCGAGACGAACCGGCCCTCGATGTCTGTGACCGGGATTTGCTCCTGCCCCTCTGCAGGGGCGGGCCTAGGCCCACTCATCAAGTCGAGCGCGGCCATCCGGTCGGCTAGACGATCCGCGGGACCTTCCTCCGCCAGTTGATAGCAGGTACTCGGTCCCCCCGCGTCGCCTTCGACTCGCCCCATCCCCCCCGGCGTTCGGAACTTGATAGTCCGATGGAGGGTCGAGACCATCGCGCCGACGGCGTTGAGTAGGGGTCGGCCGATGATCCCGTTGTATTCCGACCCGATCCCCAATACGATGAATTCCACCGCCAGGGTCACCGAGTCCGGGGCGTCTCCGAGCGTTACCGGGAGATGGATGGTGCCGATGATGGGGGTGGAGTGACCCGTGAATCCAACCACGGGACCCGAGTGAGGTCGTAAGTCTTCTTTCTGCCGCCCCATCTTTTCCCGGGTTGACATAAAGAAGACGTCACAGGAGCTGCCGGTGTCGACAAGCAGCCGTCGTACCATGGTAGTGTCTATGACCACTGACACCACCAAAGCCACGTCCGAGCTGCACGCCGTTACGGACGCACTCGGCCTCCCGACCGGGGGGAGGGGGAGGGCTTCCCGGCCCCTTCCCCACGATCCTCCTCGCGACGGGCCCGTGCCCATTCTTGCCAATGATGGCGGGCCCTGCCGCCCCGCGTCAGGGCCTCGCTCTCCTTTCGTCGAGATGAGGGAGGTCGCGTCATCGCAGATGTGGTTTGTTTCTTCGTGGGACGGTTTTCGGTTCCCACAGACGGCACCAGATGTTTCAGAGTGTTTTCTCACTACAGAGCGTTGACCGTGGACAACCCGGTCAACGTGGTCAAGGGGCCCGCTTGGGTCCCTCGGGGGCTTCGAGTCGGTGCAGATGGGGCGAGGGGAAGCCTCGGCCCAGGCTGAGACGCTCGGCCTCGGCCGGTCGAGCACGACCACGGAGGAAGGAAGACGAGGGGCAGCCTCGGTCGTCCTTCTGGATGCACGGTCAGCGAAGGGCGAGGGGAAGCCTCATACCTAGTTGAGACGCTCGGCCTCGGAAGGTTGTGCTCGGCCTCGGCGGGCGGACGGTGAGGGGGAGCCTCACTCGTCCAGCTAATAGTGTGGTTGGAGAGGGGCGAGGGGAAGCCTCGGCCCGTTGATCCGCTGTCCACCTGCGAAGACGAGAACGCTCGTCAGGGGGCTGGACCTAGGTTCCGGCCAAATCCCCTCCGATGCCTAAGTCAGATAGAGATCTGAAAGAGGAGGCCCGGCGGAGACAGTTCGACTCGTGAGGAGATCGGAACGACGTCTCACGGCGCGAGCGGGGGAGGATGGAGATGGGATGGGGGAGCTAGGTCGTTGGTGGAGTACCTTAGGTTTTAGATACCTGAGATGCGGCCCTTTGCTTCGTCGTCCTCCTAGCCCTTTTAAAGAGCTCCCATGCGAGTGCCTCTGGCCCACGTCCCTCGCCCGCCCTCAATCGTGCTCCCTCAATCCGCCCTTCCGCCGCCGCCTCCTGCGTCATGCCAGCACCTCCCCATTATCGTCATTTAGTGGTCGCGCGATCAGGGGAGCGGTTATCGCAGGAGTGGGCGAGTGACCAGCGGGTTATCGCGGCCGGGTCGGATCAACATTCGAGAGGGCCCCTTATTGGGCCTTGTAGAGTGGGCTTGAAGGCGCAGGTGGGCTCGTAGTCTGCAGCCGGGCTCCTGGGCTCGTGTCTTTTGGGTCTCGGTCAAATAGGCGTAACAATAGCCAATGAGGACTCTTAGATGTGGGGTGGCATTGCTTGACGAGTATAACACCAACGCTAAAGATTACCCTAAAACATATGTTGGATACTCGTGGGTAGTGTACTTGCCAAGGATTGTATCCAATTTTCATACGGAGCTATTTTCTTTCTTTCTCAATTTTTTTGATTCATATTCAATTCTTTTGTGCTCAATTTTTATCCATGGAAAGACACATCATATGCCTTAGATTTTCAACTATTTTTCATCCTACATTCACTTTCCAATATTTCATAAAAGATGTCTCCAAATGTACAACAATATTTAATACTTGTGGAAGTGGAAGTGAAAGTGTAGAAATCAAATTATTCTAATCATTGAACATGTCATGGCTATTTAAAAAATCAAACATGCGCATGTAGACATAACAATAATAAATCAATTTCTGCATGGATATGGTTATCATTCATTAATATCACGTAAATGATTCAAACGAAAGATATACATTAAGCAACATTTTTTTTTACTTTTTTTTTCATTTTTTTTTTTGATATTTTATATAAAGAACTAAACAAGGTAGAAAGAAAACAAACTAGCACACAAATAAAATAATTCAAGCACATGCTATGAAGGTATGCATTAAGTTCAAGGCAAAAAAACCATACATTCGCGTCATCGTTTGGCTTAGGAACTTCATTAAAAATGTGACCTCCAATCCATAGTTCCTAGCCACCTCAATCTTACCTACACAGAAGATGTTTTGTGTGACCTTGAAATCTAACAAGGTCCACTCATGTTAGTCATCAAATTTTTAGGAACCCACACTTGCTTAAACTTTATATTTGTGTTCCTAAATTTACAATCATGAGAAGTATGACCAACACTACCACATGTAAAGAACTTTGCATAAATATTTTTAACTTTGCTTGGCACGTTGTGAAATCTCTTATAATTAGAATTTTTAGCATATTTTAAATCATATCCAAGTCCACGTCTATTATTGTCATTAAGTTGATTTTCAAGAATAATATCCAACGATTGTTTTCTCATGGAAAATTTCTTTAATGACAATTCTAGATTATTGATTTTGTATTTCAAGAGAGGATTATCATTCACAAGCAAAGTGCATTTACTAATAAAAGTTTTATTATTGTCCTCTACATTTTTTTTCACAATTTCAGCTTTCTTTTCAAAATCATCCATTTTTTCTTTAAGCTCATTTTTAGCATGCAAAATTTTTCATTAAGCTCTCTAATCACATATTCACTTTCAGTTTCTAACTTAATCAAATTTTGTTTATACATGCTAATTTCTTTTAACAAGGCAGGACAAATAAGACATTCAGCTTTTTCATGCAACCTAGATTTTTTCCTCTTCACCAAATTTATGGTAAAATCACATGCAACAAGTTTTTCTTTCAGTTCATTTATTTCATTAAACATATCGCAATTTTCTTGTTGCAGTTCGCCGTTAGAATTTCTAAACTCTTCTACTATGGATTCACGTTTTTCTAAAGTAGATTCTAGGTTGTCAATTTCATCTTGCATATCATTAATAGTACATTATTGCCTCTTAATTTCAACTTGTATTTCTTTACAAATTTTCAGAAGTTCAATTCTTTTAGTGCAAGTTTTTACCTCATCATGTTTTCCCATTAGGCAAAGGGAGGAATGAGCAGTCTCCTCTTGATTCTCGTCGTCGCTGTCGTCTCCCCCGTTAACACTAGAGATTTTTCTTTCTTTTCTGCTGAATTATTCTTCTCTTGTAGGTAATCCTTCATGATGTGTCCCTTCTTCCTGCAAATAAAACAAAGCCTACACTTAGTAGTTTCCATACTAATATTCTTAGGCACATAAGCATCATTTTTATTTAAAGGAGATTTTCTTCCCTTTTGTAGACTCTTTTCATCGCTAGAGATGTGATTATCGGATGATTGCTTACTTCCATAGGTTGTCTCCAAAGTCCACCATATATCATGCACAGAAGAGCAATGTGAGATAAGATCAAATGTTTTTCTATCTATTCCACGAAATAAAATATTCATTGCTCTAGCATTTATAGCACACACATTTCTAGCATCTAAGTTACTTTCAGGCTTAGGGATTAAAGTATGTCCGCTTTCAATAATGTACCAAGTGTCAACATCAACGGATAGTAAATAAGTTTTCATCCTAGCCTTCCAGTATATATAATCATAGCCACTAAATAGATGAGGACAATCAATAGGCATGCCATGAGCAAAAACTATGCTTGGGGTATTCATGATTTCTAGATTAGATCCTGTAACCTGCTCTGATACCACTTGTTGGATCTAAAGCTAAGCCTAGAGGGGGTGAATAGACTAATAAAATTTCTCGTGCAACCGACGAGCAATCACAGGCACTTATAGCAGATGTAGAGTAAATATAATCAGTCACAGAGTACGCATCAGATTTACCCTGGTTCGGTCATCCACACAACCCAGCCCCAAAAGCAAATACTAGATTAATAATGTTAGTGGTACAACATGTAGCTAGAACAACTCTCTACACTCACTTGGTTCTCCATACCGCACTCCACCGGTGCTCCTAGTACAACCTGTTGATAGAGAACCCACTCTACACTCACCTGGCTCTCAGTACCTGCACTCCAACAGTGCTAAACAAAACTAATCATAGTATAAGCTCTCACTTGACTAGTCCCAACTAGTCAAGTCCCTATAGTCTAGTACCACACTAGACAAGACCCCAAAAGAATGAATATAAAGTAACCTACAAAGATCTATACACCAACTACATGAATATAAAGTAATAAGAGTATAGAAAGATCCGTTCATGTCGGTGTTATAGTCTCTGTCGATCAGCGCGTCGTCAGCTTCACGCTGGCGCAAACGGTGTCTCAAACCGATGTCTGGATCTCAAGATATAGCCCTCCGAAGTTCGATGCACAAATCGGCCCGAATCTGGTCTGTGCGTAAATCAATTCTCTGTTCTGCAGAACCGGCAGCAGTCTGTGCGAAAAGTATATTTCTGCCCCGTCTTCCAGAAATTGTAGTAAATCGATTCGAGCTCAAAAAATCCGAATAAATACTCGTTGGAATCGTGAGCTTGTACTCTTCAACTTAAAAAAATAAGAAAGGGCCAATGTGGATGCTCTTGTGGAGAGGAATTCTCATACCTTTGAAGTGCGTCCTAGGGCTTGGAATTTGATCTCTTGGACTTTGCTTCTTCAAAGATGGTAGCCTTGGTTGCTTGCTCCTCTAGGTTGAAGATTGTCACGCCCCGCTTCCCATTATACTTGGGGCGAGGACGTGAACGGGCCCGCTTGGGTTGGAGCGGTGAAGCCCCAACCCAATAAGCGTCTGTGTATGACTACTTTGGCAGATTCTTGCTTGCGAATAATCGGAACAACACAAATATGGTGTCATAATTAAAACTTTGACTTCCAGATTACAAGTACACAAAAATTAAAGGGCCTAGCATGGCCATTACAACAGTTACAAGGAAATTAAAATACACCTGAAAGTAAATACAACGAATATTAAAATTTAGCAAGCTGCGCAGTGTCCGTCGTCATCAGTAGTGGATCTCGTACTCTTGGTTCTCTTGGTCACCTTCTTCAATCTCCAAGTGAACTTCACTGTGAACTCTGCTCAAAACCTAACGTATATTTCACAAACAAGGAAATATACGTCAGCGAGGGTCGCTCGGCAAGATTTAAAAACGTTAGAAATAAAATGACCATCGGCAAGATTTAATATAGTTCACAAATTTTAGGGAAGAGGCACATTATGATTTCAAAAAGATGATACATAGTAGCATGTGGAAACAAAGGGGCATAACAATGTGTAGTGTGCAAGCGGTGAGCATGAGTGGTGTAGTGTGCAAAGTAGCAACGCAACAAGGTGTAGTGTGTACAGCAATAGTCGTGACAGGTGTAGTGCATACAGCAATATGTATAGCAAGTGTGGTGTGCACAGCAATAGTCATGACGGTGTAGTGTGTACAGCAATAATCAATCGTGACAATAATCTTAGCAATTTACTCCATGGCGTCAGGAGAGGTGAAGCGAGGGTGCATCAATCAGTCAATCAATCTCCTATCTAGTGACAAAGCCCAGTGTCTGAGGGGGAGGTGACCAGCATCACACCCAAGTCAACGGGAGCTACCCGTGACTCTATACTCACCGACCCGGCCAGGTGTCGGTCAAGTTCACCAATCGAGTGCAATCCAGCTTTCCAGCCTCTACTACACTAGACTACCCCACCCAAGTGTCCGTAAGTCAAACCGTTGTTCAATGTTAGCCGTATGGCTAACATTCCGTAAATGCCCCGTGGGCCCAATATCTGTAATGCCCGAAGGCCCAATAATCTGTAATTGCCCGAAGGCCCAATACCACATTTCAATAGAGGTGGACAATTCAAAATATATCTGGCGACACAAATAGTAGTACTACAAGCAATAAGAGCAATGTGCGTTTTAAAGATGACAGGGCATTGATAAATACTTTAACCTTTGAAACTTTGTAGAAAAATAGTATACTTGCAAGGAGTAAATACTTGCCTGGAGGGGTTGTTTGGTGTCGAGACGGTCGTTATAAGAGGCGCGGTCGTTTCTGCGAAGTTGGGTTTGATATCAGCCAAAAGATACTTAATGCGTTAGTCATGTTATTAAGTTCTACCTCTACCTAGTTATTTATTCAATATATCTCATTACACACATGTAGTTTCATGCAGCAGATTGGTGGGTATCGTTTACAAAACTATCATATACAGTGTATGTTCCAACTTCTAACTTGTAGCTGATGTATAATCTGATTAAAAGGTAAACTAATGTTGGGAAAAAACAATAATTAGCTTGTTAATTTGGGTTACTAACCACTGTTGTATACTGCTAGTTTAGGTCATGCTGGCATCATCAAACTGTGTTCAACACGGGCACATAATTAAATTCCATGCTTGTTCCGTACGTACTGCTACTACTCACTTCATGCAGCCTAGTATATAGAACTAAGGTTATAGGACTAAGGTTATATCATCTCGATTTAATCACTGTTAACTATCGGTAACATGAGGCATGAAACAAACTAATTTATATACAAGATTCGTTGCATGCTGTCGAAATTTTAATATGCTTATCCAAATGTAAAACTAAAGTAATGTTAATACTGACTAATATATATAACCTGATCACCCAAATTCTAATAAGGTTAACATATTAACCCTGACATAACTAACAGAATAATAACACCTAACTAGTAAATATATATATATATTAAAACATGTTAATATGAACTTACCTGTTAGTGTTCAAAATATCCCGCAAGCGGAAGACGTGATGGCGCTCCGGCGTGGCGCAGCGACATCGCGGCGGTGGCAGCAAACCGCGTGTAGGCGAGCATGGCGGCGCTTCCGAGGTGGCAGCGTTTCGGTGGGGACGCACGCGGATCTCAGGGGAGCGGCGGTGGTGGGCTGAGGCGTACGGCGGCCTGTCGGAGGTCGGACTGTCGGAGGCGCAGATGGGAGCCTCGGGGTTCGGTGCTCGGAGGGACGAGGTGAAAGCTCGGGGATGGTTTCGCAGGAAGGTGAAGTGCATGTGCAGAGCTCGATCGGTTGCTGGGTTGGACGTTTCGAGGGGGTTGGGTCACGGATGGGCACCGGCGGAAGTTGCCTGAGTTGGGGGGTTGTTTGGGAGGAGAGGAGGACGGCGCTGGGCGTGAGGGTGTCCGGCGTTCGCGAGGGGGAGGCGCCGCCTCGGTGTTACGGGGAGGAAGGCGGAGATCGGGGCGGTGGAGCTGGGTTCGGAGGCGGCGAGTGGCGAGTGCCTGGGCATGGGCGGTTGGCTACGTGTGGAGATGGGAGAGGGGAGGAGATGCGGGCTGAGGAGAAGGGAAGAGATGTGTAGGGGGCAGCTGAAAGAAGAGGCCTTAGGGTTTAGGTATAGAGAAATATGGTAGCAGCATGAGAGAGAGAGCCTAGGTTTATATAATAATAACTAGGGGGATGTATGCTCACGTGAAATGAAGGGGGCCTGGGGGTTTTGTTTTATAACGGGTAATAGGGTGAGTCTGTGCTTTTTGGGAGAATAAAATAACCTAGGGTTATTATATTATAGGGTGATGTGCTTTGTTTTGGCCTAAGGGTGTTTTTAAATAAGAAATAGGGTGGGGTGTTGCAACTGCACGTGAAATGTCTAAGGGGGTTTTAAGTTCTCCTATTCTTTTGTCTAACAGCTATGCATGTGCGTGTATCCAGTGGGTAGAGAAATGTGGGGCTAGGTAAAATAGGAAGGGAAGGAGTTTAATTTAGGAAGGAGTTATTAGGGCTAATCAATTCTATTAAAAGGGTTCTAAAATGGGAAAATATTTTAAATATTTGAAAAGTTTTAAATTCAAATTGAATTTTGAAATGAATACTAAAAACAGATTTTATGAAGAGGGATTTAAAAACAATTATCATAAATGGTTTATATAAGGAAACGTTTTGAAAGGAAATTGATAGGTTTTATTAGGATTTAAGTTTGGAAATTAATTCAAAATCGTTTGCATTTTAAAAGGGTTTTAAATTTTGAAATTTTAATTCGAAAAATAAAATTAAACTAATTATAAAAGTTGTTTTCAAAAATAATTATAGGAAAGATTTATTCTACTAGTTTAAAATAGCCATGATAATAATAAGTATGAAAAGTAAGAGTGGTGACGAGTACGGGGACAAAACATCTGACAAAGGTTACGGAAAAATATACGGAAGAAATACGGAAAATAGTAATGATAAAAACCGGTCGTTACATCCTACCCACCTTATAAAAATTCCGTCCTCGGAATTTCCTAATTTAGGTACGATCAAGTAAGGCCTGATAGACGAAGGGTCAGGGTAGCAAGGAAGGAAGAGACAAATAGGGGAAAGGAGACTTCCGAAATGAAGAGGGTCTACGATCAAATCAATTATTATCAAAACAATAGTTAGAATATAACCAAGAAAAGTAGGTGAAATAGTAATAGTAGAAAAGGTACAACTAAGAAGCGTCAAACAAAGATAAGCACAAGATATGAATCACTAAGTGCAATAATAGGTCGGGGTTCAAACGTCACCGTTCATCACTGGCTCGTCATCCCTAACTTCCTCAGCGACCATATAGATTTTAGTGCCGATAATGTTCGGGATTGGCTTGATGATGGACCTGACGCCGAGGGGCTAAAGACAGTCCCTATTGAGTCGATCCGGATGCAGAGTTGCTAGTGTGACGGAAGCAGTTCCTTGCAATATGATCAGGTGCTCCGCACGCCAAGCACTGGTTCAGCAACACGCGACAATCCTTCTTGACGTGCCCAACCCGGTTACAATGATAGCATACCACTGTAAATCTGGGATCGACTGGAGTTGTAGGCTTCTTGAAATCGGTGGTCTGAGTCGATCGGAGATCGTTCTTTGGCGGCTCCTGCGGACGCTTGCCTGCCTGACGCGCCTTCTTCTGATTAGCAATCCGCTCCTGATTCTTCGCAGCTACTAGGACATCCTCATGAGTGGAAAATGTATTCCCGGACAGCACACTCTGGATGTCTAGATCCAGGCCCTGTAGGAAGCGATGTGCACAATCCTCAGGGTCTTTCACCATGGCAGGAGCATAGCGACTCAGCATCGTGAACTCGGCTTCGTACTCATCAACAGTCATAGAGCCCTGCTCCAGGTTGATGAAACGACTCTCCATCATTCGCTTCGCAGACTTGGGAAAGTACTGGGCGTCGAACCTCTTGCAGAAGGTATCCCATGAAATCGGCTTGGTCAGCCTGGCCTCTTCCGCAGTCCACCAGCTGCGGGCATTATCTGTCAACTGCTTCCTGGTAAGCTCCACCCATTCGTCTTTATTGATTCGAGCGAGGCCCAAATCATCCTCAGTGCTCTGACGCCATTCTTCGGCCGCTAGCGGGCCCTCTCGTCCGGAAAAGCTCTTCGGACGCATCTCTCGGAACTGCTTGGCTCCTGGAGCTGGTGCAACTGGTGCAGCTGGCGCAGCTGGCGCAGCTGGCGCAGCTGGCGCAGCCTGACGTCCTTGCTGGACTAAATGGTGTTGAACTTCCAACATATCTCTCATGACTCCAAGCATCTGTCGAATGTCATCCTCTCCGGCTCCAGCAGCTCCGGATCCTCGTCGAATGTTACGTCTTCCTGCCATGCTGCAAACAAACAAAATAAACATTTGCATACAAGATTTATCTAGACAGTCTAGTTAATAATGACATCTATATTGTTCCGAGTATTTTGCAGGACGCAAGACCTGCATGGGCCACCACTAAAACCTGTCACGCCCCGCTTCCCATTATACTTGGGGCGAGGACGTGAACGGGCCCGCTTGGGTTGGAGCGGTGAAGCCCCAACCCAATAAGCGTCTGTGTATGACTACTTTGGCAGATTCTTGCTTGCGAATAATCGGAACAACACAAATATGGTGTCATCATTAAAACTTTGACTTCCAGATTACAAGTACACAAAAATTAAAGGGCCTAGCATGGCCATTACAACAGTTACAAGGAAATTAAAATACACATGAAAGTAAATACAACAATTATTAAAATTTAGCAAGCAGCGCAGTGTCCGTCGTCTTCAGTAGTGGATCTCGTTCTCTTGGTTCTCTTGGTCACCTTCTTCAATCTCCAAGTGAACTTCACTGTGAACTCTGTTGGGGTTTTGGCAGACCCACAGAGCTCGGATCCGTATCCGTCCTAAGTCGGACGGACCACGGAGGCACAAAAGCGCAGCGGAAAAACCAGAAATCGTATTTCTACACTAGCTAAACTATTTAGCTAGGCTCTGGGGAGCCAGAACCTAGCCCGATCTATGCCGACTTGGAGTGGGTCTGACCACCCCAAGAAGGATCTACACTAAGCGACTAATTAAAAATTACGCAAAAAAACGCTTAACCACATACCCGGAATCTTGGCCCTGGAGCAGGCAAGATGTACCGCACCGTCTTGAGAAGCTCCTCGTAGCCGAGCCGCGTTGACCCGATCTCCCTGAGCCGCCTCGCACCCTCGCACCGATCCGCCCGAGCCGCTTTCGCCTCCGAGCCGATCACACGCGGTAGAAAGTTTCACTTGAGAAGAACCCGCGTCTTAGACGTCCGGATCAGATCCAAACCCCCTTCGTAGTCGTGCTAGGACTACTCCGGAGAATAGGAAAATTAGAGAGAGAGATTTAGTCGCCGATCGAGCCTGCTCTAAAATTCTGGAGCTACTCGATCGTTGACTGGTGTGTTTTTCAACGAGGAGAGTGCATCCCTATTTATATAGGGAGTGAGCACTCAACTTCTCGTTGCGGGCAATGTGGGACAATCCCCATGAAGAGAAAAACAAATTAAGTCATTTGGCTTAATTTCAACTTTAAAGTTAGCCTTTCACAAAGTCAAACTTTAACGAATTAATTCTCCTCACATACTAAACTTCAGACACCAAACAAGCTATCAATCAGAAAAGCTTGGAATGGTGAACGCGTAGGAACTGACGGTGACGAATTTTGACTTCGTTTGACCCCTCAAACAATTGCTCAAAGTTTAGCAATTTACACAAAATTCGTAGCCGTCATTAGGGTTTACAAAAACCCTAATTTGACTTAAGTTACGGGCGCGCCCGCTAGACTTAGCGGGCGCGCCCGCCTAAGGGGGCAAGGGCGGGCCGCCCGCCCGCTGCTGCAGCGGGCGGGCGCCCGCTGCAACAGCGGGCGCGGGCCCGTTGTACCAGCGGGCCACGCCCGCTTGCAGCGGGCGCTGGCCCGCTGCGTGCAGCGGGCCGTGCCCGCTGCATCAGCGGGCGCTGGCCCGCTGTGCAGCGGGCCACGCCTGCTGTGCAGCGGGCGCCCGCCCGCTGCACACAGCGGGCCATGCCCGCTGCTGCAGCGGGTCACTCCCGTTTGCCTTTGCCCAGTGGGTCTAACCCACTTCCCCTTGAACTCTTTCTGCGTTTCTGGGCTCGTTTGAGCTCCGATTTGGACGCGGTTTGAACCTGTGTTTAGACCGGGACGATCCCGTCATCCAGGTAACCTTTTCCAACAAGTTTGTTCCTACTAAATTCGTTGTAACTAATTTACAACACGTTTAGTCAAAGTTAGCATCTAATGCAACGTTGTGTCCCTATTGCTAATGCGACTAACTTTCACAACTTAACTTGTGAATATCATCAAATGACATTTCTCTCTATTCTATATTCCTATTACTAAGAGACGAGCACTACTCGGTGTGAGACCCTACAGCCTGACCTTACTACAGGTTGGGGCTCGAAACCCCTAGACGACGGTCACTACGAGCAGTAGCTGTCGTCCCTGTTTCAGAGTCATCATAACGTGATCGACCCTTTGACAAAAGTGTCATAGGGTTTGCATTGGCCGTGTCAGTGATGAATTCCGTTAGCTAAAATCCCTTCGTCAAGACTGTGTTATTGTTGGCCTAGGGTATGGTTTACTGTCAACCCTATTAGACAACAATGGTCAGTATACGGCGGTCTTTATTGTATACACGTTGTACTACTTGCAACGTACCCCGGCCGAGGATTAACATAAAGACCGTACTGAGCTTATAACACTAACTTCCCTTTAATGGAAGTGACGAATCCCATCTTAGTCACTTACTCACCTTGTGAGCTTCAGGGTGCAACCTAACCTAAGATCTTTCATCAGGACTGGTCCTCGAAGCTAGATCATGGGTCTAAGCTACACCGTCCACTCACAGGTTGGTACAGATGACTTCAGGTCTTAAGGATCAACTAACCTATCATCACCCTAGAGTTATTAAAGACAGATCATTAAAGTTAACCATTTAATAACTCTAACTTGGTCGTTCAGTGAACTCATTCTCTAATGAGCACCTGTGTCTTGTCTCCGACTTCGCTAAGTCGAATGACTATGAGATCATCATTACCCGAAGGCAAGACGAAGACACAGTGATCTATCCGATGTGTCGATATCCAGTTCTCGACACATCTATGATCAGGAACCGTTTAAAACTTACGTTTCTATTCGGTCACTTGCTTACTCATAATCGAGATCTCATCTAGATATGTAAGGACCTAACTATAAGTCTATGGATATTATCTAAGTATATTATTACAAATCTTTTTATACCTAGAATAATACGCACCATATACGGTATGAACAAGACGTATAATCAAGATAAATTGCCTTATGGGCATATATCTTCCTACATCTCCCACTTGCACTTAGGCTATTTATCTCGGTATCTCATACCGTTATAGCATATCAGTCACTTTGACATTTGATATGACAAACCTAAGAATGGTTCTACTAATAAGTATCTACAACGAATTTTAATGGATTGAAATTACATCTCTTGATCACACAGGGTTGATCCTTTGGAAAAATGATCTGGATCAATTTTCCTAACTTTGTATAGCTAACAGTTAGCTTATACGATTTAGATGTGGGGTCTAACATTTCCGTAAGTCAGTTCTAGCTTACTCCACTTTATTGTGTCAATATGTCAAGTACATATTTGACACCCTAAGTCTCTATATATATACTATTAAATCAAAACAATTTTGACTTAATGATTTATATAGAAGATTCATTAAAGTGAAAAATCCTTTTTACTTAGTCCGAAAAACGGAACTAAGTATATGAGCTTGCTCCCACTGACTTTAAGAATTACCTGGTCAAATTTCTTTAACATAATATCTAAATCATATTTAGGTTTATGTCCAAAATATAACCATTTGGTGAGTGCCTCAGATGGAATGTACAAGTGTCAGATTCGGTTTGACGAATGAGTCAAGTCAAGATCGTTTTAAGGAATCTTGACATTGACTCGTTCAATCAAAACGTACTACACTGTACTTATTCCTTTAACCACATTTACTATTAACTCTTTTAATAACTAAATGCAGGTAATCAAGAATTAATCTTGATATGCGTATTATTGTGATTGCACACAATTTATACGTCCCCTGGAACCTACACTTAACTACTGATTGACTTCTAGCATTTAGTCAGCTCCAAAATCAATATTATCGAAGCAATACACCATTATTCGAAAATATACGCAACCATCACAGAAAAGCCACATCCACAGAATTTAAGCCAATTCAATTTCAATAGCAACAAACAAGACATCCATTCCAAAACAACGGGTTCATAAAAGGAACCTTAATTTGTTTATCAAAAATAAACCTTGAGTGCAAAGCACTCATTCATTGTTTTCGATCCTTAAAGATGATACATTTTATTCAAATAAGAAAAATATCATCTCCATCACGATCAGCGTCTCCAGAAGTCTTTGAGCGGTCCCAGCAGCAACTGTTGCTTTAATTGCCGACCGATCTCCGTGCTTCTCTAATCTCCAGTTCTTATCAGCCACCTGTATACAGTACACAGATGTCTATAAGTATCTCATACTATATGAATGGAAATAATTGCATTTAATTGAATTTTAATTTGTACCTGAGGTGGGGGCATCAGTATGCCCCTTCTTCTTCTCTGCAAGATAGATCTTGCAGTTCCTCTTCCAGTGGCCAATCTTGTGGCAATGGAAGCACTCAGATTTCGACGGGGCCCCTTTGTTCTTCTTCTTCCCATTCTTAGCCTTCGCAGGTTGTGGGACCTGCCTCTTCTTTCCTTTGCCTTTCGGCTGGTCGGAAGTAGCAGAGCCAACAACCAGTGCAGCCGGCTTCTTCTCAATCTCCTCAAATTGCCGAAGCATATTGAGGAGACCAGGAAGATCCGTCTCAAGGCTGTTCATTATAAAGCCAGTTATAAAGGGCTTGAACTCGGGAGTTAAAGACTTTAGGATAATGTCCGTGGACATCTCATTGTCCAGGACAAATCCTAACTGGGCGGCGTCCTCCACGTACCCGATCATCTTGATAACATGATCTTGCACGGGTCCTGTCGTCATCTTCGTGCCCCAGAGGTTACTAGTAGCTTCGAACTTGGCAGCTCTTGATCGCTTGCCATACAACTCTTGTGCATTAAGGAGTATGCTCTGAACATCCATATGTTCATGTTTCCTTTGCAGCTCGTTGGTCATCGAAGCTAGAGCAAGGCATCTTGCCTTCTCAGCATCCCTCTGGTACAAGTTTAAGGCTTCTTTCTCTTCATGGGTCGAATCCTCATCGGGCTTGTCCGGAGCGTCCTCGAATAATATGTATCCAATCCCAGCTAGGGAAAGGACCAACTTAATGTTCCTAAGCCAGTCTTTGTAGTTGGTTCCATCCAGCACGTTCTTTTCTACCATGTATTTTAGACCTGAGTCCATTCTGCATTTTATAGATACTTTAGTTAGCATATGTTCGTAGTATAGTTTTAATGGTTTTAATAAAACTATATTCTCCCACTAAATTTATTTAAAGCCATAATAATAAACAATTTATTATAAAATAATATTTGTGAGAGAGGGATCCGACTACCCTGAGTCTGACAACCTTGAGTGTATCTCAACAAGTTGTCTGACTCTGCAGTCGGTAGACGAACTCGTCGTCAATCATATTTACTATGATTCCCTATCGATTTTTACCCCTAGTCATTTGTGATCATGAGTGTGCTCAACCGGATCACAATGGCTAGCCTAGTCGGACCCTTGTTTTCGTGTCTAGCCTGACTTGCCCCTTTGCTCGGTGTATGCACGACGCGCCGGTTTGGGTCAGGTCTTAGACTACATTCTTGGTTAGACTTACGCCGAAGCTCGAGGGATGAGACAACGGTTTCAGTCAGGTTAAGATGTCAATCAAGAAATCGGTTTCTATAAGATTGACATGTCACGGCTTGAGTGTAGCTCAACAACCGGAACATGTTTCTTACAGTTGCCAACTCCTAAAACAAGGAGGGCTACGATTTATCTTGAACAAGATTATTATCGTATTGACTTAGGTATAGTCGATGGACTTACATAGTCATGAATCGACTCCTTGCGGTCCAGCGGACGCGGCCAGGGAATTGACTAAGCCAGGACCACTTGTTACCCAGTCTAGCTAGGTTGGTCCAAAAACTTTAGCCAAGCACATTGACCGACATCATGATCCATTGAAGGAGTTGTCATCAATCTTATGTTTTCCAAACAACTAAATGGCTTTTAATTAAAAGAACTAGTTAATCCTTATCAACTAGTGGATCCTAAAATTCAAAATTTTTCAGATTGGTTGAACATCTTTTATTAAGTCCTTATCAACTATAAGGTTCTACGTTCAACTTACTACCCCAATCTTATTAGGATTTTAATAAAACAATTCAACATTTTGTCTTTTATGAAAATCATTATTTAAACATTTTAATGAAATGATTTACAAACAAAGGGACTACCCTAATCAGGTATTAGGTTCGATGTTGTTTTGTTTTATCAAACATAGCATGTCACTATCATGTTTTAATGGCTAACCTAACAAGGTTTACAAGTCCATGAAACAACTAATTTATCAACATAAATAAAATGTTCATTTTATGACATACATGAGCATTTGCAAGTTCTAAAATTATCTACATAATTAAAACATGCAAATCTGAATTTTAACACTTAAAATTAAAGATTAAAATTTAAAGCCTTCATAAAAAATTTTATCGCATAAAACTAGGTCGTACAAAATTATCTAATAATTTTAAACCTAGGCCTTTAAAAAAATTTTAACCTTATTTCTAAAATTAAAATATCACATAAAAATTTTAGAAACATCTATGTAGTAAAAGAAATTAATTTATATTACATCTCATGAAATAAAACTATTTATATTATTTACATATTTAAGACAATTTTAAAACTCTTTTAAAATCCTTTAGAAATCCTTTTTTGGAAGCTTTCAAATAAAGTTTAAAGATTTCTAACTTTTATATAACTAAAGAAAAATTCTTAAATTTCAAAAAATAAAATTTTTCTAAAGTTTACATAAACTTTAAACACTCTTTAAAATTTTTCATATCTCAAAAAAAAAAATTTTATACAGTATTTAAATGTTGGATACCTATTTAAAATTTATCGCATAAAGTAAATAGTCCAAAATAAAATTTCAGTGTTGCATAAACAATTTTTAAAACACGATACAATTTTTAAAACTTTTTAACATTAAGCAAAAAAGTTTGTACATGAAAGCTAAGCATTTTTAACGATTTAAAAAGTCGCTATAGTAGATCTATAGCATAACCGTGGCTCTGATACCACTGTTGGGGTTTTGGCGGACCCCCAGAGCTCGGATCCGTATCCGTCCTAAGTCGGACGGACCACGGAGGCACAAAAGCGCAGCGGAAAAACCAGAAATCGTATTTCTACACTAGCTAAACTATTTAGCTAGGCTCTGAGGAGCCAGAACCTAGCCCGATCTATGCCGACTTGGAGTGGGTCTGACCACCCCAAGAAGGATCTACACTAAGCGACTAATTAAAAATTACGCAAAAAAACGCTTAACCACATACCCGGAATCTTGGCCCTGGAGCAGGCAAGATGTACCGCACCGTCTTGAGAAGCTCCTCGTAGCCGAGCCGCGTTGACCCGATCTCCCTGAGCCGCCTCGCACCATCGCACCGATCCGCCCGAGCCGCTTTCGCCTCCGAGCCGATCACACGCGGTAGAAAGTTTCACTTGAGAAGAACCCGCGTCTTAGACGTCCGGATCAGATCCAAACCCCCTTCGTAGTCGTGCTAGGACTACTCCGGAGAATAGGAAAATTAGAGAGAGAGATTTAGTCGCCGATCGAGCCTGCTCTAAAATTCTGGAGCTACTCGATCGTTGACTGGTGTGTTTTTCAACGAGGAGAGTGCACCCCTATTTATATAGGGAGTGAGCACTCAACTTCTCGTTGCGGGCAATGTGGGACAATCCCCATGAAGAGAAAAACAAATTAAGTCATTTGGCTTAATTTCAACTTTAAAGTTAACCTTTCACAAAGTCAAACTTTAACGAATTAATTCTCCTCACATACTAAACTTCAGACACCAAACAAGCTATCAATCAGAAAAGCTTGGAATGGTGAACGCGTAGGAACTGACGGTGACGAATTTCGACTTCGTTTGACCCCTCAAACAATTGCTCAAAGTTTAGCAATTTACACAAAATTCGTAGCCGTCATTAGGGTTTACAAAAACCCTAATTTGACTTAAGTTGCGGGCGCGCCCGCTAGACTTAGCGGGCGCGCCCGCCCAAGGGGGCAAGGGCGGGCCGCCCACCCGCTGCTGCAGCGGGCGGGCGCCCGCTGCAAGCAGCGGGCGCGGGCCCGCTGCAACAGCGGGCCGCGCCCGCTAACAGCGGGCGCTATACCGCTGCAACAGCGGGCCGCGCCCGCTTGCAGCGGGCGCTGGCCCGCTGCGTGCAGCGGGCCGTGCCCGCTGCATCAGCGGGCGCTGGCCCGCTGTGCAGCGGGCCACGCCCGCTGTGCAGCGGGCGCCCGCCCGCTGCACACAGCAGGCCACGCCCGCTGTGCAGCGGGCGCCCGCCCGCTGCACACAGCGGGCCATGCCCGCTGCTGCAGCGGGTCACGCCCGTTTGCCTTTGCCCATGGGCCTTTTGGCCCAGTGGGTCTAACCCACTTCCCCTTGAACTCTTTCTGCGTTTCTGGGCTCGTTTGAGCTCCGATTTGGACGCGGTTTGAACCTGTGTTTAGACCGGGACGATCCCGTCATCCAGGTAACCTTTTCCAACAAGTTTGTTCCTACTAAATTTGTTGTAACTAATTTACAACACGTTTAGTCAAAGTTAGCATCTAATGCAACGTTGTGTCCCTATTGCTAATGCGACTAACTTTCACAACTTAACTTGTGAATATCATCAAATGACATTTCTCTCTATTCTATATTCCTATTACTAAGAGACGAGCACTACTCGGTGTGAGACCCTACAGCCTGACCTTACTACAGGTTGGGGCTCGAAACCCCTAGACGACGGTCACTACGAGCAGTAGCTGTCGTCCCTGTTTCAGAGTCATCATAACGTGATCGACCCTTTGACAAAAGTGTCATAGGGTTTGCATTGGCCGTGTCAGTGATGAATTCCGTTAGCTAAAATCCCTTCGTCAAGACTGTGTTATTGTTGGCCTAGGGTATGGTTTACTGTCAACCCTATTAGACAACAATGGTCAGTATACGGCGGTCTTTATTGTATACACGTTGTACTACTTGCAACGTACCCCGGCCGAGGATTAACATAAAGACCGTACTGAGCTTATAACACTAACTTCCCTTTAATGGAAGTGACGAATCCCATCTTAGTCACTTACTCACCTTGTGAGCTTCAGGTGCAACCCAACCTAAGATCTTTCATCAGGACTGGTCCTCGAAGCTAGATCATGGGTCTAAGCTACACCGTCCGCTCACAGGTTGGTACAGATGACTTCAGGTCTTAAGGATCAACTAACCTATCATCACCCTAGAGTTATTAAAGACAGATCATTAAAGTTAACCATTTAATAACTCTAACTTGGTCGTTCAGTGAACTCATTCTCTAATGAGCACCTGTGTCTTGTCTCCGACTTCGCTAAGTCGAATGACTATGAGATCATCATTACCCGAAGGCAAGATGAAGACACAGTGATCTATCCGATGTGTCGATATCCAGTTCTCGACACATCTATGATCACGAACCGTTTAAGACTTACATTTCTATTCGGTCACTTGCTTACTCATAATCGAGATCTCATCTAGATATGTAAGGACCTAACTATAAGTCTATGGATATTATCTAAGTATATTATTACAAATCTTTTTATACCTAGAATAATACGCACCATATACGGTATGAACAAGACGTATAATCAAGATAAATTGCCTTATGGGCATATATCTTCCTACAAACTCTGCTCAAAACCTAACGTATATTTCACAAACAAGGAAATATATGTCAGCGAGGGTCGCTCGGCAAGATTTAAAAACGTTAGAAATAAAATGACCCTCGGCAAGATTTAATATAGTTCACAAAGTTTAGGGAAGAGGCACATTATGATTTCAAAAAGATGATACATAGTAGCATGTGGAAACAAAGGGGCATAACAATGTGTAGTGTGCAAGCGGTGAGCATGAGTGGTGTAGTGTGCAAAGTAGCAACGCAACAAGGTGTAGTGTGTACAGCAATAGTCGTGACAGGTGTAGTGCATACAGCAATATGTATAGCAAGTGTGGTGTGCACAGCAATAGTCATGACGGTGTAGTGTGTACAGCAATAATCAATCGTGACAATAATCTTAGCAATTTACTCCATGGCGTCAGCAGAGGTGAAGCGAGGGTGCATCAATCAGTCAATCAATCTCCTATCTAGTGACAAAGCCCAGTGTCTGAGGGGGAGGTGACCAGCATCACACCCAAGTCAACGGGAGCTACCCGTGACTCTATACTCACCGACCCGGCCAGGTGTCGGTCAAGTTCACCAATCGAGTGCAATCCAGCTTTCCAGCCTCTACTACACTAGACTACCCCACCCAAGTGTCCGTAAGTCAAACCGTAGTTCAATGTTAGCCGTATGGCTAACATTCCGTAAATGCACCGTGGGCCCAATATCTGTAATGCCCGAAGGCCCAATAATCTGTAATTGCCCGAAGGCCCAATACCACATTTCAATAGAGGTGGACAATTCAATATATATCTGGCGACACAAATAGTAGTACTACAAGCAATAAGAGCAATGTGCGTTTTAAAGATGACAGGGCATTGATAAATACTTTAACCTTTGAAACTTTGTAGAAAAATAGTATACTTGCAAGGAGTAAATACTTGCCTGGAGGGGTTGTTTGGTGTCGAGACGGTCGTTATAAGAGGCGTGGTCGTTTCTGCAAAGTTGGGTTTGATATCAGCCAAAAGATACTTAATGCGTTAGTCATGTTATTAAGTTCTACCTCTACCTAGTTATTTATTCAATATATCTCATTACACACATGTAGTTTCATGCAGCAGATTGGTGGGTATCGTTTACAAAACTATCATATACAGTGTATGTTCCAACTTCTAACTTGTAGCTGATGTATAATCGTATCCCAAAAATGGGGGGCATACAACGACAACAACTAGGAAAAGGTAAACTAATGTTGGGAAAAAACAATAATTAACTTGTTAATTTGGGTTACTAACCACTGTTGTATACTGCTAGTTTAGGTCATGCTGGCATCATCAAACTGTGTTCAACACGGGCACATAATTAAATTCCATGCTTGTCCCGTACGTACTGCTACTACTCACTTCATGCAGCCTAGTATATAGAACTAAGGTTATAGGACTAAGGTTATATCATCTCGATTTAATCACTGTTAACTATCGGTAACATGAGGCATGAAACAAACTAATTTATATACAAGATTCGTTGCATGCTGTCGAAATTTTAATATGCTTATCCAAATGTAAAACTAAACTAATGTTAATACTGACTAATATATATAACCTGATCACCCAAATTCTAATAAGGTTAACATATTAACCCTGACATAACTAACAGAATAATAACACCTAACTAGTATATATATATATATATTAAAACAGGTTAATATGAACTTACCTGTTAGTGTTCAAAATATCCCGCAAGTGGAAGACGTGATGGTGCTCCGGCGTGGCGCAGCGACATCGCGACGGTGGCAGCGAACCGCGTGTAGGCGAGCATGGCGGCGCTTCCGAGGGTGGCGGAGTTTCGGTGGGGACGCACGCGGATCTCAGGGGAGCGGCGGTGGTGGGCTGAGGCGTACGGCGGCCTGTCGGAGATCAGACTGTCGGAGGCGCAGATGGGAGCCTCGGGGTTCGGTGCTCGGAGGGACGAGGTGAAAGCTCGGGGATGGTTTCGCAGGAAGGCGAAGTGCATGTGCAGAGCTCGATCGGTTGCTGGGTTGGACGTTTCGAGGGGGTTGGGTCACGGAGGGGCACCGACGGAAGTTGCCTGAGTTGGGGGGTTGTTTTGGAGGAGAGGAGGACGGCGCTGGGCGTGAGGGTGTCCGGCGTTCGCGAGGGGGAGGCGTCGCCTCGGTGTTACGGGGAGGAAGGCGGAGATCGAGGCGGTGGAGCTGGGTTCGGAGGCGGCGTGTGGCGAGTGCCTGGGCATGGGCGGTTGGCTACGTGTGGAGATGGGAGAGGGGAGGAGATGCGGGCTGAGGAGAAGGGAAGAGATGTGTAGGGGGCAGCTGAAAGAAGAGGCCTTAGGGTTTAGGTATAGAGAAATATGGTAGCAGCATGAGAGAGAGAGAGCCTAGGTTTATTTAATAATAACTAGGGGGGATGTATGCTCACGTGAAATGAAGGGGGCCTGGGGGTTTTGTTTTATAACGGGTAATAGGGTGAGTCTGTGCTTTTTGGGAGAATAAAATAACCTAGGGTTATTATATTATAGGGTGTTGTGCTTTGTTTTGGCCTAAGGGTGTTTTTAAATAAGAAATAGGGTGGGGTGTTGCAACTGAACGTGAAATGTCTAAGGGGGTTTTAAGTTCTCCTATTCTTTTGTCTAACGGCTGTGCATGTGCGTGTATCCAGTGGGTAGAGAAATGTGGGGCTAAGTAAAATAGGAAGGGAAGGAGTTTAATTTAGGAAGGAGTTATTAGGGCTAATCAATTCTATTAAAAGGGTTCTAAAATGGGAAAATATTTTAAATATTTGAAAAGTTTTAAATTCAAATTGAATTTTGAAATGAATACTAAAAACAGATTTTATGAAGAGGGATTTAAAAACAATTATCATAAATGGTTTATATAAGGAAACGTTTTGAAAGGAAATTGATAGGTTTTATTAGGATTTAAGTTTGGAAATTAATTCAAAATCGTTTGCATTTTAAAAGGGTTTTAAATTTTGAAATTTTAATTCGAAAAATAAAATTAAACTAATTATAAAAGTTGTTTTCAAAAATAATTATAGGAAAGATTTATTCTACTAGTTTAAAATAGCCATGATAATAATAAGTATGAAAAGTGAGAGTGGTGACGAGTACGGGGACAAAACATCTGACAAAGGTTACGGAAAAATATACGGAAGAAATACGGAAAATAGTAATGATAAAAACCGGTCGTTACAAAGATGGCTTATGCTTGGATATCTAGCTTGATGCTGGATGGTTCCTTATTCTTGCGGCAAGGCTTGAAGATGAAGTAGCACTTTGGCCTAGGAGACGATGAAATATATGAAGTTATTCAGAATACAACTCATGCTAAAATAAATACTACAAATTTAATATAGAGATTAAAATCAGAAAAATATCAACATGTTGTAGAGCACTGAGTCGTGATCGTCCTGGGCAAACAGTTCGTCGACCCAAGCTCTGTGGAGAAAGTTATGCACTTTTTAGCGTCGTCCGTCGAGCTCCTTCTTCTTCCTGCGAATTTGATGACCTCTTTGAAGCTTATAGGATAAATTCGGCCAAGATGAAGAGAAATGAGCCTAGCATCGGCCTTGTTTGCTTGTTCTCTCTCCTTTTGATGTGGGTTTATATATATGAAGAGGTGATCAATTAGAATCAAGAATAGGATTTGAAATAATCACCATGGAAATGGAGTTTGAATATGAATGGCTATAGGATTTGAATTTGAGTAGGTATAGGATTTCATTTAAGATCTCATTTAATCTCTTGTATTGATTTGCATGAGATTCTCCATATCTCTCCTTCTTTGACCAAGTCTTCAATTTGCAAGGCTTTAGTATTTGATTCATGCACCAATTGATTTGAATCAATTTAAATATGGATTTGAATTAATTTTCTCCTTATCTCCCCATCTTTGACTTAGTCCAACTTTGCTAATGAAGGTCAAATTTTCCATCACTTTGACTTAGTCTCTCTTTGAGTATTTATGAGAGTGCCACTCCTAAAAACACTTAGCACACACATCAAATCATTCACACATGTTTGTTATCATCAAACACGAAGTCATTGATCGTTGTATCCAACTACACGTTGTATCCAAAAGTAGAAGGCTCGACCTGCTCGAATCGGGCTCAGTCGAGGCTCAGACAACGCGCAGTAGCTCGGATCGAGCTTGACTCGCGAGGGATGATGCCTGTGTGGAATTGCGAGCTCAGTAAGATGAGGAATGAGGCTTCTGATGACTCACAAACTCGGTGGAATGAGGGACAAGGCACATGCGAACTCAGTTGGGTGAGGGACGCGGCCTCTGTTGACTCACGAACTTGGGCAGACAAGGGACGAGGCCCATACGAACTCAGTTGGATGAGGTATGAGGCATCTGAAGATATCGACCGAATACTTGGTGAGTTATTCGATGGAAGGATATGCAATGAACAGAAGCACCGAATGCCTTCATTGACATAAGCCTAATATTTTTGTAAATTTGAAATTATAAGCGAATTCGTCTATTCATTTGTTAATCAGATTATTGACGCAAAAATGGAGTCTTAGAATAAACCAAAACGATAATTGGCTTTCTTGGGTGAATCTGAGCTCAAACTTGGTGAGATGCTCAGCTGGAGGGTCTCCGACGAACTTGGTCGAAAGCAGCGGTATCCACCGAGGCCTGAAATCTTGATCCATAAAGAATAAACCCAAGATCGCTTCAATGGTGGTCTTCTCCTCTTTGTCAGGCTCTGGTAAGGTGATGCTCGTGGGCCCTAATACAAACAGGGTGCTAAGTTGATCTCCTCCTCCGAAACATGATCAGATCTCAAATATTTTGGTTGTTTCGTTTCCGTCATCGATGGGAACCAAGAGCCCGATGGACTGAGAATCAAATCATCCCTTGAAGTGAAGAGCAGCGAAGTTGAAGGTGGGTCATGCCATTTAATCCAAGTCAACTTGTGCCTTGAACCGTGTTGTAGCAGTTGTCAGGCTTTTCACGTTTAAAAGGATCGACCGGATTTGAAGCATGTAACGCCTGGAGACCAATGGTAGTTGCTAACCATTCATCCAATCCCCTTGCCTGTGGTTTGCCTTTCAAGCCCTGAATTGGTGGGATGAATCAACATAGTCTTTTACTCAGCAAAAACAAGGATGTTGACTCTTTATATTCCCACAGACGGCACCAACTGTTGACAGCTAGGTTCTGCCATCCAGTAAGGTGGACCGACGAGGATGCCTACGAGGAGAGGACCTTTTGCCGACGGAGAAGCGGGACCGGTGGAGAGGAGACCCCGGGTTGTGGAGAGCTAGGACTGAGCTATCTGATTGATGGTCGCCCTTGCTTTGCGATATCTTCATTGATCTACATCATAGAAAAATCGTCAGGGGTCAGGGTGGCTGGGGTTTGACCAAATCCCCTCTGACACTCAAGTAAGTAGATGACTCAATAAGGGCTCGAGGAGGCTAGGATCGACCGATTGGTAGGTCATCCCATCATCATCATGCCGAGCTAAGGTGTAAGAAATGTAAAATGGAGTAGATAGTATTGACATACCTCAATGTAGGATTTGGGCCCCTTCTCCCATTGTCTTCTGGGGCTTTTATAAGTCCTCTTGGCTTGTAATCTCCAAGCTACTAATGTGGCATTATTAGCGTAACTGTCACCATAAAAGTAGCCTTTAATTCCTGCCTTAGTGTCTATTGAAGTGGGCAATGATGGAGTGTAACCGACCTTCATTAGTGGCTCTTCATGAAGGTGGTGGTTTTGACTCATTCAACCCAATAGCCATGGTCTGTGGGCCGGCATGGCAATGTCCCAACAATGGCAGGCCATATATGATGTAACTTGGAATACAAAATTAAAAAGCGAATGATCTCAATAAGACTATTGTAAATCGAATTTAAATTTTTGGTTTTTTCATCTACCAATTAATTCAGTTAATATGTTTTTGAATTTAAATTAATTTATTATCTAATAAAAATCCAATCACATAGATTTTACTTAATAATTACTTAGATCACAAGGTAACATTCTACAATGTAAGGTTTAATAACTAATAGTAGAGTGGTAGTAGGATCTGCATACTTATTATGTATACATTCTATTTACAGGTATAAAAATTATAGAAACACCATTAAATGTTCACAGTGATAACACTATAAGCATGTAAAACAGTTTAAGATTAACAAAAATAGTTTTAAAAATATTTTAAAACTATGTTAGATAGTTTAGTTTATAATATAAAATTTCTAGGTTGTATTAAAATTATTTCTAATGTATGAAATTAAAATTAACAATCAAACATGTAAATTTAAAATTATTAAAATAATTCTAAATTAATTTAAGAATTAATTTAATTCAATTTTAATCTCGTAAATTATTACTAGAATTAATTTACATAAAGTTCATATTATCTCATAATAAAGGCATGTAAATTAAAAACCTAAAATTATATACAAGATATAAAATCTCCAACAAGCACATGTGTTTACCTTATGATGTATCCACATTGAATGGAGTCTAGCCATTATCATCTCAATGGTAAAGATCAGCATATACTGATCTATCCAGAATATCAATACCACATCTGAATATTCTTTCAACCAGAAACATTATGAATTGTGCTTAAATGAATTGATTAGGCCTCATTATAATAATCTCATTATGATATTAGTCTTCTCACACAATCCAAGAACCTTATCTGTGCAATTATATATATTACACATATACACATTTATATAAGGAAATCATAGAGAATAAGGGTATCAAATAACATGCTATACATGTAAATTACAATAGTTCTCTTGAGGGTATACATTTTCCAACATGATGTACTCAAATCAATTTTTTAATGGAGGGAACATAAAGGGTGTCATTTATATGAAATGTACGAAGTGTAGATTTGAACGAAAAAGAACAAACATATGACACCGACAAATTTGAACCATCCTCAAGAATAATCTCATTGGTGCCATCATATTCCAAGTGTATGGTGTGGGGGGATAGATCTAAAGTCATATTGTACGAAGCAGCTGAATCAACATGTTATTTATCTTTGGTGGGCGGGCTTGTAAAGGTGCAATTTGTGATGTCGTCAGAACAAATGAATTTTGAGCAAGGCCTGGCAGAATTGCTGACTACTCGATATAGTTGGTAATTTCCTTTGTAGACTATGAAACTCGAGCACATATCTAATTTTGAATTTGGGGAAAGATACTTTACTTGTGAGGTCGACTTCTCTTTGGAGTACTAAAATTTTCCGTTTAGGTGGAACGGTAAGGGCCTGAAGCAAAATAGACTTGTTGATGTTGTTGAAGTTTATCGATGCATGGAGGGAATGAGAGCCGATGTCAAAGGTGTTTCTTAAGCACAGCTCGATCCTGCTGGACTTCCAGCTGCAACCAGCAGCCCTCATAGGCTGCTGGAATTCAGCAGCCCATGAGGGCTGCTGGTTGGGTCAAAAGAAGGGGGAAGAGCAACTCAAGTTGCTCTTAAGTTGCTCCAACCCCCTCCCCCCTTGCATGCCTATAAAAGGGGGGTATGAGGAGATCATGAATGCATCCCAACACATCCCAAAATCAGTTCTCTTCTTCAAGAGAAAGAAGAGAGGCAATTACCCAGAGAGGTGTAAGAGTGAGGGATTTCTCCAGTGAGAGAAAATTACCCCAGAGAGGGAAGTTACCCCATAGAGGTAAAATTGTAGTGAGTTTTTTTGTTGTTTACCCTAGTGTGTGTAAATTTATTTCCAGTGAGAAATAGTGAAGCTTTTTTTACTCTCCAATTATTACTGTTTTACCGTGATCAGTATTTTTACTGGTTTACTGTAATCAGTAAATCTTCTAGTGATCAGTGAGAATCACAACAAGTGGTATCAGAGCCCAGGTGAGCTGTGTGAAAGAGTAAAAAAAAGGAGTGAAAATTTTTTGGGAGGGAAAATTTTTTTTACCATTATTTTTTTTCTCTTCAAAAAGTCAATGGAAGAATCATCCTCGTCGGGAGCTATGGTCAAACTGACGGCCATAAATTACACACTGTGGAGACCTCGAATGGAGGATCTCCTCAGTTGTAAAGATTTATTTGACCCATTGGAGGTCAAAGGAGTAAAGCCAGAATCCACCAAAGAAGCTGACTGGAAGAGGATCAATCGAAAGACGATCGGTCAAATCCGACAATGGATCGATCACAGCGTCTTCCACCATGTTGCACAGGAGACAGACGCATATGTCCTCTGGCAAAAGCTAGAGGACATGTACCAAGCCAAGACCGCTCGAAACAAAGCCTTGTCAATGAGGCGATTAGTAAATTTGAAGCTACGGAGTGGAACTTCCGTTGCGGAGCACACGAGCGAGTTCCAGAGCCTGGTGAACCAGCTATCTGCGGTGGAGTTACGGCTTGGGGATGAAGAGCAAGCTCTTCTCCTTCTCAGTTCTCTTCCAGACAACTGGGAGACATTGGTGGTCTCTCTCAGCAATTCGGCTCCAAACGACAAACTTACCATGTCTATGGTTAAGGATGCCCTCTTCAACGAGGAGGCCAGGAGAAAAGAAGCCGGCACCGACCAATCGCATGCCCTCGTGACAGAGACTCGAGGAAGACAACAAGGAGGTGGTCGAAGCTGGGGCAGAGGCATGAGTAAAAGCCGTGGTAGGTCCACAGACGGGAGGAGGCCTACCAACAAGTGTTACCATTGTGGCATGGAGGGCCACATGAAGAAGAATTACCGGAAGCTGTTACGAGAACAAGGTCACAATGGTTCTCAACAGAAGACGAAGGATGGAGAGGCGTTAGTCACTTGCACCGGAGAAGTGGCTATCTGTTCTATCCAAGAAGAGACATGCCTTCACGTTTCCAACCAGGACAGCGAGTGGGTGGTTGATACAGCAGCATCATTCCACGCCACTCCTCGAAGTGACTTCTTCACCAACTACACGGCAGGAGACTTTGGCATCGTGAAGATGGGGAATACAAGTTCCTGCAAGATCGTGGGAATTGGCGACGTTCGGATTCAGACGAACGTCGGCTGCACAATCACGCTGAAGGATGTCCGCCATGTGCCAGATCTCCGGCTGAATTTGCTCTCTGGGACAGCCCTTGACAAACAGGGCTTCGACAACCACTTCAACAACGGCACATGGAGAATGACGAAAGGTGCCATGATTATTGCAAAGGAGCACATTTGCGGTACGTTATACAAATCTCATGTGAATATATGTACCGATAGCCTTAACGTGGTGGAACGTGAGGCTACTCCAAGTCTGTGGCACCAACCACTTGGTCACATGAGTGAGAGAGGGTTATCTCTCTTGACAAAGAAGGAGCTGATCTCAATCACTAAGGATGCTGGACTAGATCCTTGTCAGCATTGCTTAGTTGACAAGCAACATCGAGTCTCCTTCAGTTCTTCTTCAACAAGGAGATCAGAGTTACTCAGTCTTGTACACTCTGATGTTTGTGGTCCCTTGGAGGTTGAATCGCTGGGTGACAACAGGTACTTCTTGACCTTCATTGATGATGCTTCTCGGAAGGTGTGGGTCTACTTCTTGAGGACGAAAGACCAAGTGCTCGACTTCTTCAAGCTGTTCCACGTCATGGTCGAACGTGAGATAGGAAAGAAGTTAAAGTGCCTCTGCTCAGACAATGGAGGCGAATACACTTCCAGAGCATTCGATGTCTATTGCAGAAGTCAAGGCATTAGACATGAGAAGACGGTTCCTCGCACTCCACAACACAACGGCATAGCTGAAAGGATGAACCAGACGATCATGGAGAAGGTCAGAAGCATGCTCAGTATGGCTAAGCTACCAAAGCCATTCTGGGGAGAAGCTGTTCGTGCCGCCTGCTACCTCATCAACAGATCACCATCATTACCTTTGGATTTTGCAATTCCAGAGAAGGTGTGGTCTGGTAAGAATCCCTCTTACTCCCACTTGAGGGTATTCGGTTGCTTAGCCTTTGCACATGTATCCAAGGAGCAAAGGCAGAAGCTTGATGCAAGGACCATTCCTTGTATCTTCATCGGCTATGGAGATGAAGAATTTGGGTACAGGTTGTGGGACCCAAAGACGAAGAAGGTTATTCGGAGCAGGGATGTGCTGTTCCAAGAAAACCAGACATTGGAAGACATTGAAAAGCCCATGGCATCTTCAAATGCAAGCTCAAGTGCTGAAGACATTGTTCCAGACCCAGCACCAACGCAATACGAAGAGGTGCATGAAGAAATACTAGAAGAAGAGGAGGCTGTTGAAAAAAACGTGGAAGAAGAGGCGGATGCTGAGCAGGGGGGAGCCACAACCCTCTCCAGCAGATACTGCACCACCATCATCGTATGCAGATGATGGTATGCCTCCTGAAGTCAACAACTCACAAGTACAGAGATCTGAACGAGGCAGAATTCCATTAATCACATATTCAGAAGCTGAATATCTTCTACTTTCTGAAGAAGGGGAGCCAGAGAGTTTCCATGAAGCGATATCTCACAAGAACAAAGAAAGTTGGTTGCAAGCTATGCACGATGAGATGGAATATCTGCAGAAGAATTCTACTTATGAGTTGGTCAAGCTTCCACAAGGAAAGAAGGCGCTGAAAAACAAGTGGGTGTTCAAGCTCAAGAAAGATGGCAACGGAAAAATGGTGAAACACAAAGCTCGGCCGGTGGTCAAAGAATTCCTTCAAAAGAAAGGTATTGACTTTGACGAGATCTTTTCACCAGTTGTGAAGATGGCTTCAATCCGCGTCATCCTCGGATTGGTAGCCATGTTAAATTTAGAGCTTGAGCAGATGGATGTCAAGACAGCATTTCTTCATGGTGATCTACATGAAGAAATCTACATGGAGCAGCCAGAAGGTTTCGAGGTTTCAGGCAAAGAAAACCTCGTATGCAAGCTGAAGAAGAGTCTGTACGGCCTCAAGCAAGCACCACGACAGTGGAACATGAAGTTTGACTCATTCATGATGAGTCAAGTCTACAAAAGGACCGCTACCGACCAATGTGTTTATACACAGCAGTTTCCAGACGGTAACTTCGTTGTTTTGCTTTTATATGTCGACGATATGTTGATCGTTGGACAAGATGCAACAAAAATCGGCCAGCTGAAGAAGGAACTATCTAAGTCTTTTGATATGAAAGACTTAGGTCCGGCTCAACAAATTGTGGGAATGCAGATAGTCCGAGATAGGAAACACAACAAGCTATGGCTATCTCAAGAGAAGTACGTTGAACGCGTGATCAAGAGATTCAAGATGGATCATACCAAACCCGTTAGCATTCCACTGGCTATCCACTTCAAGTTGAGCAGGAGGTCAAGCCCTTCATCCAAGAAAGAGACGGAGGAGATGTCATCGATACCTTATTCTTCAGCAGTTGGGAGTCTGATGTATGCAATGGTGTGTACACGTCCTGACATTGCCCATGCGGTGGGAATGGTGAGTCGATTCCTTTCTGATCCAGGAAAGGAACATTGGGAGGCGGTTAAGTGGATTCTCCGATACCTGAAGGGTACTTCAAAGGCATGTCTATACTACGGAGGAGCTGATCTAATCTTGGAGGGCTATACAGCTTCAGATATGGCTGGAGATCTTGATAGTAGAAAATCTACATCAGGATTTGTCTACACTTTTGCAGGGGGAGCTGTGTCCTGGCAATCAAGATTGCCGAAGTGCGTTGCGCTATCCACAACAGAGGCGGAGTATCTTGCAATTACAGAAGCTGGTAAGGAAATGTTGTGGTTAAAGTGATTTCTCCAAGAATTAGGGATCAAGCAGAAAATGTACATGGTACATTGTGATAGTCAAAGTGCTTTAGATCTGAGCAAGAATTCGATGTATCATGCTCGGACAAAGCACATTGACATTCGGTATCATTGGATACGGGAGGTGATGGATCAACAGCTGTTGAGACTAGTGAATATCCACATGAAGGAGAATCCAGCAGATATGTTCACGAAGGTGGTGACACGGGAGAAGCTGGAGCTGTGCAGAGACATAGCTGGGATGGTTGTTAAGTGACAATCATTTTTGATGCAGCTGGAGGGGGAGAATTGCTGGACTTTCAGATGCAACCAGCAGCCCTCATGGGCTGCTGGAATTCAGCAGCCCATGAGGGCTGCTGGTTGGGTCAAAAGAGGGGGGAAGAGCAACTCAAGTTGCTCGAGTTGCTCCAACCCCTCCCCCCTTGCATGCCTATAAAAAGGGGGGGGGGGGGGTATGAGGAGATCATGAATGCATCCCAACACATCCCAAAATCAGTTCTCTTCTTCAAGAGAAAGAAGAGAGGCAATTACCCAGAGAGGTGTAAGAGTGAGGGATTTCTCCAGTGAGAGAAAATTACCCCAGAGAGGGAAGTTACCACATAGAGGTAAAATTGTAGTGAGTTTTTTTGTTGTTTACCCTATTGTGTGTAAATTTATTTCCAATGAGAAATAGTGAAGCTTTTTTTACTCTCCAATTATTACTGTTTTACCGTGATCAGTATTTTTACTGGTTTACTTTAATCAGTAAATCTTCTAGTGATCAGTGAGAATCACAACAGATCCTGCATGTTAAGAAATTCTAAGCCAAGTCATTAAAAGATGTGAAGTGTGATATCATCATCGGAGACAAATCGACTGATGAGGGCCAATTTATCGACGAGCTTCTATCTAGATGGCATGAAGGAACTTTGTGACCGATCGACATCTGCATTGAATGGTGGAGTTGAAAAACGTGAGTGCACGATCCACTGGGGTAAAGTTTTGTAAGGTGATCCCAACAATTATGGGAATTTGTTAAAGTGGCAATCAGTAGTTTAATTAATGTGATGATCATGGCAATGCGCTAATCAGATCCAAGGCCAGCAAACTCCAACGTTCCGGATTAACAAAGGAACCCCTGTCAACATCATCATCCTCACCCTCTTCATTAGAGATTTCGCAGATCCCGAGGTTGAGTATCGCAGTTATCAAATATTAAGTAATCCATTAATGCATGCACATGTTCTCTGCCTGCACTCCATTCATTCGTCCATCATCTCCTGCCATCGCTGCCCGTTGGCACTGAGATAGTGGAGTTACAATATTGCGGTTGAGTTGTCAGGATGCCCATAATCCAATTTAAGGCTCTCTCTCTTTCTCCCCATGTCACTCTTTAATGGTACGGCATCGAGATGGTATGCTATGCTTCTTCAAGACCATGGTCAGTACCCCACCCCTGCCAGCGGGTTGGCCTGTCCTCTGCTGTCAGATTATGTTTGCCCATCCGCACGAGGTTTGTTTTAGATAGGGTCCATTCGTTGCGCTCTATTCCCCCCGACCAAATCTATAACAAGCGAGCAAGTGGAAAGAGGTCGAAAGGTGAAGAGACGCCGAAAACGGTCATCTACGTCCAAGTGAGATATTGGGTCTCACGCTTGGATCTGGATTCTGAACTTGATGACTTATGACTGCGTGCATGCAACGCAGTCTCCTCTCGTGCTGTCAGAGGCTGCAACTTGGGATACAGTGAATTTGGTAGGCATGCAACTGGTTGAAGTTATTGATAAGTTTGGATACACCCATGTACTCTTTTTTTAAAAAAAAGAAAAACATGAGGAAAAAAATAGGGGAGATTTGTTATGAATAGGACTCATTGTGCCTATTGGGTATCCACCCACATGAGTACCCATTATGAATACTATATAAAGGAGGCTATGGGTTTCCTAGCCTCAACCCTTCTCCAAATTTGTTTCTCGTTCACAACACGTTATCAGCATGATCACGTTCGTTGGAAAAGGCAGCGACGCGCGAGAAAGGAGATCCATCAACCGCTCAGTCTAAGAAGATCGTAATCTTCTCAACGGGGAGCGAAAAGTGCATCCTTCACCAACCGTCGTCTAGATTCCCTCGTCGAATCTAGAGGTAAATATCAAAACTTTTTAGATCTAAACTTGCGTTTCACGTAGATCTGCATGTTTTAGGATCAAAAAGTTTAAAAACATGGTAAAAATCACATTTTTATTTAGATCCGCATGTCTAAAAACAATAAAAATCAGTTTTTTAGAGATCTAAATGCTTGAAAAATCTGTTTTTTTACCCCCAACCTTGATCAATACCCCGCATGCCCGAAGGGCTAAACGGCGGCGCTCTACGAGCGCCGCCTGCGGTAAAACGCCGCGGCCAGGAGGCCGCGGCTGCAGCCGCGGCCCGCCGCCACGGCGGCCGCGGCCCGCCGCCACGGCGGCGCGCCCCGCGGGCCCCCTTAGGGTTTTTCGGAAACCCTAGCCATTAACGGGCCAATTTTTCGGTGGAGGCCCAATTAACCCTAATGGGTTGTTTTCATGGCCCAAAAGCCTGAAAATTAATCCATTTACACAAATAATTTTTCTTTTTTTTATTTTTGGCCCCTAAAGCCCAAAATAATTAAAGAAATCTTAAAAAGGGTTAAAGCAGAAAATAAAATATTAAAAATATGGACCAAATGTAAAAAGTTTTTTCAAAAATAATTTTTTAGCACGTCACACACTATTTAGATTATTTAATTAATCTTTACATGCCTGTGATATGATTATCTGCGTGGTTGTATATTTTCCATATATTATCTGCGTGGATGTGCGAATTAGGCTATGCTTTTTTGGGATCAGTCAGGTTTCCGACACCTTTAATTTCCTGCAATTTTTTCCTTTTTTTGAGAGAAATTTGTAAGTGAGGATATAAATGTAAAAAGAAGACCGGCGGACACCAAAAAGGAGCTGAAGGCATATGCACAAAGATGAAAGGGGCTTCTCTCTGAAGTTCCCGAGTTGTACTTATTCTTTCATGCAACTTTTTGATGTAATTTCGGACTGTCTTTTTCTTTTCGGTGTCGGCTGGCTGATCCCCATAGTCCTAAGTTATTTTTTTTTCATTGCTTATACATTAAATGCGTGGATGTTAATTATTTTCATGCTATGTTAATGTTACAATTAAAATGTTAAAAAGCATGCTAAAATCACTTTGATATAGTTTAACGCCTATAGCTAGACTATATATCTGCGATGAGATTATTTAAATGCGCAGCATATAAATAGCATGTGTATACATCATACTTGTTTCAATTCAGTTTAATTGAGCATAATTTTTAGTTTACAAGCTTTACATTATATGTATGATGGGCTCATGATATGACGATATTTATGACAATAAGACAATCATGATTTCAAAAAGTTTAACATCATATCCACTTTGACAAAATGAACCTGAAGTTCAAAACCAAATCAAAAGTCAGCACCCTTTCCCCTAATAAAATAAATATCAACAAAAACGATGACTTATGAGAAAACCATTTATGCGATCTTTTTAGAGATGCGCATTTTGCTGTAAATATTGACACCAGCAGTTGTCATAACACCGCTAAACTCTTTTAGAGTCGTCTCACCTTACAATATATGATTTTTGAATCTACCCCTTACTTTTAAGTGTACGCCCGAAGTCGTGACTTAATAGATAAGTGAGAAATTATAAATTTCGTAGCCACGTATTTGTTTTCCCATCTGAACATGATAAACTATCCACATAAAATTTGAACGACTCAAGTAAATGGCCTGAAGCTATACTCGAGCATTCAAATAGACTTTTTAAAAGTCTCTTATTAATTAGAAAAGTGAAAGTATAAATAATTTGCTCAAACCCCTGCTTATGTCTCCTTAGCAAGACTAATTTTCATTGTCCTTTATAAATAAGGAATATTGAAATCAGGGGAAATTCAGGATCAAACATGACCTGAAATAAAAATAAGGAAAACTTAAAACAGGGGAAGTCTTGAATTAAATGGGAAAGGGAAGATATGATATACCTCGACATGGAGTAAGCAATGGCAAGCCAATATCAGACCAGAAATTCTGATAAGAGCCATAATGTTTTTGCAAACATGAATGTGCATTAACTTATGCCATATAAAAATACATACATATCTATTCAAAACGACGAAAGTCTAATTGACCTTATGTATATTTAGCTACTCCTCGAAGACAAATAAACTTTGAAATCAAATATAATCTGTTGTCATAACATAAGTCTTAATGAGCATAATTATTGTTGTATGTTTTCAAGAGCACACATCACACTATGTCACTTGTTGACTTAACAAAATCATCAGTATTATTCTCTTGTAGTTTTAATACATTTTTTTACTTCGAATGATTTGCTATCTTGAATACCCCTAAAAATAAAATGAGGATGCCATATACTCTCTGAAACTTATACAGTTTCAAAGGATATTCGTCAAAACGAAATCCCTAAATGACTCAAGAAATAAATGAAGCCTGAAGCTTTGTCCCATAATGATCCGCACAATAGTCAATGTGAAGATGTAATCCTTCACAGTTTGAACACAGTTCAACTATTACCGGACAAAATTAACTTGAGCATTTTAATGGACTTTTCAAAAGTCCCACATAAATTCAAAAAGAGGAATTATTTTGGAACACCAGAAGTGTCCAGAATCGACCAATTTTGGATCGATATCACCTTGAATTGATAATGCAAGACATCATCAACCAGACGAACCCGAAGATTCTTCAAAAAGGGTGAAACTTTCATTGTCATATTTAAAAGGGAAAAATGATAATGAGATCATCTTCATTCACATGGACATTAAACTCTCCCCACTTCCTCAAATGAATTTAAGATGATATACTTTCATCATTAAAGATAATGAAGACCTTTAGGTCTCTTGAGAGTATTTAAGGGATATAAATAGGCTTTATCCACTCCCTTAAAATGACTGATGATGTACCTTTTTGTGTACTCATCAACATATATCCTCTAAATGGTCATTATCCAACCACATTTTTTACAATAATGGTAAATTTGGATAAAAATGGGAAATCATAAATAAGTAGCAACCGTGATTGCGTACACTCAGCTAAACACACCATTAGAATCCTTTTATATGAGTCTGATCAACTCCATAAAAACATTTTTAAAGAATGGGTTTAGAGCATATCTTAAAGATGGTACGTCCGCAACGCTGTGTATGTGTTCCTGAAGTAACACTACATAAACTGTCATGATGCCATAAAGAGAACACATTCATCATGACTAACCAACTTTGATGAATAGATTCCAAAAACTCGTATGAGTAAGGCATTAGTACACATCTTATAGATTGTGTGTTGATGGTAATAAGGATCCTGAAGATCCTTCAATTCCCTATTTGGTTCAAATCATCTATGAGCCTGAAGCTCAAATTGACCATTTAAAAAGTAAATACATATGATCTGATTATAATCAGACTGACAATTTAAATATTGTCAAAACTTTCACATCCCTGCTACTAAAAATCCAGCTAGGATTGACATACCAAATATAATGGATGCAATCCACCAGTAGCAGAAGTGGATGTCCTTAAGAGATGAGAGGACATACCACTAGGCTCCAAAGAGAGAAATCTACTCCTGGAGACCGAAAAAGCAATACCACCACAGGAAAGTGAGCTCAAATCCAGAACCTTATTGCAACTTGGTTGCTAAGGACCAATTCTGGATCTGTCCATATTCTTTACCCGTCCCAGAACCTTCACTTCTTTAACGCGTTGTGAAGGATACACCTCTGGGAGAAATCAAATGATTATAGTACGTATGGGGTGAGTTTTGGACAAGAAAGAACATATTTTGTCGACAAATTCTCTCATATTTCACTTTGCCAGTTAATATCGATTCCACAACTCTGCTTTGCCTGAAGCAAAGATAAAGATTTGGCCAAATTATAAGAATGTGGAATGAGGCAATAATAAGGTGAGCTGGACTCACTTATGAAATATGAGGTGTATGGACCTGAAGTCCTGATATCAAAAATGATATCAAATCCTGTGGGATAACTGAGTATTGAAGGAGAATTAAAATAAAATCGTCAGCTATAAGAATTTTAATTTGCTATAGCTTTAGAGGTATAAATCGCTTAAAACAGGAAGTAATCAAGTAAGATGAGCTGAACTCACTTACAAGATGAATCTGATGCATCGACTGGTTTATGTCAAGGCGTAACCCAACGAATGGCAAAAAGAGGGAATTTTTGGTTGATGTTGCTATTGGATGTGACAACATTACCGATATAAAATCTCTTCAACTGCATATATAAATTTTTTTCTTTACTTTCCTTTCTTTTTGGGACACATATTAATAATATGATTAAAGAAAAGACAACCTAGACAAAGATCCTTAAAGGACTCATACTAAAAGGTTGTTGTTTGCACCTCTTAAAAACATTATTGTTCTTGAGGGAGCAAATTAAAAGAATTGAGATTATTTTAATAACTCAAAATATTATCGGATCTCCTGAAGAGAAAATACCGAAATATCTGTTAAAGCCTATCTATCAGATATGATATGATATGAAAGTCCTGGCTAGGCATAAATTCTTGGCTTACAGAATTCAATCATCATGAAGATGAACAATCATCCCGAAGATGAACTATCATCCTGAAGATGACATTAATCATCCTGAAGATGAACTATCATCCTGAAGATGACATTAATCATCCTGAAGATGAACTATCATCCTGAAGATGAACTATCATCCTTAAGATGACATTAATCATCCTGAAGATGAACTATCATCCTAAAGATGAACTATTATCCTGGAAATGAACTATCATCCTGAAGATGACATTAATTAATCATCCCGAAGATGAAAACTTCATACAATGACGATTGATGAAGAAACATTAAAATCATTCTCCACTAAATACACCTATTTGGTTGTATGGATATACATTAAAAGACCCCTTTCCATTAGCTGGAAGAGGGGAAGAATATATACGGTCCAGAAGTACCTTAAGTGTCTTTGTAACACTCTTTTACCTGGCCAACTGTATGCGTCTCTTTTGAGCGTTAGCAGTATGGCTATTAGCCAGGTACAGTGCAGCGCCTGTAGCGCACCACTGGACCAGAGATATGTAGCTTCTGCGCTATCTCCAAGGGTCGAGGAAAAATCCTCCATGTTAAATGTATTTGCATATGCAGGTTACATATCATCGCGATAAATAGTATAAAAGGGACGTCCACCTCCTGAAGATCTACACAGAATCCTCCCAAGTCTACATCCTTTCACCATCCCGAGAAGCTCACCACCCAAGGAGCAGTTCAAGAACATACAAAGCCAGGTCCTGAAGTACCTTTGCAGATAAAGACGATTGAGACGTGGAGTTGTCTACCAAGTTCGCAGCGCTCCTTTCAGTTTCAGCTACTGCCGTATATGAGTGAAACTTGTATAGATGAGTGATGCTTGTACTTTACTTTTGCTTTCGGAATGTTGTAAATGAGATGGATGTATAGACACATAGGAGATAAATGTATATATATATCGGATATCTGCAAGCCCGAAGCTTGATCAGATAAGGGGGAGTCAACTGTAGAGTTGTACTCTTTTTCCTTGACTAGTGGTTTTTCCCATAGGGTTTTCCATAGTCAAGGTTTAATGAGGCAACCACATTGACTCTGGATCCAGAAGTATCCACCCCTCGACACATCCCCAAATCAGGGGAAGTTATGGAGTGATGTACTCTTTTCCCTTCGCTATCGGTTTTCACACAGGGTTTTCCATAGCTAAGGGTTTTAACGAGACAGTTACCCCTAACTTGGATCCAGAAGTATCCACCCTTTAAGATACTCAGTAGTACTAATGAATCATTCAGTATTCATAAAGTCGAGTATACCACGTTGGTTGGATAAGGGGAAGTGTTATGAATAGAAACCATTGGGCCTATTGGGTATCCACCCACATGAGTACCCATTATGAATACTATATAAAGGAGGCTAGGGGTTTCCTAGCCTCAACCCTTCTCCAAATCCGTTTCTCGTTTACAACAAGATTAAGATAATTTTGCAACACTGACGGCAAAGCAATATTTCAGCTGTACAGTTGGTCGGTATCATACCGATGACTAACTTGTTGACGGGCTTGTTGATGACCACGTCAAGTACAATAAGTTTACAATATGGTTTACAATAGATGGCTGATGGTTGACCGAGTGCTGGACAAGCTATCCTCGGGTTAATCGGGCACGGTTCGAGCTATTGGCCACTGATCGGGCACTGAGCGAGCTAACCCAGGCTGAGTAGACCACGATCTGATGTGTTAGAGCCGATTCAGGGCTATCTCCATGTTGCACCTGTGGTTTAGGGATCAGGTCGGAGCTGTTGAGAGAAGATCCGAGCTATCTCTGAGATGTCTCCCTAGCTCTGAGCAATCTCGAACTGGCTCGAACAATCCTCGTCTGATCCGAGCTATCCTCACTATGCTCAGGCTGTCTCCGCCAATCCCGGGCGGTCTCCAAGCTACTTCCTGGACTCCTTTCTGCTTCCTTTGTCCTAAAGGGCCTGCAACAAGAGGAGCTCATCAGGGGAGTTGGATTTGGGGTCCGACCCAAATCACATCCGATTCTTAAGTTAGTAGGTGACTCAAGATGGCTCGAGATAACTATGTCCGACATGTAGGAAGGTCGTCTGCTAGTTGTCTCGCCAAGCTACGAAGGAAATGTAAGAGTTATGGGTGGAGAAGATACCAACCTCTTCGTGGGTTGTTAGTTAGGGATGTGATCACGGCATGTGATTACATTAGGAAATCAAATTCTTCGTGGGTTTGGTTCCTTAATGTTTAGGTCTCTCACAAATGTGCATATTGCATGTGTATTTTGCTTTAATGATTATTCTTAAGCATACACATTGATTGTGTGTAATGTTTCATGATTTTGAAATTATTTTTAAATTATTTTTCATGAAAACGGGATGTTACGCCTATTTAACCGAGACCCGAAAGACACGAGCCCAGAAACCCGACTGCTGGTCAAGAGCCCATCTGCGCGCTCAGGCCCACTCGATAAGGCCCTATAAGGGACCCCCCCCCGAACGTCGATCCGGCCCGGCCCCGATAACACGCTGGCCACTCGCCCACTCCTGCGATAACCGCTCCCCCGGTTCCGCGACCACTGAATGGCAGTTATGGGGAGATGCTGGCATGGCGCAGGGGGCGGCGACGGGGGGGGCGGATTGAGGGGGCACGATTGAGGGCGGACGAGCGATGTGGGTCGGGGGCAATCACGGCGGAGGTCTATAAAGGGGCTAGGGGGACGACAAGACAAGAGACCGCATCTCAGGTATCCAAAACCTAAGGTACTCCATCAACGACCTTGTTCCCCCATTTCATCTCCTTCCTCCCCCACTCGCGCCGTGAGACGTCGTACCGATCTCCTCTCGAGTCGTACCGTCTCCGCCGGGCCTCCTCTTTCAGATCACTGTCTGACTTAGGCATCGGAGGGGATTTGGCCGGAACCAAGGTCCGGCCCCCTGACGAGCGTTCTCGTCTACGCAGGAGGACATCCAATCCACGGGCCGAGGTTTCCCCTCCGCCCCTCACCGACCACGCAACCAGCTGGACGACCGAGGCTTCCCCTCGTCGTCCGACCGCCGAGGCCGAGCACAACCGACCGAGGCCGAGCGTCTCAACCCAGGCCGAGGCTTCCCCTCGCCTTACCAACGACCGAGGACCCCGATTCGACCCTGCCAACGCGCTCCACGTCGTCCGCAGATCCGACTCGAGCCTCGACTGCACCAACTCGACTCGCCCAAGGGACCCAAGCGGGCCCCTTGACCACGTTGACCGGGTTGTCCACGGTCAACGCTTTGTAGTGAGAAAACACTCTGAAACATCGGGCGCCGTCTGTGGGAACAAACTGTTCCACGAAGAAGCAAACCACACCTGCAATGGCACGAGCCAGCAACGGAAGGAAATGCATGCCCCCCATCCCGGAGGAAGGGGAATGGCGCATCCAACGAAAACCTCGAAGGCACGCCCGTCAACAACCACCCCGCCCCCACAACTGAAGAGATTGGCGGGTCAGAATTGGCCACACAGGGGCAACTCCGTGCCCTGGCCCAGGAGACCAATGCGAATCTCCAGACGCTGGTCGCGGTAGTACAGCAACTCGTCAGTACTGCGCCAGTTAACGGAGGCGCATTGGGCGACGACCATCGTTGGGCGGGGGGTCCCCCGCTCTTACGATCCGCTGTGGTCGATGACCACGGGAACCAAAGACCGAACGCGGAGCGTCGGTTCACGTTGTCCGGCTCCCGCCAGGCGAGATCACGTGCCTCCTCCCCTCATCGTGAAAGGAGCCGAAGAGAAACTGAGGGCACGGGGGACGAATCGGTGACCGCGTCGTCTCGTCGACCACGGTCACCCCACCGCAGGAGAAGCAGCCGACACCACTCGAGAGACCAATCGCGGCGGAGCAGGAGCTCCCGCCGGAGGAGCCGGGAGCGCCGGGTCAGCCCGACCCCCAGTGTGGCGAGGGCCGTGGAACCAGCCCCGCCGGCGCCGGTGCACCCTCCACCACCGAACGAACCGGAGGCAGACGGGTGTCGAACCCCCGGAGGCATCCACGGGGACCGGTGCCCCCTATCACGGAGGATAACCGACGCGCGGGTCCCCTCTCGATTCAAGATCCCGACGCTGGGGAAGTACGACGGGATAGGGGACCCGGGAAACCACGTGATGGATTACGAGGGGGACATGTCCTTCCAAGGAGCCGACGATGACCTGCTCTGCCGAGGCTTCTATTCTACTCTCAGGGGAGCGGCGAGGACCTGGTACCGCAGCCTGCCCAGCCGCTCCATCGACAGTTTCGAGGAACTCACCCAGCTGTTCTGCAAACAGTTCATGGCAGGGAGGCAGATAAAGCCTGATGCTGAACATCTATTCAACATAGTGCAGGGCCCAACCGAGCCGCTCCGACAGTTCATGCGCCGCTTCAACGCGTAGAGGCTGAACGTGAACAGCCCTCCCGACCTCGTGGTCCAAACGGCCCTTAAGAAAGGGCTGCGCCATAGAGGCCTTAAGAAATCTCTGCACAACGATCCCCCAAAGGACCTCCCTGGGATCATGGCGAGGGCTGAGCGCTTCATGCTGACCGAAGAGGCCTTGGCCGTTGATGCGGGGAAAGCCGCTCGAGGGACCAAGCGCGGCGACAGCGGAAGAGGCAGCCCCGAAGGGTACCGGACCGAGAAGAGGCCGAGAAACAGGCAACGCGGAGAAGGTACGAGGGACGCCACCCCAGACGCCGTCCTCGCTCAAGTACAGAAGGAAGAGCGCGCCGATCGCCCCCCACCGAAGGCAAAAAGAGGTGGGAAGAGTGGGGAGAAGTACTGCAAGTACCACAAAGACAATGGCCACGACACTGAAGACTGCTGGCACTTGAAGAAGGACATAGAGAAGCTGATGAGCCGGGGGCACGCCAGGAACTTAGCCGACGAGCCGACTCACGGGGAAGGGACCTCTATGCAGCCGGACAAGGGGAAGAAGATCAACACCATCCAAGGATCCCTCTGCATCATAGAGTGAGCGGGCGAGCCCTCTCCCCCCAGTCGTAGCCTAGTCCGAGGGGATTATCTAGGTTTACATCCCTCTGTCTAGCTTTATTCCCTGTTTCCTTTCCTCCAAATGTACTTGTCCGACAGGACTCTTAAGAGTACAGTTGCATTCCCTTTTGTCTTTTCTTAATCTTCGACGGAATCGACGTTTCACTAAGGGTGCAGAAGGATGAAGACCGCCGCCTCACTGAAGGGGGAGCTTTGCCCTCGCCGACCGACTCCTGCGCTCAGAAGTCTGGGGACAATTCTCCCAGCCGGCGCGGACGCCGACCGGTCCTAAGCCGAGGAGCTGGGCCCTCGCCGACCGACTCCTGCGCTCATAAGTCTGGGGGCAATTCCCCCAGCCAGCGCGGACGCCGACCGGTCCTAAGCCGAGGAGCTTTGCCCTCGCCGACCAACTCCTGCGCTCATAAGTCTGGAGGCAATTCCCCCAGCCAGCGCGGACGCCGACTGGTCCTAAGCCGAGGAGCTCTGCCCTCGCCGACCGACTCCTGCACTCATAAGTCTGGAGGCAATTCCCCCAGCCAGCGCGGACGTCGACCGGTCCTAAGCCGAGGGGCTTTGCCCTCGCCGACCGACTCCTGCACTCATAAGTCTGGGGGCAGTTCCCCCAGCCAGCGCGGACACCGACCGGTCCTAAGCCGAGGAGCTTTGCCCTTGCCGACCGACTCCTGCGCTCATAAGTCTGGGGGCAATTCCCCCAGCCAGCGCGGACGCCGACCGGTCCTAAGCCGAGGAGCTTTGCCCTCGCAGACCGACTCCTGCGCTCATAAGTCTGGGGGCAATTCCCCCAGCCAGCGCGGACGCCGACCGGTCCTAAGCCGAGGAGCTTTGCCCTCGCAGACCGACTCCTGCGCTCATAAGTCTGGGGGCAATTCCCCCAGCAGGCACGGACGTCATCCAGTCCTAGGCCAAGAACAAGGCAGCAACGCAAAATACGCGAGAAGTCCGAGTAAGTCAATTTCGTTTATAACAGTTAACCAGGGTACAAAAATGTGTCTTATTTACAGGGAATCGAAGTGAAGAAACCTCTCTACAAATAATCCACTCACAACGAATGACAAAGTTCGTCACCTACAGAAGCTAGGTCGACACCGACAGAGCAAGATTTGTTGACAAAAGACCCAAAGTAGTCGGCCCAAGCGAGCAGCATGCAACCAGCAATTATTGGCCCCGGAGCCGGTAGCGAAGCCGAAGGAGATAGCAGGGGCAGGGATCCATTTCAAGTAGACTGGCCCAAAGCGAAGCGGATGCTAAAAAAATTTGAGGATAAGGCCAGGAGGGACGGCTTAGGGAGCCCGGGCTCGGGAGGACACATCCTCGGGCACTTCGCCCTGCTCGGAGCGAGGGGGATCGACAAGCGGGGGAGCCTGCCGAACGCGCTCCGCACAATCCCGGAAGGAAGACTGGACGACTTCGACAATCCGAGGGGCGATGAGGTCTTCATACGTACCGAAGGCCTCCCTGAGAACCTCGAAGATCTTCTCCCCCAGGGTCCCGACGACACCCCTCTCCACCTCCTCCGCAAGCCGCGCCACCTGACGCCGATCCGATAGTTCCCTCTGAAGCTCCTCCATCTCCAGACGGAACGACTCAGCCGCGTCCTCAGCCGACTGCCGAGCGTCCTCCAACTTTCCCTGGAGGTCACCCACTCGCCCCTCCAGCTCGGCCACACGGAGCTTGAGATGACGAGACTCCATCTGAGCCTCCGTCATAGCTACCTCCGCCGCCCCGGCCCGCTCGTGGGCCTTCATGGAGGACTCCTCCAGCTCCCTCAAGAGGACGGCTCGGCACTGCAACTCCACGGCGAGCGCTGAACCCTGGAAGACGAGACATGGGCTAAGAAGAGGATAAAGGGAAGGAGAGGATAGCAAGATAACCGAACCTGTTGAAGGATCCAAACCAAGGAATCCGACATCTTGTCGGCAGGGATCTTCTTGAGAAGGCTGTGGTCCCGGGGAGGGACGGAGACCTCAGCAACCTGCTGGGCCAAAGCTCGGTCGACGAACATCGAACTCCCAGGGACGACATCGAGGGAAGCCAAATTGCTCGCCAACAGGGCTCCGATCCCCGGTGATATGGGCGAGGACGCTGCGAGGGGGGTGGTTGTCAAGGCAACCGAAAGATCCCCGGTGGTCGCCGTAGGGAGCACGGAACCCGCCGGACTGGAGGGATCCGCGTCCTCCCTCCTCTTCTTTCCTCCGTGAGGCTCCGAGGGCGTCGGAGGGGAGCACTTCCGCCTCGCACCATCCCCACCCTCGGGAACCAGAGGGGGCGCGCCAAGGGCAGAAAGGACTGCACCAGACCCGTCGTTACCCCCCGCCTCTTGGGCTGGCGGGGCGGGTCCGGCCCTTGTGACCCCCCTGGGAAGGGGATCGCCAGAAGAAGAGGCGGGAGGCGCGGCCACCACCTTACCCACGGCAGGCTCGGCTCGGCGCACTTCCTCCTCAACGGTCCGCCGAGGCGCCCTTCCAGAGGTACTACCTCGGCTCCGAGCGGCTCCACGACGGATCAGCTCATCGACGTCATGGACGAACTCGCGGCCAGCTATCCCTGCAAGGGAAACCAAAATCAGGATGAGTCACAGGGCGATTCGAGACTGAAAAAGCGACCTACCCGGAGACCACAAGACGGCCTTCAGGAGTAGGTCGTCCAACAAAGACCAGATGGACTTCGATTCCAAGGGGAGGGTCGACAGAAGCGCGGCAGCTGCCTGATCAATGTCAGAGAGGGCTAGCGGCGGGCGAGGCTGGACAGACCCGCCCCAACTTGTCAAAATCTGGGCGTCCTCCAGGAAGATCACAAAGACATAATCCGAACTCCAATTCCCCGACCAGCGGGGTAGCCCGATCAGACACTCCCTCCTCGAGTGAGCTCGGAGTTGCAGCCATGACCCCGGGCCGACCGTCTGGATCTGATAAAAGTGGAAGAGAAGGGGGAGAGACGGCTCCAGACCGCGGGTACAGCAGAGCGTCGCAAAGCCCGTCAGTACCGCAATCGAACAAGGGGTGAACTGGCAAAGGGGCACCATGAGATATTCCATGACCTGGATGAAGAAGGGATTGAGCGGGAAACGAAGACCCAGGCGGAACATTTCGACGTAGACGCCGACCTCATTGCTCCTCGGAAGGCAAATCCGCTCGTCGACGAATGGAACTCGGACATCGTACAGGAAGCAGAGATACCTTTACCGGATCTCCGTGGCCACTGAAGGAGGGGTCCCCGACGGCGTTCGGAGGACAACCGGGGGCACGTTAAGCCGCACGGCAGCCGACGCCACGTCATCACAGGCGAAGTCTGGGAAAAGCTTCCCTTTCCCCTTATCTCGGAGGGGACGACTCCCGGCGGAGGAACTTGATCCCCCTAGCCGGGGCCCGCCTCGCCTGGACTCCGGAGGATCCCTCGCCCCGTGGCCAGAACCGCCTATCCTAAGAGCAGCCATAATACGAGAGCGAGAAAGGAATTACCTTTTAACTAGTTTGGAGGAGACAAGGAAGCGAAGGCGACGGGAAACTCCGAGTTGTGGAAAGCCTAGAACAATGGGAAGAGCAAGAAAGAAGTGGAGATCAACGCAGCTGGGGACCTTATACACCGGACACAGGGACGAATTCGAAGCGCCTGACAAGAACACGTGGCAGGCCTCGAAGAACCGGCGGCGTTTCGAAATCGGCGCCAAGGGAAGTCCAATCGATCCGCCTCATCATGACCTACATTTATGACCACGCCTCGATTAAAGCACCACTCGGAACCCCAGGAGGCACAGCGGTCGAACCGAGCAAGCCAAGGCCGATCGACCCCACCGAGAGCGGCTCACGAACCCCTCGGCTTCTCAACTTAAGACGACCCCGCGAGCGATGGGGATAAGCTCGCAGCTACACGTGGCAGCATCAGAGGACCGACGACGCTTCGGAGCCCGTGCCTTAAAAGTATCGAACGGACCAACTCATGATGACGACTAATAAATGAGTCGACATCAACTGACGAGCCTGTCAAAGTCGGCGGGAGTCGCATCGGCCGAGCCGAACCGGCTGAAGCCGATCAACCCGACCGATGGGGGCAATTGTTACGCCTATTTAACCGAGACCCGAAAGACACGAGCCCAGAAACCCGACTGCCGGTCAAGAGCCCATCTGCGCGCTCAGGCCCACTCGATAAGGCCCTATAAGGGACCCCCCCGAACGTCGATCCGGCCCGGCCCCGATAACACGCTGGCCACTCGCCCACTCCTGCGATAACCGCTCCCCCCGTGACCACTGAATGGCAGTTATGGGGAGATGCTGGCATGGCACAGGGGGCGGCGAGGGGGGGGGGGGCGGATTGAGGGGGCACGATTGAGGGCGGACAAGCGACGTGGGTCGGGGGCAATCACGGCGGAGGTCTATAAAGGGGCTAGGGGGACGACAGGACAAGAGACCGCATCTCAGGTATCCAAAACCTAAGGTACTCCATCAACGACCTTGTTCCCCCATTTCATCTCCTTCCTCCCCCACTCGCGCCGTGAGACGCCGTACCGATCTCCTCTCGAGTCGTACCGTCTCCGCCGGGCCTCCTCTTTCAGATCACGGTCTGACTTAGGCATCGGAGGGGATTTGGCCGGAACCAAGGTCCGGCCCCCCGACGAGCGTTCTCGTCTACGCAGGAGGACATCCAATCCACGGGCCGAGGCTTCCCCTCCGACCCTCGCCGACCACGCAACCAGCTGGACGACCGAGGCTTCCCCTCGTCGTCCGACCGCCGAGGCCGAGCACAACCGACCGAGGCCGAGCGTCTCAACCCAGGCCGAGGCTTCCCCTCACCCTACCAACGACCGAGGACCCCGATTCGACCCTGCCGACGCGCTCCACGTCGTCCGCAGATCCGACTCGAGCCTCGACTGCACCAACTCGACTCGTCCGAGGGACCCAAGCGGGCCCCTTGACCACGTTGACCGGGTTGTCCACGGTCAACGCTTTGTAGTGAGAAAACACTCTGAAACACGGGACTTTAGGGATTTCATCATACATGCACTTGTTAAATCCATGTGTATAACAATGTGGGAGTTAATGTGTTAAATATGGTCAAAACTATTTTAAAACATATTTTACCTGTCATTTTGGGTTATGCTTGATATCATAATTTACTTTTGGTTATTATGGTCTCGAACTTGACCCATTGATATCGTTTCCCACATGTTTCAGAGTGTTTTCTCACTACAAAGCGTTGACCGTGGAGAACCCGGTCAACGTGGTCAAGGGGCCCGCTTTGGGTCCCTTGGGGGGCTTCAAATTGGTGCAGAAGGGGCGAGGGGAAGCCTCGGCCCTTGTTGAGATGCTCGGCCTCGGATAGTCGTGCTCGGCCTCGACTGAAAGGGTGACGTGGGGTAGCCTCAGGCGCCCGGGTAGATCACGGCCGACGGGAGGCGAGGGGAATCTCGGACCTGACTAAGACGCTCGGCCTCGGTGAGGCATGCTCGGCCTCGGCAGGTTGACGGTGAGGGGAAGCCTCACTATCCAGTCGGACGAGTGGTCGGAGAGGGGCGAGGGGTAGCCTCGGCCCGTTGATCAGCTGTCCACCTGCGTAGACGAGAACGCTCGTCAGGGGGCCGAACCTTGGTTCCGGCCAAATCCCCTCCGATGCCTAAGTCAGATAGTGATCTGAGAAAGGAGGCCCGGCGGAGACGGTTCGACTCGTGAGGAGATCGTAACGGCGTCTCTCGGCGCGAGCGGGGGAGGAAGGAGATGAATTGGGGGGACGAGGTCGTTGATGGAGTACCTTAGGTTTTGTTACCTGAGATGCGGTCCTCTTCTTCGTCGTCCCCCGAGCCCTTTTGTAGAGCCCCCTGCGTGATTGCCTCTGGCCCACGTCTCACACCCGCCCTCGATCGTGCCCCATCAATCCGCCCCCTCGCCGCCGCTCTCTTCGCCCTTCCAGCACCTCCCCATTACCGCCATTTAGTGGTCGCGCGTTCCGGGGAACGGTTTTCGCAGGAGTGGGTGAGTGTCCAGCGGGTTATCGGGGCCGGGTCGGATCGACATTCGAGAAGATCCCTTACAGGGCCTTTGTTGAATGGGCTTGAGGTTGCAGGTGGGCCTTCGACCATTAGTCGGGCTCCTGGGCTCGTGTCTTTTGGGGTCTCGGTCAAATAGGCGTAACAATTGCCCCCATCGGTCGAGTTGATCGGCTTCGGCCTGTTCGGCTCGGCCGATGTGACCTCTGCCGATTTTGACAAGCTCGCCAGTCGATGCCGACTCATTTATTAGTCGTCATCATGGGTGGGCCCGTTCGATATTTTTAAGGCGCGGGCTCCGAAGCGCCGTTGGTCCTCTGATGCCGCCACGTGTGGCTGCAAACTTACCCCCTCCGTTCGCGGGGCCGTCTTCAGTTGAGAAGCTGAGGGGTTCGGGCGCCGCCATCGGTGGGATCGATCGGCCTCGGCTAGCTTGGTATGACCGCTCCGCCTCCTGGGGTTCCGAGTGGCGCTTCAGCCGAGGCGTGGTCATAAATGTAGGTCATGATGAGGCGGATCGATTGGACTTCCCCTGGCGCCGGTTTCGAAACGCCGCCAGTTATTCGAAGCCTGCCGCGCGTTCTTGTCAGCCGCTTCGAATTTACCCCTGCGCCCGGTATATAAAATCCTCAGCGGCGTTGATCTCCACTTCTCTTTTGCTTCTCCCGGTATTCAAAGCTTTCCACAACTCGGAGTTTCCCGTCGCCTTCGCAGGAGTGGGTGAGTGTCCAGCGGGTTATCAGGGCCGGGTCGGATCGACATTCGAGAAGATCCCTTACATGGCCTTTGTTGAATGGGCTTGAGGTTGCAGGTGGGCCTTCGACCAGTAGTCGGGCTCCTGGGCTCGTGTCTTTTGGGGTCTCGGTCAAATAGGCGTAACACCACATGTTTCATGTTATATTTTCTCTGGGGAATGTCATTTTGTATCAATGTAGCTTGATTTATTTATATCAATCCATACTTAACACATTAAAGTTACAATTAGGTATCCTCTACAGCACTGTTGCCAAATATCAGTCATTGAGAATACCGATTTCATCAACCTAAACCATTTGGCTGTTGGCAGTGGCACTTTTTGATTATCGTTTTCGTTTTATTATTTGTAATTTTACGTTTCATTATCGGTAGAGATGTCATCAATAGCCATTTCTCAGGTCGTCTAACATGTATATTAAATGATATTCTATATTAATAGAGATATGTGTTTTATTTTAACTGTAACAATTACGTCATTAGCTTACCATTAGCTTTCTACTTTCTATTAGATAACAGCAAATACGTGCATCGCTCGCCCATCGTTATCGAAAATATATTTCTTAATAATTGTATTTTGCATAATGTAAACTTCTTTTGCTAACACTCTCAATCTGACCTTTTCTCAGACTGAGCTCTGCGAGACAGGATGAGCAAGAAAAATATTACTCTTGCATGATGCATTATGTGACCATTAGCTAATTCAAGCGTACTCCTCTATTGTTTTTGCATGCATGGGTCATTCAAGGCAATAGCCTTGCCCTAAGTTGAATCTTCGCCTAAACTAATGCAGAGGAGGACTTCTTTTTTTATATATTCTATTCTTTAATTATGTATGTAGTCAGCAATTAGGAAAGAAGGTACGCCCACAATGAACTTGAAACATCGTTGCCTTCACAAGCCAGCCTGCTTGTTTATTGTCCTTGCGTTACAGTGAGTGGCTAATTAACCAGAAGTTGTTTGTTGCTAAGGTTAGTATAAAAGGGCAAATTGTTGGCGTACCTTAATTTACAAAAGAAGTTATCAAAGTTAATCAGAAGTTGTTTTTTGCAAACTCCAATGATGTTTCTAGTTCATTGTGGGCTTACCTTCTTTCCTAAATGCCGACTACATACATAATTAAAGAAAAGAAAAGATAAAAAAAAGAAGTTCTCTTCTGCATTAGTTTAAGCGAAAATTCAACTTAGGGCAAGGTTATTGCCTAGACTGACGCATGCATACACAAACAATAGAGGAGTACGACTTGAATTAGCTAATGATTGTTGATTTATGGTTCAGAATTTATTCTTTTTGGTTTGACAGGTCCATGCCAAGTTTGCGAAGTCTGCTAATTCTGTGCAAACCATGACACTGCCGTGCACAATCTGCAATTTCCAAAGGCATGTTACGCAAAGGGTGACACAACCGTGCTGCACGGCCGTGTTGACTGAAGACATGCCAGATGCAACTTACGCAAAGGGTGTCCGGCCGTGTAGCATGTCCGTGTCGACTGAAGAAGGGGCCAGCTACGACTATTGAGTTAGGGTTTTGATCTAAAACCTAATCTAATCGGACGACTAAGATTCCATATGACCCATGTTGGTATTTTAAACCACTCATACGGTTTATTTTGTAGAGAGTGTGTGCCGTCATCAAGTTTCTTCTTCCTCGTGCGTCTTGGAGCTTTGAGGCATGTTTTGGTGAGCAACTTCTTGAGATTTCTTTGTGAAATTCATTGTACTCTTCTTCTTATTGTCTCTCTTTTCTGAGATTTTGGTGAGAGTTTTTGTTTTCTTCTCTTTTGGTGAGATTTGAGATCTCCATTGGGTTTGTGAAAAGAGTTTGAACTCCATGCTTGGAGTTATTGGTGCTCTTTATTGTTGAAGAAGATTGAAGGAGTCGGTGTAATTCTCTCTGATCATATAGTGTAAACCGTCATCTAGAAGTTGGACGTAGGCGCCGTTAGTGGGCTGGACCATGGTAAACTCTGTGTCTCTTGATTTGTGCTTCCCTGCTTTTGTTACTTTTCCCATAACTAGTTTTGGTTGGATATTGTGCTATTGTGGTGTATTGCTGAAATATCGCGGCGTAACGATTGTTGGGTAGCTATCCGTCGAAGGGGCCGCTTCCGCCGTTCGTCTGGATTTTACCCGAACAAGTGGTATTAGAGTCAGGTTGTCAGAGGTCACACAATGGCAGAGACATATTAAATATCTGGATACAAGATTGAGAAGTTTACAGGAAAGAATAGCTTCACACTGTGGTGCATGAGGGTGAAGGCTATGCTCAAGCACGAAGGGCTTTACAAGATAGTCTTTGACAATAAATCTATTCCAGAATCTGTCACAGATTATATGAAATCTGAGTTAGAGATGGAAGCACACATCACTATTCAGATGGCTATATCAGATAAGAACTTTTGCAAGGTTGCAAAAGAGGGGACTGCAGAGGCGTTATGGAAAAGGCTTGAATATTTGTACCTGACTAAATCACTCACAGGAAGGCTGTATCTATTATAGAAGTTATGCATGCTCAAGAAGAAAGAGGGACATCGTTACAGGATCATCTTGATCAATTGAATCAGTTGATATTGGATTTGCAAGCGGTGAAATAGAATGTAAGTGATGAGTACCAAGCAATTACACTGCTTTGTTCTCTACCTGAGGAGTACTTACACTTTGTCGAAACAATGACACGAGGTAAGGACAAAATCTCTTTAGAGAAGGATTAAGAGGCAGCTCTACGCTTGCAAGAGATTAGAAAGAAGGTGTCGAGGGGTGACATAAGCGCTGATGATCAGGATGTGGCTCTCTTTGGGGGTCGTTAAGGTGGATGATCCAAATCTAGCTCCATGTTTGGGAGACCCAAGTCTAAAGGTCAAGTTAGTAACGATTAGACATGCCATTATTGTAAGAAGGCAGGACACTCGAAGAACAAGTGCCCACTATTGAAGGTAAAGGATAAAGTGTCTGCTCAGCCTGTAGCAGCTTTTACATGTGCATGCATTGATGCTGATAATAGATAAATATTAGCTTTGTCTTCTTTGGAAGACAATTTTGCTTCATGGATTCTTGATTCAGGGTGTGATTCTCACATGACTCTGTTATGGAGTAATTTTATGACATATACTCCTAGAGATGGACCAGACGTATACATATGGAATAGAGCAATCTCTAGAGTGGTGGGCGTCGGCACAGTTGGGTTCAAGATACAAGATGGAGTCATTTGAACACGTACGTGTGTTAAGCATGTATCAGATTTGCAGTAGAATTTGATTTCACTTGGAGCCTTAACAGGTGTGGGGTGTTGCGTGGTGGTCAAGGGAGAGCGACTACGAGTTTCCAGGGGAGGTCGTTTTGTTATAGCGGTAAGGAAGATTGGTAACCTTTATAGGCTTCAAGGTCAGACGATGTTGAGTCAAAAGTCTGGTGTACCAGAGAGCTCTAGTGGAGGTGCATTTGTGACTCATAGGGACGTCGTAACAGAGAAGCGAGGTCGTTTGCAGAATGGGATAGCTGCTGTGTGTAGCGAGGGATATTCAGTTGATGGAGTTCAGGTTATATCCCATCGTGGTTCTGCTCCATGTGCGGCTCATATTGTCTACATGGAAGTAGGTGGCTTTAGGGTAGAGTTACAGTCCTCAGGAGGATGTGTTGTTGAGCGCAAGGATGAGTTGGGTATTCAGGTAGAGCAGTTGTAGCACATTGATGCACACTCACGTAGGAGGCATGGGTGGCATGGCTCAAGGTGGGCGAGACATGGTTCATCCAAAGGTTACTACGCAAACCCAACGACTCAGATATGACTAGGAGTAGTGGATCTCATAGAGATCATGGTGGTGTTTTGGTGAAGTCCTATTGGAGAGCTAAATCCAAAGGCGGTGAGTTAAGGTCTTCGAAGCCGGATGAAGATGTTTCTCTCACTTCATGTTTGGGGAAGGCGGTGTCAGGTGCTACCTCAGAGTGTAGATACGGATCAACTCAGACGACTACTGAGGAGTACAGCCATGGAACGACTTCGGGTACTTTGGGAGACACAGGTTTGATGTCAGCTCAGTCGAAGATGGAGTATGAGGTCGTGGTGTCAATCTCAAAGAGAGAGATCGCCACAAGTAGGCTGGCGAACATGGTTCAGTTCTTCGAGCTCAAGAGGAGTTTGGGCTCGAAAGGTCTCTTGGAGTGTTGATGTGCTGAATGGCGCAGTTCCCAATGACAGGTTTGTGTTTCCTTAATTAGATAGGGAGGTTGGGAATCTTGGTTGAGTCGTAAAGTGTATGGAGATGACTTGGTTTGATGAATGAAGTTTGAAGCAGGGTAGTGTTTGTTGAAATATGCTTTAGAATTCATTCTTTGGGTTTGACACGACTGTGCTAAGTTTGCAAAGTCTGCTAATTTCAGTGCAGACCATGAAAAGGCTGTGTAGAGCTCGGCACGGCCGTGCATAATCTGAAATATCCAAAGGCATGTTGCCCAAAGGGTGACACGGTCGTGCTGCATGACTATGTTGACTGAAGACAGGCCAAGCACAACTTACACAAAGGGTGACACGGCCGTGCGGCACGGCCGTATCGACTGAAGATGGGCCAGAAACGATTTTTGAGTTATGGTTTTGATCTAAATCCTAATCTAATTGGATGGCTGAGATTCCATACGACCCATGTGATAATTTAAACCCCTCATATAGTTTATTTTGTAGAGAGAACGTGATGTCATCAAGTTTCTTCATCCTCATGCATTTTGGAGCTTTGGGACATGTTTTGGTGAGTGACTTCTTGAGATTTCTTTGTGAAATGTATTCTAATCTTCTTCTTGTTATCTCTCTTTTCGGGTTGAGAGATTTTGGTGAGAGTTTTTGTTTTCTCCTCTTTTGGTGAGATTTGAGATCTACATTTGGTTTGTTAAAAGAGTTTGAATTCTAAGCTTGGAGTTATTGGTGTTCTCTATTGTTGAAGAAGATTGAAGGAGTCGGTGTAAATCTCTCTGATCATATAGTAGAAACCGTCATCAGGAAGTTGGACGTAGGCATCGTTAACGGGCCGAACCAGGGTAAACTCTGTGTTGCTTGATTTGTGCTTTCCTACTTTTGTTACTTTTTGTATTACTTGTTTTGGTTGGATATTGTGCTATTGTGGTTTATCTCTAAAAGGTCGCGGTAAAGCGATTGTTGGGTAGCTATCTGCAAAAGGGGCTGCTTCCGCTATTCTTCTGGATTTTACCCCAATAATAATCATATAATGTGGCATATAAGAGTAATAGAAGATCTTCAATTGTGATATATCTAACTGAAGTAAGTCTTATTGTTGTGATTTTTATCAAAAGATGTTTTTTCGAATCTAGTTGTTGTGAGGACCCCGATTGTTGAAATTTATCTCTCTCTAACAAAAGATTCATTCAAATGATGTATCTCTTCCAAGCCCCCGTAAGATTCAGTCGCCATTGATGATTCCGATCTTGAAGCAAAGAGTTTGTAATTTCTTGAGCCCAATTGCTTTTGTGAGGATGTCCGCTTGTTCGCCTTATGTGCCAATATGATATGCACGAAGAGATCCGTTTATGCACATTATAGAACGAAGTGATAGTCAAAAGCAATGTGCTTCATTCATGAATGAAGGATTGATTTGTCGGCAAGTAGGTAGCAGTATTATTGTTGCAAAATAATAATTGAGAATGCTTGAGATTGATGCCTAATTCATAAAAAAATTATCCATAGCACCTCACCAGTTATGTTGGTATAATTTCTTTGTATTCGACTTTAAACTATGATCGATAAAATAATTTTTATAACCTGATTTTCAGGAGATGGTGTTAAGCGCATATTTTGTATAGTTTCATATTGTTTTGCCAAGAGATTTTCGTGTTTTACTCTCATTTTCCATGCATTTTTTGTTTGTTTTAGTTCATTTCACTCATGTGGAGTATTTTTGGGGTTTTAAGGGGAAAATCATGTATGCAAGGTAGCGATGTGAGTATCAAAGGAGAAGAATTAATGAAGCATGGAGGACAAATCATGAAGATATGGGAGAAAACAGGACACCACTTTCGTACCAAAATCCATGAGAAAGAAGAGATGCATCATAGTTACGATCTTCTAGTTGTTTGGACGTATATAAAGAGAGGGAGATGGAAAGCCGTTTCGTCTCTGCTTTATCTTATGACAGTTTTCTAAATGAGAAGCTGAAAAAGATAACCATACGAAAACATGGGACAATAAACTATATTTATATAGTTGGATTTTTACTAATTAGCCCATCATAAATTACTAATTAACACCAGAAATTCCACATATTTGCAAATAGGCCACCACACTTATTATTAAATGACGAGGGCCATAAAACTTATTAGTGTTGTGAAGTGCTTTCTGAGGGAGACCACATGCCTATATTTATAGGAGAATAGGAAGAGTTCATACAATGGTAGGATACAATGTTTATGTAGGATACAAACTACTAATCCTCTACTGGATACGATAAGCCCTACACGGGCCTTTTTATGGGCCTACATAAATATTCATAATTCTCCCCCTTATCCCGTCATAAGTGTCAACTCTGCTCATAAATACTTCGAGATTTTGAGCAGCATATGAGCATCACAAGGGGTGGATACTTCGAGATCTTGAGTTAATGGGATTTGCCTCATTAAAACATGTGGCTATGAAAAATCATGTGGGAAAAAATCAGAGCTAGTGAAAGAAGTACAATTTATTTTTAACTCTCCCTGATATGTACAAGCCCTTAGGCTTTCAGTCTCTTAAGCGTTCTTATATCCTTCATTTTTGAATCATTCCGACAAAGTACATACAAACTTCCAGATCTCTTATGGGTTTTACATCCTTCCTATTTACAATATTCCGAAAAAGTATGTACAAACTTACAGATCTCTTAGGCTTTTTTACATCCTTCCCATTTACAAGATTCCAGCAAAGTATGTACAAATTACATATATAACAATTCTTTGGCAGCTGCTGAATTTAAAAGAACTCTGGAGAGGTGTGTTTTGTCTTGTCACATATGATATGGTCTCCTCAAAGATAGGGTAAGCATGTTGCTTGGTCTTCAGCCTATGTGATCATCTTCAAATCACCAGCCATTGACCTAGTCATCATTGGGATGTGATGTACCACTAGGCGCACCCAAAACATGTTGAGTATTGGACTTCTCCCTACTTGGTTTTGATGATAAGAAAACATAAATACTTGTGACTAATTTCCTACATGTAGTTAATCCATTGCCTAAGCTAATTATGAAGATCAAATAACAATCAATGTTTACCAAGATCAATCAAAGCTCAATGAATTGAAGATTGTATGATCAAGTTGAAGAATGATGCTTCAAAGACTTCTAGGTCATTCAAGAGAAGGAAAAGAAGCATATATTCAATGTAAATCTTTTTATGCTTTCATTTCTCTTGATTAGAAGGTAACCTTATAGTTGAACTTTATTGGAGCTCACACACTTCACTTTATCTAGCCTAGGATGTCATTAGAAATCATCTCCTAGGATTCTAACTCTGCATTCCCTTTACTGCGCATTTTGGATTTTTAACAGGCGATTGAAGAACAAAATGCAGGTGCCTGTCTCCATACAGGCACCTGAGAATTGTTATACAGTTGAATGTAATGCACATATTTTGACTTGGGTTTTTGGGCTTTTCTATTTTCAATTTCAACAGGTGTCTGTTGTACAAAGTACATGCGCCTGTCTAGTTACAGGCGCCTGTGACTTGTTAGTCAGTCGTCTGTCTCCTCTTGCCCAAAGATCCAATGATATGTCAATTTCATACTTGTGCACACAGACGACTGAAGTTGGTTTCCCAATCGCCTGCCAATGGCACATGTGCATGTGAATATCACATCATTCGCATGTCCATCACTTGCCCAGAGCTTCCATTTTGGCAAGTTACGCACTTGTGCACACAGATGACTGAAGTTGGTTTTCCAGTCACCTACCCATGGCACAGGTGCTTGTGGATACCACATCAGTCACCTATCCAAGTTTACCCAGAATTCTTACTCTCTGTCAACTTTTGCACTGTGCCACACAGTCGCCTGTAGAAGGTTTCTCAGTTACCTGATGGTTTTCAGGCGCCTGTCCAAACTTTATCAGTTGACTGTACTACGTGGTAAGTTATCGTTTGAATTCTCACTTACCCTCTGACACGGTGTAGCAGGCGATTGTCCGTTCTTCATCAGTCACCTGTCCTGACTGTAAATTCTATCGGTTGGCTTTTTTCACACGGATTTCAAAGGGAGTTTTGGATATTTTGTTTGAAGGTTTTGGAGAACTTATAAAAGAGTCTTCTACTGTTCTATTGAAGACCCCTTGGAACCCTTTAAGACTTCATTTTCTTATCTCTAATCGCTCAAGCTCTCATTCTCTCTAAGCCATAGAATCTCATTCTCTCTTGCTCTCCAACCTAGAATCAAAGTTGATATTCTCTAGGCATTTGGTGGTGACAAGAGAAAAGGCTTCAGTCTCTTCTTGGAATAGATCAACACTCACTTCACTTTGCTCATTCAAGTTCTACTTCAAGGCATATGTGAATTGTAAGTGTATTTCATAATTTCATAACTTTCGTTATTTGAATTCACTATCGGTTTGTGAGAGTGGTTTGCTTGATCACAAGTTATGTGTTTCAAGGACAACGATTGTTGTTCCATTATACTTGTAGGCTTGCTACAAGTACGTTTAAAGGAAATCTCAAGTTATGGTTCTAACTTGAGTATCTGGCGGTATCCGGGTGGATGGGACGTAGGATTACCGGGAAGAAGTCGGGTTTGCCTTAGGTAATCCAAACCCTTGAAACATCTAATTGTTTGCATTATTCATTGTTGTTAATTATTATATCCGCATCTTTGTTGGATTAGGATTTTAATTAGGCGTAATTTCTTAATTAAATTTTATAAACGCTATACAACCCCCTTCTAGTTTTTTCCTCATAGCTAGGGTCCTTACAATTGGTATCAGAGCGTAAGTTTATAACTATGGCATCCAACAACAATAACGTTTATCCACCTCCTTCGTACAACAATCACGATCGTGATGGTGCTTTTCCCATATTCGAAGGACAATCAATAGTTCGTCCTCCACGTTTCAATGGCACGAATTTCAGCTATTGGAAGTGCTAGATGGAGACCTTCCTAAGGAGTGCTTCTCATTGGAGAATCCTCCATAAGGATTAGTTGAACCAACCGAAGAAGATTTCGACAAATGGACTCCTGCCGAGAAGTCTGCTGAAGTGAACAATGCCAAAGCAATGAACGGTCTTCATTGCACATTGGATCCGGATGAGTTCAACAAGATATGTATATGTAAGAGTGCATATCAAATATGGAACCAACTCGTTGTAACGGCCAATGTTTTATTGTACATCTTAGTCGTTTACCTTTCTTGTCTTACATTTTTTTGGCACCATTATTTTTTCTAAAATGTGTCCGTATCCTTTTTAGCTTAGCGTATTTATTTTTACGTACTCGTAGTAACTATGTTTCTTATATACAATAGCTATTAGTAATTTATTTCTTACTACAATATTTCATTTCAAATTTAATTTTAAATTCAAAAAAAATTTCCCCTAATTTGGAGATGAGACTTTTGCTCATTCTCCTTAACCACCAAATCCTACCCTCTAATTGCTATTAACTCTTCTGTCCCCTTCCATATCAACCTGAAATATTGAATTACTTCCTTCAAATCTCTTAATCCTTATCTCTATAAGGCTAGCCGCCACTTAGTTTTTGTCCCATTTCATTTTAGTGTTCTTAAAGGCTCTGCAACTTACAAATTTGTTTTTTTTAAAACATGATAATATCGTTCGAAACAAACTAGGGCATACCCTTTTTCCATGCTCACGTGTTCAACCCTATGCCTTTCTATTAATTGTTTTAAACCTTAGTCCTAGACCCACAGCCCCTTTCCCTATAAGCCCTAACTAGCTAAACTTAGAAAGGGCTAAGGCTACTCATGCACTAACCCCCCAGCCTACAATTTGTAACCCAAAACAGTTTAGCCCTGGCCTCACATACACTCACCTTCCCCTACATATAGTAATCAAACCCAGCAGCTCTCTACTATAGCCAAAAACCTAAGAAAACTAGGTTTTCTAATATTTTCAGCTGCACACTCAAGCCCAGGTTTCATATTCTAAACTCTCCTCCAAGCCGAACATCCTCTTCCCCTCTCTTCTTCACCGCCGGCCAAGACCTTCACCCACCGCCGGCCTCTTCACCCGACAGCCCTCCTCCAGGCCGCAACACCCCTATTTGACCCCCCTTCACTTTCCTCCGGCCATCAACAGCGCCCGCCGACCGTAATCTTCTCGCATCTCCACCTACAGTCCATGCAACGCACACACAGCCTGTTGGTAGACCTCCCCCTCAGCCACGTCACGCCCACGTCCACTCCCCTCCCTCTTCGAAACCCTGACGACAGCGCTGAGCACCCGCAAGTAGCAGCAGCAAACTGCTGATGTCACCATAGGTCGTTACCAACATCACCTTAGACTCGTCGTCGTCACCGATGACCCCTGACGCCGCCAAGCTTCAGCCACATCCAAACTCGTTGTTGCCGCCGCGAAGCCTTTGTCCCAACCGCCATCTGTCGTTGCACAACATCTGTGAGTTGCCTTATTATTTTAAGTAGACAGTGTAATATGGCTTATATGTGATACACATGCAAGTACCCCTTTTTTAACAAAACATATAGGCCAACGTAGAATGGCAGTGCTACAAATTATATACATTATACGAACAATAATTCATAGGAATGAACAGTGATCGAGTTGAACAGAACATTATGGGTTTGCTGTGATTGATGCAAATATAGAAGCAGACTGAATCTTTCAAAACCTCAAAAAGAAATAATTTTAAAGATCCAAAGATTCCAGCTCTTTACCCTTGAGGGGAGCACACTGCAGCTTCATGAACGCAGACAAAACTCAATTAAGCAACAAGCCCACATTTCTCTTTCTTTTGAATGGCAAACCATTATTCTAGTCATAATTAGATTATGATAATTAACAGGCTTAGAACATCAAAAGAATGTAAAAAGTAATTCTAGCATCCTAACCTAGAGCTAGCTGGAGCAAAAGCTTAAATAGAAGGCAGTAATAAAGTTAGTAAGGTAAACCATAATTGTGTTAGTATATATATAAAACCGTATGTTATAGAACAATATAGGTTGGTAGTTATAATATTTTAATGAGTTAAACTTCCTTGGCTTGATATTAAAATCCTTTGTTGTAGTTATAACGTGACCTCATTCACCTGGACGCCCGAACTCGACTAAACCAGGCAAGTGTGCGAAATTATGCAAATTATTGGAGCATTAATGTTTAATTGCATTTTCCGTGCGTGCGTGTGTGTGGACCCCTATTAATTGAATTGATAATGCATGTGTGCGTGTGTGTTGACACTTATTAATTTAAATTTTACGATGACATGAAACTCTTGAGCTGCTTTGAACACATTTGATTGTATTACACAACATGCGAGTAATAGGACACTCTCCAAGACAGAGAGAGTGATTCCTTGTACAGATACATAGCCTACGGACAATAGGGCACTCTCCAAGACATAGAGAGTGATCCCTTGTATGAAAATATAGCCTGGGGACAATAGGGCACTCACCTAGCAGAGTGAGTGATCCCTTATACGGATAGCATACGGGCAATAGGGAACTCACCTAGCAGAGTGAGTGATCCCGTGTACGGACTTCTCTTGTGCACTTGGGTTGGGGTAGGGTTGAGCGGTTGCACGGTTTAGAGGGTTTGATCCCCCTCAAACCGTAATGCGTGAACCCTCTTGACACACACCGTCTTGTCTTGTCTTGTCTTGTAGCCGATAGCACACGCTACGACCATTGCCTTGCCACGTTTACTTTCTTGCACCGCCTTTTTACTTTTCTACCATGTCTATATAAAGTCGGCATGCTCATTACTTCACTTTTAAAATGTTTAGAATTGCCATGCCAGTAGTACCTTACTTTTTCTTGTTTTAATATGCCATGTTTAAACTATGCTGTCATCCTGCTTACAACAATTGAATTAATGATTCATAATTTATTATTATTCGTGCAACTTGCCTTGGGTCTTCTTAATTTTACTTGCAGGCCCTTGCTGACATACATTCATGTTTTTGGAATATATGTCAGAATACGAGACATGTTACAAGGAGAACTAGTTGAGACACCTGACCTAGGAAGCCAGGAGTTGCTGTAGACGTTGAGTCGCTTTCTGCGGAAGGCTAGAGACTCTTTTCTGTCACTACTTTAGTTTCTGCTTTAGTACCTTATAGTAGGGATGGTACCATTGTTGTAGTTTCCTTTGGCCAAGCTGAAGCCCCGTTGTTATTTCTTGTACAAACTCTGGATATGGTTTTATTTAATGAAATGTTATTTCTAGTGTTCTGAAATGCATGCAAGAACCTATACGTTGGATGGTGTATCAGCACAGACGCTTATTGGGCTTGAGTTTCACCGCTCTAGCCCATGCTGACCTTTATCTCGTCCTCGCTTCCGTCGTTTGGGAAGTGGGCTGTGACAGGTTTTAGTGGTGGCCCATGCAGGTCATGCATTTGCAAACTTCAAAACAATAGAAATACTATCATTAGCCAAAACGTCTAGAATCATCTCGTACATGGAATTTACCCAAGAATTCTTGTCTCAGCATGATAGGGAAACCTAATAGACTAGGTTAGTAGGAAGACTTAATTAGACATCCATGCTTGTTAGTTAGGCACATTCGTTAAGTTGTAGTCATTATCATCTTAGGAGTCACCTCAGTCATATTACTTTCTTGGGTCTTATCCTGCTCTGACTATATTAGATTTTGGGAGTTTCTTTTAGTCGTTCGCCTAGATCTATCGAATTTCGGGCCCATCAGAAATTAGTGAACGTCGCACCCGTCCTTAAGGGACACTTTTCATTGATTTATCTATTATAGTCTAGTTCATTAGAAATCATAGTACTAAATTTTCTTAATCTTTAGTAGACCCCATAATTGGGACCCTGATTATTATTATTTATTATTCCTAGTCATTACACCTCTATGCGAATGACCGTAGAATTCCATCGTAGCAGATTCATATAAGTTAATCCCTCGTCGTGTTTACATTTTGACCTTTCAACTCCCTCCTTTGCCCTCGACTCACGTGATTCCTTCATGACAACCGTCATTAACTTTTTGAATCTTTCCCCTTGCATACCCTGATTCTTTTAAAAGCAACTTTCGATATTTTCTTATTGAATTCTTCGCCTAGTTTAATTTCTTTGAAAACCTTCAGTATATATTTGGATTCTCTACCCCTCAGTCGATTTAAATTTAATCTTGATTATGAAGCTCTCTTGACGAAATCTTTAGTTACTATCTCATATCGATTTTTCTAACCTATATCATCCATACATCTGTTTCAAATAATCTCGTAAGCTAACTCTACCTTCTTCATATAATGAATTTCGTTTCTTTAGAATTTATTTCTATTATCGCTAATTCAATATATCATTTTTTCCTACGAGATTATTTTAAAACAATTTATCGTACTTAGTTTTAAATACTTTTTCTATGCTAAATAAAACTTCAACTTTAAGTGTGTCGGTTTGATATTCATCATATCCATTCTCCTAAAAAATGAAAAAATTTTGTGTGTACAAATCGATCTCCATTTGCAAGGCAATCACTACATCCCTATACTCATTATTTTCTTCATCCAATACTTATTCTGTGTTTTAACATATGGCAGCTACTCGATATATATATATATATATATATATATATATATATATATATATATATATATGAAAAGTAAGCGGTGATCTTTATTAAATAATATACAAGTTACAACAATAGCACCTTGTGGAGTGTGTCATCAAAAGAGAGGGGATAGGGCACAAGCGCCGTCACCCTCTACTATCAATTCCACACCCCCGAAGATGCTACTCAAATAGTGAATATGTACAAAATCAATCTCAATCTCAAGGTCAACCCATGTCTCGGAGTTCCCAGTATCCCAACGCCGATTCATCCTCAGTAGAAGTGGCTTCCAGATCGTGCAGAATCACCCTTACGTCAGCTGCAATCTCCTCAAAAAGTATGGTCTTGATTCTCTTCTCTCCTTCAAAAATGCGTCTATTTCTCTCCTTCCAAATGTGCCAAACCCCTGCAGATAGGGCAGTTTTCGCAAGGATGTCTTTAGCAGTTTTACCCCCGAAGTTGTCTAGAAATAGTTTCCCAACTTCCTTTAACACCGGTTCAACAAAAGTGGTAATTTGAAGCTTCAGTAGGGTTCGATTCATAATGTAGTTAGCGTAACTACATTCAAAGAACAAATGGTCGATATTTTCCATCTTGTTGTCATCACATAGAACACAATGGTTAGGCATATGAAGCCCCCATCTACCAATCCTATCTCTTGTGAGCAGTTTATTCTGAAAAGCACGAAGCAAAGTTAGTGACATTTTGCGGGAGTGAAGATTGTACCATATCAATTTATGAAACGGGAAGAGGTTGCCACGTCGCCGCACACCATCCCAAGCCTGTTTAAAACTGAAATTATCGCCCGGCACCCACACCCATTCATCCGCACCAGGTTTCAACCGAAACTGAACTATAAGAGACCTAACATGGTCTAAGGCCGGATCTGCAACCCAAGCCCCATCCCGCCAGTAGTCACTAACTCTTGCTTGCTCTGCGCCATGAGGAACATTGTACCTGATGCACAGCGGCCCACCTGGGATCCACGGATCCGTCCAGAATTTGGTATCACGCCCATCTCTAACCGATCGCCTAATCAAGTTATGAGACAATGGCCGTGAGTTCAACAGCCTTTTCCAAGAACCTGAGTGCATAGCGTGTTTTTTTACCGCAAAAAACCCACCATCAGCTGCATATTTCATCCTCATTTTCCCAGCCCATATACTCTCCGAAGTTAGGTATCGCCATGTAAGTTTGATCCCATCAGCCACATTCAAATCCTCCAAAAGTCTGATCCCAACGCCCCCTTCCTTTTTTGGTTTGCAAAGGTCTTCCCAAGCCCAAGCTCTAGAAGGACCCAAAATGAACCGCCGACAAAGAGAGGAAATGGCCTTCAGAATATTGATAGGGAGGTGGTATGCATGCATCCAAAAAGCCACAATCCCATAAATGACTGTCCTGACTAGTTCAATGCGCCCTGCTACAGAAAGCAACAACGAACTCCAACCCAACATCCTCTTCTTGCACTTGTCCACTAACCTGCCAAAGTTAGCAGTCCTTGGATATTTAGTAGAAAGCGGCAATCCAAGGTAAGTAGTAATTGTAGATGCAATCTTAATTCCCAACATATCAGCCAACCCAGATTTGTTTCTGCAACCCTTGCTAAATAATCTCGCGCTTTTGTCCCAATTTACTTGGAGCCCAGTATAATTGTAAAAATCCTCTAACAAATTTCTTATGCCCATAAAAGATTTCTTATTCGCCCTACAAAACACCAGAAGGTCATCTGCAAATAAGAGATGTGATATTGAGCCAGTGCGCCTCATTGGGTGGATCAGTCCCATATTAATGGATCTAGAGATGAGGATGGAGAAAGCTACCATAGTAAGGACAAATAAATAAGGGGAGAGCGGGTCACCTTGACGAATACCCCTGTTACCTCTAAAATACCCATGTGGTGTCCCATTTATCATAACAGAGAAACTAGGCAAAGAGATGCAAGCTCGGATCCAACCAACGAAAATTTCTGAGAACCCCAATTGCCGCAAGAAATATAAGACGAAGTCCCGATTGACACTGTCGAAGGCTTTGTGCAAGTCTAATTTAAGGCATGATCTACTACCCATGGGATTGCTGAAGTCTCTGATCTGTTCATGCGCTAGTAGGGTACAGTCAGTTAATAGCCTTCCTTTCAAAAAGGCTGCTTGGTTGGGAGATATGAGATCATGAATGACTAATTTCAGCCTGTTGCAAATAATTTTGCTTATAATTTTGTAGACCACATTACAACAAGCAATGGGTCTATAATCACTTAGACTCACTGCATTGTCCATCTTAGGCACAAGAGTAAGAAAAGTGTGGTTGACATTTTTGAGGAGCGAACTAGATATGAAAAAAGAATTTATTGCAGCAGTTACCTCATCACCAATTAGGCTCCAATTGTGCTGAAAGAAGAAACCATTATACCCATCAGGTCCTGGAGATTTATCAGGACCGATCTGAAAGACTGCTATTTTGATTTCCTCTGCAGAAACCCTCCTGCTTAACCAGTTTGAAGAACTATCAGTTAATATACGCTTCGGAACCAGTTTAGGAAAGGTGGTCAAATAGTGGCTCTGACTATAAAGCTCTTCAAAGAATGTGGGTGCTTTCTTGCTCAACTCTTCATACACCATGTTTCGGCCCCCCTTCTTGTCAATTAAGTGACTCAGATTGTTGCGACAAATTCTAGACTTCATAGCAGTGTAAAAGAATCTGGTATTCCTGTCCCCAAGGGTAAGCCACTCCTGTCTACTCTTCTGTCGAAACATTCCTTCCTCCAGCTTCATAGCCTTAAGAAGCTCCTTAAGGGTGCGCTGCTCTTTCAATTGTTTAGAGGCAGTCGATTGCAAGCTTGGGTCCTTTCGGATTTCCTCCAGCTCCGCCCTACATTTCTTCACCATATTTGTCGCATGATAGTTCCCTGCCCATGCACGGAGAATAGGCTTCAACCTTTTTAATTTCTGAGTCAGTTTATACATGGGTGTCCCTTTTACATGGCCGGCCCAGCATGGCTCTAAAGTATCTCTGAAACCTGGACACTTAACCCAATAATTAAAAAACTTGAAAGGCTTTGGGGAAGAAGTAACCTGGGTGTGAAGATTGACGACCATAGGAGGATGATCACTAGTTAAAGTGTCCAAGTACTCAGTGAAAGTTTCCGGAAGCAAATGAATCCAATTAGAATTACAGAATACCTGATCTAACTGTGCTGATATACGTCCACTCCCAATCCTGTTATTGCACCAGTTCAAACTGTTCCCTATACTTTTAGATTCCTGGAGGCCACACCTGCCAATACAGTCACTGAAATCCTGAACCATAGAAGCATCAACATTCCTTCCACCAATCTTGTCCTTAGAGAAGAGGACGCTATTAAAGTCTCCACCCACAAGCCAAGCCGAGTTGCCAATCAATGCATTGTCCTTTACCAAGCTTTCCCAGAGTTCTTTCCTTTCCAAAAGAGTGTTCCGCCCATACGCCCCAGTGATAACAAAAACAAATCCTCCAACATTACTACAAGTGACTGAAATATGCTGGTCAGAGTGAGATAAAGTAGTAACATTCCACACGGATGGGTTAAAACCCATAATAATACGCCCTCCTGGGGCACAATCAGAATTATCCAATGTGGACCATCCCTTTAGAATACCGGATTTATTATAGATAGATGGATCCCTGAGCTTGGTCTCCACAAGAATCAAAGCAGTAGGATCTAACAATCTAATTCTACTCCTCAGGTCCTTTAGCCGTACCTGGTTATTGAGACCCCGAGTATTCCAAAATAAAATCGACATTAATCAATATTTTGTTGTTGGTGACATTGGCCAACGCCATTCATTGTCACCTGAGATCTTGTGCTCCGCCTTGCAATAGCCAACCCATTAGAGACTAATTTTTTCTTCCCAGATTTAATATCCGCTTTGTGCTTGATTTGTTCCTCAACTTCCGCATCATACTCCGGGTTGCTAATTGTCAGCTCATCTGGTATTCTGTCAATATCACATTCTGGATTTTCCAAAGGAGATGGGAGGGGCATAGGAACAGGTCGCCAGACTTCAGTAGCAGCATTATAGAGAGTGTGTATTACCTCAGGGCCTACAGGCGGAGTAGGCACATTCAATGTTCCTTGCATAGCTTCAGGGCCTACAGGCGGAGTAGGCTCATTCAGTGCTCCTTGCGTAGCGTGTTCTACAGGCGGAGTAGGTTCATTCATTGGTCCTTGCGGTGCTTGTTCCCCAGGTGGAGTAGGCACAGCTTGGGACTCCCCTGGCCGAGAATTGTGTCCAGTCAGAGCTCCTTTCGTAACTTGATTCCCAGGCCGAGTTGGCTCAATTTGGGAATCCACTGGCCGAGTACTGTGTCCAGTATCTATAGATAATGAAGGCACCTGACCTCCCTCCTCCTGTTGGGCAGTAGGCTTTTTGGGCAAATTAACATCTTTTGCAATAATTCCATTTTCTGAGATGATTAAATCTTCAGTAGGCTTCAAATATGCCAATTCCCCATTGGCATTATTGGAACCTGATGGTACATTCACATCAATAGAGTTGACATCATGCTGCAAAGCTATCCCAACCATCCCCTGATCTGCTGGCAGCGTCGGCGAAAGATTAGAGTCGTCTTTTCCGTCTCCCGTCAATTTTCCTTGGATTGAAGGCAGCTTCTTATTTGTTGGGCATTGCTCGTCAGTGTGTCCAAAGCAGACACAGTTACTACATCTCGGGGGCTCTCCTTCAAATTTGGTCTCAATAGTCACTATCGAACCATCGTCCATCTCCACATCTATGGATGATACAAGTGGGTTTGAAGCATCAACCTCTATCAGACATCTAGCATAGGAAATTTTCTCTAAGTAAGCTGTCGCACGGTCTAGGCAAATAGGGGTACCAACCACAGAGGAAATGATATTGAGGCCCTCCAGATTCCACATGTAGAGAGGAACTCCGTGCAATTGCACCCAAATTGGAATTGATGATAGGATATCATGATCATGCTTCATGTCGAGGCTCCATCTCTTGAGTACAACAAGACGACCATCAAATAACCAAGGCCCTCCAGATAAGATCCTGGTGCATTCTTCCGGGGATTCAAACCTGAAGTAATAGAATCCATTCTCTTTGCTATATATTTGAACCCTCTTCTTAGGTTTCCACAGTCTTTCCATCCAGTTCATTATTTGCCCGTAGAAAGGAATATCCCCCAGAACGTATCCAACCAGTGTGTTATTCCAATTCTTTGCCCCCCGTTGAACTAGTTCCATAGGGAACCTGGCACATACATAGTCGTCATCTCTAATCTTTGGTGGGATGTGAGTCATACCAAGGGCCGATTCATACGTGCGTCGGTTGGCGCAGACATCAATCCAGGATAGCTTGGATCCCGTTGTATTAATATTAATTTGAGCATCAGGTCTAACAGGCATTTTATCAAACACGTTACGAGCATTTCCTATAAGCTGTGATGAAGATGGCCCAACGCCATTTTTCCGTCGCCCATACCCACCCCAGCCTCTGGCTGGTGGGTTCCCCCTCGGCCGTTGGAAGCTTGCAGCAACCCTAGGTCCAGAAGTCTTTCTACGCACAACCTGCCAACCATCATCCAACTTATCAACCTCATTTCTTAGGCCCTCCCCCCGTTGTACAATTGCCGCAGCTTCTTTGCACCTCGGATCTGTAGAGGTCAGAACCTCGCAAGTTCTAGGGACATCCATGCCAATAGAATGATTCAGCCCTATCAATGGAGACCCCGATGAGGGTTTCGCCTTCTCTAGAAACCCAACTCTGTCCAAATGATTCCTCGCAAGATCCCGCTCCCCAGGCCCGGATCTGAAGCCATTACCGCTGACACCTACCTTCCGGCTAAGGTCGCCGGAATCAACCTCTCCCGTAATATTGATCCCGCCGCCAGATCCTCCCGGATCGCCGATAGGAATCGCTCCACCATTATCGGAAATCATTTTTTATTCTATATATATATATATATATATATATATATATATATGAAAGGTTAGTGTGAATTTTTATTGAAGAATCAGCAAAAATATACAATACACACACACACACACACACACATACACATATATATATAATAAGGATTTTTATTATATTTTACACCTATCTTTCTTTCCCTTACTTAATTATTCATAACTATTCTTTTGCCACCTAAGCAAGCTAACGCTTTATACTTGCCTCATTTAGAATCATTCATCGATCACAAACTGGATTCGTTACATCTTTCATCCCTGAATCCTACACTATTGTATAGTTACCCCATTAGTGCTTGCCAAATTGCCTAGGTTAATTTTAGTATAGTTATAGTGTGTTCATTAGTATAAATTGTGATGGTGTTGCAGTGCATGTATATAGGTAGTGTGTGTGGACCCGTGTGTATGAATCTCGGTGTCCCACTCAGGTATGAATGGTTACCCTCTTGGCATATTAGTATGGTTGACTATGGTGTCGTATGTACAAGTACGGTAATATGATATATATATATATATATATATATATATATATATATATATATATATATATATATATATATATATATATATATATATATATATATATATATATATATATATATATATATATATATGAGTATAGAGTAGTAAGTATTATATTCATGCCTACGTGTGAGAATAGCTATATCACTATAGGAATATTTGTGCGTATTAGAATTAGTATTGACTATCTTTTAGGGGTGTATGTACCTTAGATGTACTTGTTAACGTTTGTAATTGTATGCTAGTACAGTGATATGCATGTTAGGTGTAATGATAATAGGTGTACTTATAGTTGAGTCTGCAGGTCTATTATATGATCAAAATATTAGTGCGTATGGGTGTGTGCTCGTGCGTAGATATGTAGCTGTTCATGATATGCAGATATATACATATTGTATGGATATGTGTGATTTTACGTATAGTAATGGGGTTATAATATTGTGTAGTGTTGCTTGTCCCTATGGGATGTTGTATGTACACGTGTATACCAGGAGGTATACACGATTATTGTATGTTGTAACTATTGATGGATAGGTATAGGAAGTACTATACTTGCTCAAGGTAGATTACTATGGTCGTGTATACTTGTGAGAACCTGTGGTATGATAGTCTAAGTTTTGTGTAGAAATAAGGTAGGCGTGTAAATATGGATATATATATGTAATGTGTATGCGTGTATATAAGAGTATGCGACTATATGATGTATGTGTAAGTGTGTGTATATGAGTGTACATTATTTTTATTATGAATGTATGTCTGGGATAGGGTTACTCTATAGTATGAGCTGACTATCCCTAAGTTGACCCTACTTAAGGAAGTCTGAGAACGGACTTGATTTTAATGTGGGTAGATGGTGATGACCTTAGCACTATATATATATATATATATTGAAAAGTTAGTGTGGATCTTTATTGAGTATCATAAAATGTACAAAAATGTTCCGGAATCAAAAGAAAGGAGGAGTCTACTAGAGAAAGGAGTGGGCACAAGCGTCGTCACTCTCTACTATCATACTCACCCTCCCCTACCGAAATGTACAATAGTCTCTAATTTACGTTATCAAAAAATCTAAAAATCTAAAAATCTAAAGAACTACTCTATCAGCCTGCATCTTTGAACCCCAATTATCCATTGCCTTAACCGCATCTGGAGCTTTTGGGTCTTGATCTCTAAGTATTACCCTGATATCAGCAGCAATTTCCTCAAATAGTAAAGTCTTTTGCTTCTTCAAACCATCAAAAATTCTCCTATTCCGCTCCTTCCAGATGTGCCATACAGTAGCTGACAACACAGTTTTGGCCAGCAGACTAATGGTGTCATTCCTGCCAAAGTGAAGAAGAAAGTAGTCGCCAACTGCAGATAGGGTCGAATCAATGGGGTCGGATACAGCCAATTTCAAAAGACCTATGTATAGAATGTATTTAGTGTAGGAGCATCCAAAGTATAAATGATTTACACTTTCTTCCATACCCTCTTCGCATAAAGCACAATGAGTATTAGTGTCTATGCCCCCATTTATTGAGCAAATCTTTAGTAAGTAATTTCCCATGAAAAGATCTCAGAAGTGTTATAGACATTTTGGGGATGTGATCTTTATACCAAATAAGTTTTGCATAAGGAAAATTAGATCCTCGATGTCGCGTACCTTCCCACGCATCTCTAAAAGAAAAACTTGGACCTGGTACCCAATCCCAAGCATCTGCACCCGCTGAGAGGGTAAGGTTCGGCAATATGTGCCGAATTTGCATAATTTTAAGAAGATTTTTCCAGCCCGTGCAAGTCCAGTAGTCGGCAACCTTCTTGGTTTTAACATCATTATGAACATCATAATGGTCACTAAGGGGACAGCATTGCAACCAGTTGTCAAAGCAAAAAAGGGTGCAACAGCCATCTTTGACCTTCCTTTTAATAAGCTTCTTAGTGTATAATCTGCAATGCAACATAAACTTCCAAGTTCCAGAGTCAGTTGGTTTAACTTTTGAAGAAAAAAATTCCCGGTATCACTTTTACTTTGCATATACTTTGCCCAAAGTCCCTCTGTAGAAAGCATCCGCCAAGTCAATTTTACACCAGCAGCATGGTTAATATCAGGAAGAAGTCTCATGCCCACTCCTCCCTCCTCCTTTGGAGAACACATGTCTTTCCAGGACCATACATAGTAAGAACCCCAAATAAACTTCCTACATGCAGTTGTAATGGTGCGCAATACAGTTTTTGGGATACGATAAATTTGCATCTAGAAAATGACCATCCCATAAATGACAGTCCTGACCAACTCGATTCTCCCTGAAATGGATAATAAGGAAGATGTCTATCCCATTAGTCTCTTATTGCACTTGTCAATCAATCTGCTGAACAGTGTCGTCTTTGGGTATTTTATGGATAATGGAAGGCCCAAATACGTCGTTATAGATGTGCCGAGTTTAATCCCAAGCAAATTTGATAACCCAATAGGGTCCCTGGTCCCTTTACTGAAATTGGATGTACTTTTTCCCCAATTAATCTGCAGTCCAGTAAGATTAGAGAAATCTGCCAAAAGAGACTTGAGTCCCACAAAAGAAAGATTATTTGCTCGGTAAAATAATAGTAAGTCATCCGCGAAGAGAAGGTGGCTTATGGCACATGTACGCCTCATAGGGTGTATGGTTCTTGCAACAATACCTTTATCAATCATTAAAGAGAATACCTCCATATTAATAACAAATAAATATGGGGAAAGGGGTCACCCTGCCTGAGCCCTCTGTTACCTTCAAAATAGCCAAATGGGGAGCCATTTACCATGATAGAGAAAGTAGGGTTGGAAATACATTCCTTTATCCATGCTATAAATTTTCTGCTAAACCCCATAAGCTGTAGCATGCAGTAAATAAATTCACAGTTAACATTATCGAATGCTTTCCTCAAATCAAGTTTGAGACAAGCTCTTGCATCCATCGGATTGCTAAAATCCCTGATCTGTTCATGTGCTACTAAAGCACAATCAAATAATAATCTCCCCTTCAGGAAAGCAGACTTGTTGGGCGAGATTAATTCATGAATGACAACTTTCAGCCTATTACATATTACTTTACTGATCACCTTATAAATAACATTGCAAAAAGCAATGGGTCTGTAATCTCCTAACCCAGATGTATTTGAATTTTTTGGAACCAGAGCTAAATGAGTATGATTAATAGGGTGCATGAGAGAAGTAGAGCGGAAAAAAAGACCGAAATGCGTCAGTGACATCATTACCTATAATATTCCAGCTGTGTTGATAAAAATAGCCATTGAAGCCATCAGGACCAGGGGATTTATCCACCCCTATTTGGAAGACCACCGCATTTATTTCCTCTTTAGTAATTCTTCTCTCCAACCAACTAGCAGCATCAGGAGTCAAAATATGTTTCGATGCGATCTTTGGAAAGTCAGTTAGATAGGCTGATTGATTATATAATGCTTCATAATAGAGAGGCACATCACACCTGAGATCTTCATAAGTTTTATTGCAGTTTCCTCCCGCATCAACAAGATGACCCAGATTGTTATGACTCTGCCTAGCCTTCATGGCAGTGTAAAAAACCTGGTATTTTTATCCCCCAAGCTCAGCCAATCCTGCCTAATTTTTTGCTGTAGCGTCTCCTCCTCAAGCTCTAGTAAGTTCGTAAGCTTTATGGAAAGATCTTGCTCTTGCCTTTGCATATTGAAATCAGAATTCAGATTTGGTGACTTTCTAATATCCTCCTGTTTCTTCCTGCAAACAGTTACATCATTTTCACGAATATGCCACTTGGACCAACTTCTTAGTTCTGCTTTAAGATATCTGAGGTTATGAATAATGCGGTACATAACAGAACCCTCCACAAATTGCTCCCAAACCGAGGTTACTAAATCATTGTAACCTGGCCATTTAACCCAAGCGTTAAAGAGTTTAAAATGTTTAGGATACGATTTCACCTTAGAGATGAGTTTCATTAACATCGGGGAATGATTAGTCGTCTGGGGGTCCAAGTACTTAACAAATGAATCAGGCAATATACCAAGCCATGCAGAGTTGCAAAGAACTCTATCCAATTTAGCCGAGATACGTCATGTTCCTAGCCTCTTGTTGCACTAGCTTAACGGACAACCAATATATTTGAGGTCCATAAGCGAACAATTGCTAAGACAATTATTGAACTCATTAAGCACTTTAACATCACTTCTTCTACCCCCTAACTTTTCTTTAGTGTACCTGATGCAATTAAATTCTCCACCTAACATCCAGGCACCATCACTAATCATGCCTGCATCCACTTCCAATAATTTCCAGAGATGATTCCGCTCCGAGTGCATATTAGAACCATAGATTGCCGAATTAGCTACTTGTAAGCCCCCATTATTATTGCATATCATAGTAATGTGCTGATAGGAAATAGACTGGACAATAGCTCCCCAAATCAAACTGTCAAACCCTACTAAGATTCTTCCACCCCTCTTTAAAGAAAAATTGTCAATTGTAGACCAATACTTAGGAAAACATGACCTCCATTTATTACCACCTTCCCTAAGTTTGGTCTCAAGTAAGATCACAAAAGACGGATTAATCTTCCTCAATATATTGCGTAGGTCTCTTCTTTTAATAGAATTATTGAGGCCTCACGTATTCCAAATAAATAGACTCATAAATTAACAGATGAAGGGGAATTACCACCAGCTCCGCCTTTAAGACGCAAGCTTTTCCTTACAGTTGCTGCATGAGTTGGGACCTTCTTTGTAGCAGTTTCAACTCGCTTCCCTTTAACTTCAACTATTTTTGTTTCCCATTCTGGGTTGTCAATAGTGAATTTTGGCAGGATGTGGTCAATTATTTCATCAGCGGCATCCACATTCACTGGGTTGTAATCAGCACCCCTAGGAGCAACATCCAGAGTGACAGCCAATGTAGCACTGTGAGTAGCATGCAGCATATTGCTAGCAGTAATAGGATGCGGCAAAAGTGAGAAAGATAATGGAGGCTTCTGTATGGATTCAGAAGGGACCTGCAGCTATGCAGCAATAGGTGCAACTCCTTCTTGTCGCAAGATAGAAGATGTGCTTGGGACCCTCATGGGATATTGCTGCTGTGGATGAACATCAATCGAAATTGAAGAGGTGCATTGATCTGGAATTGGGCCTGATTGCCTATCCTGTAAATGTTTGGGAGTAATATCCTCTACATGTCATGATAATGTGCTGGGGCCCCTCATAGCAGTATGCTGATGTGGTTGGATTTGTGGTTGCAATAATTCTATGTGCTTTCTGTTTTGTTTTTGGGATGCCTCCCTATCCAATATACCATTGTCTACATCATTTTCATCTAATAACGTTGTCTGCTCCCTACTGACATCAAGAATTTCAATAACAGAGCTCTGTATTTTTTGGGATGCATATTCATTCGAAGTGCCCTGCATATTTGAGGTTCCCAAAGTAGAGCCTAGTGAATCAGTTGCTTCATGCTTCTCGGTATGGATTGAAGAGAGCTCAGCTGGACATTTGGTATCAGTATGACCGAAGCAAATGCATCTACTATGCCTCGGGGGTTCACCTTCATATTTTGTCTCAACATTTATAATAGATCCATCATTAAGCTCAACGCCCACTTTATTTGGTAGAGGTCTTTTAGCGTCAACCTCAACTAAGCATATGGCAAATGATAACCGTTCTAATTTTGTAGTAGCTCTGTCAAGGCATAGAGGGTTTCCAACCACCGAAGCAAAAAATGTTCAAAATGTCTAGGGTCCACATATTTATTGGTAACCCATGAAATTGAACCCAGATGGGTACACTAGATAGGATGTCACGGTCATAACGAAGATTAGGACTCCATCTTTGAAGAACTGTCAATCTTCCATCAAATAGCCACGAGCCCCCATGTAGTATCTTCTCACACTCCTTTTCACATTAAAACCTGAAATTGAAAAACCCATTGTCACGACTGTAAATTTGGATTCCCTTCTTTAACTTCCACAATCGGTCCACCCAAGCATGCAGTTGCCCATAGTATGGCACATCACCAAGCACATAGCCTACCAAGGTGTTCTTCCAATACTCAGACCCCCTCTCAAGCAAAGAGCTTGCAACTCTGCCAATCTGTAAACCTTCTTCCTTAATTTGTGGGGGAATAAAAGTCATTGTAATAGACGTATCATATGATCTTCTATTGGCACATACATCTGAGAATGATAGCTTTGCCCCCGTAGTGTTAATCCTTATTACAACATTAGGTCTTACCGGCATACGGTCAAGCACCTTGTGTGCATCCTTAGGATTCCCCTTTGTAGCTTGATAATTCAGCCTTGATTTCCATCTGCGCACCTACCTGACTGAGACACAGCTTCAAACCCTCTATTTTTGGTATGATGATTCCCACCACCCCTTGGAGGAATAGGGCCGTTTTCTTCCAGCTTCTTCTTCCCTCTGTTCTTCCGCATAACAAATTTCCAACCCCCACCCACATCATCAGTTTGACGCAGGTCCCCCCTTGAACGACTATTAAAATCAAAACCAACAGAGTTCGCGTAGTTACCTTCACTAGATGTCTTCGTGCTCCTGCCGCTGACCGGTAAACCGCCACCTCATGGTTCCTCATCAATAACCCTAATACTTATTTCATCAGCCCCTACCGTTGAGGTCCTCCTATTGATATTTCGAACACTAGCTCCTGCAGTAGGGCTCTTGTCTACCCTAGATCTGGAGTCTCCAATCTCCTGACCGTGACCTAGAGGAGAGTCGTCACCGACTAACTTTCTCAGATCCGGATCGCCAGGATCGCCCTCTCCACTAATTTCGCCTGTCATACGTCGGGATTATATATATATATATATTTGAAGGGAGATTATATATATATATATATATATATATATATAGGAAAATTTTCAAATGAGAACATTTCGCACCGTGCGAAAATGTTTTTAGTTTTATTTTGAAATTTTTTTTTCAAAAATTCTTTTTTCCACCCTCATTATATGTTGTTATACCACCCTCAAAAAATAATCGTTGAGAAATAATGTCATTTGGCCTTCAATCAAGGCATTTCATCAAATTCGCACGTTTTGAGACCGTTAAATTTGTAACGGGTGGATGTGTGCTCTAATCCCCAACGGGTTCATCCATTATTTTCCCTGGGGTATATAATTGTATGGATTAAACATCAAAAAAAGAATTTTTGAAAAAAAAATTTCAAAAAAAAGATAAAATTCTTTTCGCACGGTGCGAAAAGCCTCTTTTTCGCAACCGAAGATCCATATATATATATATATATATATATATATATATATATATATATATATATATATATATTTTTTGACGAGTAAGTGAGATTCTTTATATACACCAAAAAAAAGAGTACAAAACTCTACCACTAGTGATTGCAAATTGGATACAGGGAGAGGGGGGAGAGGGCACAAGCGCCGTCACCCACTACAACCCCGAATCCTACAATCAAATACCGGCGAGATAAAAAAGAGAATGTACAAAAGAAACCTCAAAATGTCACGTATGTAGGAAACCCCAATTGGAAAACGGGGCTATCACAGTAGGCTGATCCCGATCAATATCAATATCACGCAGTGCAATAAGAACATCCGCAGAGATATCTTCAAAAAGACTAATTTTGTCCTTGCTTTTCCCCTCAAAAATTCTCATGTTGCGCTGTTTCCAGATATGCCAGACCATGGAAGCAAGAGCCATTTTGGCTAAAGTACCTACACAATCTTTCTTATTATAAAGTGCGAGGATAAGATCCCCCACCCCCCCAAAGAGAAGTCAGGGTAGAAGATGTGATACACAATTTGAGCAAGCACCTACAGAGAATATAGCGTGAGTATGATCATTTAAAGAATAGATGCTCAATAGTCTTTATCGAATCATCATCACAAAGCACGCAAGACTGGTTAGGGGCTGAGCCCCATTTGTGTAGGGTATCACGCGTGAGCAACTTGCCATGAAAAGCTCTAAGGAGGGTAATGGCCATTTTGGGCACATGCCCACTAAACCACACTACCCTGTAATAGGGGAAGGGGTCACCTCTGGTACGGGACCCCTCCCAAGCCTCCCGAAAGGAACAAGTCGTGCCTGGTGTCCACTCCCAAGAATCACTCCCACTTCCTACATGTGCCGATTGTAGAAGTGGCCGAATGTCATTAATATTTGGATCTGCAATCCAATCCGACCCATTCCAATAGTCACTTACCAATTTGTTATCTGCACCAAGTGGGACATCATACATCTGAGATAAGGGACCGCAAGGAAGCCAGCTACCATGCCAGAATAAAGTGGTGGCGCCATCGCCCACAATGCGTCTAATAAGCTTCTGAGATATACCGCGGTAATTGAGTAGGAATTTCCAAGTACCTGAGTGAGTTGGTTTGGCCTTGGTGCGGTAAAATCCATCGGAGGGATTATAGTAATTTCTCATGTATTTAGCCCAGGGGATATCTGAAGCTAAGTATTTCCATGTAAGGCGAACACCTGAAGCCATATTTAAGTCAGTGAGCAGCCTAAGCCCCACCCCCCTTCTTCTTTCGGGGTGCACAAATCCTTCCAGGCCCAGAAATGGAGATTACCCCAAATAAGTTTCCTGCATGCAGAAGTGATGATACGAATAACTGATTGTGGAATGCGATAGGCTTGCATCCAGAACGCCACCATCCCATAGATTACTGTGCGAACCAACTCTATCCTCCATGAAATGGAGAGAAGTGAAGAGGACCAACCCTGTAGTCTTTTCTTACACTTGTCAATCAATCTGACGAACATATATGCTTTTGGATAATTGAAGGATAAGGGCAGCCCCAGGTAAATAGCAAGAGAAGATGTCAATTTAACCCACAGGATATCGGCCAGAGAGTTGGGGCTTCGAGTACCTTTGCTAAAAATAGCGAAGCTTTTCTCCCAGTTAACTTGCAACCCTGTCAGCAAATTGAAAGTACTAAGTAGTCTCTGGAGCCCTTTAAAAGAATGTGGGTTACCACGACAGAAGACCAGGAGATCTTCAGCAAAGAGCAGGTGGGAGATAGCCCCTGTCCTTCGAAGGGGGTGGATGGAGAGAGAAGCCTCAGCTCTTGCCATCAATAAAGAAAAGGCCTCCATAACGATGACAAATAGATAAGGAGACAGAGGGTCTCCTTACCGCAATCCTCTATTGGATGTGAAATAGCCAGCTGGAGAACCATCAACCAGTACTGAAAAAGAAGGGGATGATATACAAGCATAAATCCAATTAATGAATCTTGGGCCAAACCCCATCTGATGAAGCATGAATAGGATAAATTCTCTGTTTACACTGTCGAAGGCCTTGCATAGATCCAATTTGATACATGCCCTGGCCCCCATGGGATTGCTAAAATCCCGAATCTTCTCGTGAGCAATAAGGGTACAATCAGCTAGTAATCTGCCTTTAAGAAACGCTGATTGGTTGGAAGAAATTAGCCCGCTAATCACCTTTTTTAATCTTTTACAAAGAATCTTACTAATTACTTTGTAAATAACATTACAACAAGCTATGTGTCTATAGTCCCCAAGATTGGTAGCATTGGAATTTTTGGGTATATATATATATATATATATATATATATATATATATATATATATATATATATATATATATATATATATATATATATATATATAGGAAAATTTTCAAATGAGAACATTTCGCACCGTGCGAAAATGTTTTTAGTTTTTTTTTGAAATTTTTTTTTTTCAAAAATTCTTTTTTCCACCCTCATTATATGTTGTTATACCCCCCTCAAAAAATAATCATTGAGAAATAATGTCATTTGGCCTTCGATCAAGGCATTTCATCAAATTCGCACGTTTTGAGACCGTTAAATTTGTAACGGGTGGATGAGTGCTCTAATGCCCAACAGGTTCACCCATTATTTTCCCTGGGGTATATATTTGTATGGATTAAACATCAAAAAAAGAATTTTTGAAAAAAAAAATTCAAAAAAAAGATAAAATTCTTTTCGCACGGTGCGAAAAGCCCCTTTTTCGCAATGGAAGATTGCCATATATATATATATATAGTTTAAGGGGGATGAGCAGCCCGTGTAGGATTTCCCTACACCATAGCTGATGTGGCATAATGTGATTGGTTCAGATTTCTTTAATACGATTTAGGGGTTAATTGCACAATGTTAAACCCATTTCTAAACTAACCCACGCTAACTTACCAGCCACATAACTCTAAACCCTTGATTCATCTTCTTCCCAAATTCGTGAGCTCCTTCTCGCGTGAAGCGCTGTCTCGCGAAACGGCTTCTCTCTCTCTCTCTCTCTCTCTCTCTCTCTCTCTCGTGAAGTTCCGTCTCGCGAAACCGCTTCTCTCTCACACGTGAAGCGCCGTCTCGCGTGAAGCTTCTTCCCAAAATTCGTGGGTCTGGTTTCTAAGCACAGACAACGGCGGCTTCTTGTTCTTCTTCTTTTTTTTGCAGGGATCTTCCTGTAAAGCTTTCCACTGTCAATGGATTTGAAATGGTTGAGCATAATCCTGCTCATTTTAAAGTGGATCACATTGAAATTAAAGTCATTGCAAATTCCTATTAAGAAGAGATATTTTGTAGCATAGATTCGACCTTTACTGATGCTGAGGGTAGGAAGTCAGCTAAAGGTCAGAGTCCAGGTCGATCTTGCAACATACTGGGTGCTGGCATCAAGATCAGCTCCTGTGCTCTAGAGTTCCAGGAAACCACTTGCCTTCCTTCATCCACGGTTGCAGACCAAACAGGTCTGAAGCCCAATTAGCTTTGCAGTCGGTGAGCTGTTGCGATGCTAGGAGAAGAGATCAGCAAACAGTTTAATTTGAAAACTAGAAGCAGAAGCCACTTGCATTGAACTCCAAGACAGTTAAACCAAGGTTGCTTATGGCGTTAAATCAAGATTTGATTCTCATACATGATTACTTCAGCATTACTCCATGATGCCTGTTATCCTTGTCAATCACACTTCTTCGTATCATGCTTTGAAGAAGAGGCATAGCTCTTAAAATTTACAGTGAAACGATGTCACCAATGTAAAGGTACTGCATTTGCACAATCAAAAGGATTTGTTTCACTTGAAATGGTTGAGCATAATCCTGCTCATTTTAAGGTGGATCACGTTGATTCACGTGAATTTGGTGCCAATGCTTCACAAATTAATTAGCCTGCAGGGAGTTGTCTTGGTGTGCATCTGTGTACATTTTGGTTGCAGTTAAAATGCACCAATGACATGGCAGAATACATGGCAGAATAAAATGCACCAATGACGTGGTACTTATATCTTGTTCTCCTTGAAACAAAATCGTTGGAAATCGTTGGAGATCACATCTGAAAGAACATATGATTCTTGAGCTTAAACAAACACTTTCCAATCATACCATAACAATAACACAAACAACAATAAGCAATTCATTCAATGATTTAACCATTGATTGAAATTTGTACACGACAGAAGTTCATTGTTCACTAAAATGTTTCAGAGAAGGATTATTAATAAAAATGAAACTAACCTACTGAACAAAATACACCGACCTATATACCCCATATCAGTTCATGCTTCTCAAGATACAAAACAGTGGAGAAGCAAAATATATCATCCTTTTCGTTATCCATCATATTAGGACTCGCTATTATTAGACTGCTACTTCTTTCAATTGCCCATCTTGACTGAGCTGACATGTATGTATGGGTCGTCGATGAATTAGTGGTTCATCCACACTTGACTGAGCCGACATCTTGACTGCCCCTAATCAGTGGTTCATCCACACTTGGATCATCTCCTCAATCGGCAAATTCTTCGTCTCAGGCATGAAGAAGTAAATGAACAAGGTACCAACAATGATCCACACTTGGATTATCTCCTCAATCGGCACATTCTTTGTCTAGGAGCATCTATAGGAAGAGCAAAAACTCATCAGTCCTAGTACCACACTTGAACCAGATCAAAGTACCAACAACGATCTACATCCAGCAATGTAATGTGTTTCAGGTTAGATATGCAAGCATTGATTCTATAAACAATATCCATGTAAAAGAAATTTGTATCAAATAATAGGCAGAGGTGAAGTTTTTGTATCAAAAAAATTAACTTGCAGAGACTAATTCTTTTAGGGGGATGAGCAGTGTGTGTCTTCGGGGAATACATATAAGTGTAAGACTAATTTTTCATGGATATTAGTACACTTACTGTTGTATCATAGAATTCTTCGGGGAAGTCCATTACCAGTGCTGCTTATATCCAAAAGCTTGTTATCTGCATTGTCAAGTTCTTCATGTGCTTTATGTTTGAACCAGTCCTCCATGAACCGTGCAGCAGCTTATGGATATTTCTCTGCTGGAATAAAGTTCATAAAACTAACAAGACATGGGCCAAAAATATCGAAGTTCAATGGAAGCTCCACTCAATTTGTCACAAACCTGTTACGATTACAACTAACTTGCAAACAGCCATCAAATGAACTATAAGAAGGAAAAATAAATGTACTTCATATACAAAAAATGATTTGTTAGTATTGACTTCACAGAAGTACATTACATTAGAAAGATTTACGAAAAGCACAGACAACATGAAATCAAGAAAAAATAATATGGAAGAGGTTAATGCAATTTAATAATACATCAATATATAAACTGCTTCTATGTCCACAATTTTATCAAGAACTGTTTTCTGATTTCTCATTTATCCTAGTTTGCTAATTCATAAAAAAGATTCAGCCAGGATCAATCTATACCACAGATTATTCAGCAAGCTACATCGTTTCCGAGAAAGCAGTGTAACCATGGAAGCACCACTCTACCTCATATTTCACAAAAGATCTAGACGATTACTACATATATTTACCTGTTGTAAAATTCTCTTGGATCATGTTTGCATCGAAGTATGTTTTTGATGTAGGATAGATGACTAGTCAAATAACTAAACTTGCTCTATATGCATCATTCTTTTGTAAAGAAATAAAGAATATTTAATATTCACTATCTAGCTCCCGCATGACATTAATGCATGTAATTGCCAATATGGATGCCTTTGGTATATTGTTAAGATGCATACAGAGACTAATTCTTTCTTTTTGAATGAATGGGAATAACATATAAACAAGGTAAAGTGGATGGTCAAGTTACATGGAGGATTGCAATAGTTGAAGAAAAAAAATGAAAAAGCAGATATAATGTACAATATGATGTAGCAAAAGCATATACAGTGATACAAAATCATGAATCACATCTCTTACCCTTATTCACAAATATTGACCCAGGACTCGAGTTTTCATGAGCTTCTATTATAGCTTTCACAATTCCATCAACAATAACATCCAACGACTGGCGCACAAAACCGAAGGATGTTATAATGTAAGTTACATATTGAAGGTAGCCACTAGGGCCAGCGTGAGTATGAGTGCCACTAATATCCATGTTTGGCTCATTATACAAGTCACCATACCTGCCAGAAATGAATTTACACTTTTAATTTCACTAGTACTCTATACAAAATAAAGCAACTACAATAAAATATAGATCATGATTGGAATTCTGTATTTATGCACAATCAACATTGCATATACATGACATAGGTGTCAAAAGGACTAAAGCAATCCATTTCATTAAATTTTGAATACCAATAATGGTAGTAGATTTCCGATGGATAAATTTGAAACACCAAGTGAAATTTTGCCCATTTAAGAAAAAAACACCTATTACATTTTTTTGTGAAACTGAAATCCCAACATGCTTTCCTATACTTTGAATTGTTCAACAATTAATAAGGACTAACAAATCAAATTGACTACAAAAAATTGTGCAACAGTAAGTGTTGTTTAGACATCCATGAAAATTCTACATTCAATTAGTGTGAATTTTCCAACAGATCATGAGGCAAAACACCATTACGTAATCGTATTATCATTTGGGTCCTGGTGAATTTTCCAACAGATCAAGCTGAAATATATTGCAACTTATGGATTCCAATTCTAGGGTTTGGTTTGGCGCAAATCTTGCGCTTGCTCATTCGCACTAGTAATCAATTAAGCCCAAATTATATAAAGATTCAATTTTGACACTATTCAACAAACAAACACAAACAAATTCAACACCATATGTGAAATTCCAACGAATTCAAAGAAAAGGCATAGAAAAAATTTTGAGACGAGGCGGAAGGAATCAGAGAGACGGAGCTTCACCTGAGAAAGGAAAAGCTGCTGCCGGATATCTGCCACGCGAAACCTTCTTTCGGGCTCAGACGAAAGAGATGCGGCCAGGGTTCTCGTGTACGGGCTCAGAAGAAAGTGAGGCGTGCGAGAATTTGTGTGTTCAGAAGACAAAGATCCGACGCACGTGGTTCCCTTCGCCGGAGAAAGGGAAAAATCAGAGAAGAAACCGCTAAGAGAAATTGATGATGCGGCCTGGAGAGGAAGAAGCAGCGTCTGGCGTGAGAAAGGGGAAGCGACGTCTGGCGTGAGAAAGGGAACGCGGGAGATGATCAAAAGCGGACATTTCGGGAAGAACCGTAATCAAGGGCGCACCCGTAGTTCAGGCGTGGGTTAGTTTAGAAATGGGTTTAACATTTTGCAATTAACCCCTAAAGCGTATTAAAGAAATCTGAACCAATCACATTATGCCACATCAGCTATGGTGTAGGGAAATCCTACACGGGCTGCTCATCCCCTTAAACTCATATATATATATATATATATATATATATATAGGGATTAATGGGTATCATACGCCATATGAGATAGGCTCTCATACGCCCTCTCACATAAAGCAACCAAGTACAAGCCCACATGGGCATGTACTTTGTTGTACTTGGTTGCTTTATGTGAGAGGGCGTATGAGAGCCTATCTCATATGGCGTATGATAGCCATTATTCTCATATATATATATATATATATATATATATATATATATATATATATATATATATATATATATATATATATATATATATATATATATATATATATATATATATATATATATATATATATATATATATATATATATATATATGGGTAAAGTGTTCATAGGGTGACTCCTTAGATTAAATCTAAGGAGTCGCCCCCATTTTCCCCCATATCCCACAATTTTTTTGGATTTTATTTTTCATGGGGTTGTTGTTCATATCATGGATGGTCAACATATAAAAAATCAAGGCATTCCAATACTTTTAGAACCTCTATCTACCCGTTGCAACTTCAACGGTCTAAAAACGTGTTAAAAAACCCATGAAGTTGCAACGGGTAGATGGGGGTTCTAAAAGTATTGGAATGCCTTGATTTTTGGTATGTTGACCATCCATGATATGAACAACAACCCCATGAAAAATAAAATCCAAAAAAATTGTGGGATATAGGGGAAAATGAGGGCGACTCCTTAGATTTAATCTAAGGAGGCACCCTAGGAACACTTTACCCTATATATATATATATATATATATATATATATATATATATATATATATATATATATATATATATATATATATATATATATATATATATATATATATATATATATATATATAGGGTAAAGTGTTCCTAGGGTGACTCCTTAGATTAAATCTAAGGAGTCGCCCCCATTTTCTCACATCTCCCACAATTTATTTTGAAATTTTTTTTCTTGGGAATGTTGTTCATCTCATGGATGATCAACATACCAAAAATCAAGTCATTCTAATACTTTTAGAGCCCCCATCTAGCCCTTACAACTTTATGTGTTTTTCAGCACGTTTTCAGACCGTTGAAGTTGCAAGGGATAGATGGGGGCTTTTAAAGTATTGGAATGACTTGATTTTTGGTATGTTGATCATCCATGATGTGACCAACAATGCTATGAAAAATAATTTCAAAAAAAATTATGAGAGATGTGATAAAATGGGGGCGACTCCTTAGATTTAATCTAAGGAGTCACCCTAGGAACACTTTACCCATATATATATATATATATATAGGTTAATGGGCCAATGCTGACAGCGCTGGAAATTTTTCCAGCGCTGTCCGCATTTAGGGCCCCCTAAAAGTATTTTTTTTTGAACTTTTTTTTTGCAGTAGTTAGATATACTAGTTGGGAAGCTCCCCACAAAATTTCAGCTCGATCCGACACCGTTTGAGCCTCCGTTCATCGATTTCAAAAACGTTACGCAAATCTGTCCACAGTTTTGCGTAACGTTTTTGAAATCGATGAACGGAGGCTCAAACGGTGTCGGATCGAGCTGAAATTTTGTGGGGAGCTTCCCAACTAGTATATCTAACTACTGCAAAAAAAATTTCAAAAAAAATACTTTTAGGGGGCCCTAAATGCGGACAGCGTTGGAAAAATTTCCAGCGCTGTCAGCTCTTCTCCATTTTTCACACACACACACACACACACACACACACACACACACACACATATATATATATCTATATTATAAAAGAGGGATGTTATCAAGAGAAATTGGATAAGAGATATTGGACATGAGAAATTGGATAAGAGATATCTATATTATAAAAGAGGGATGTTATCAAGAGAAATTGGATAAGAGATATTTGACAAGATAAATTGGATAAGAGATATCTATATTAAAAGAGAGGGATGTTATCAAGAGAAATTGGATAAGAAATATCTATATTATAAAAGAGGGATGTTATCAAGAGAAATTGGATAAGGGATATTGGACAAGAAAAATTGGATAAGAGATATCTATATTATAAAAGAGGGATGTTATCAAGAGAAATTGGATAAGAGATATCTATATTATAAAAGAGGGATGTTATCAAGAGAAATTGGATAAGAGATATTGGACAAGAGAAATTGGATAAGATATAATATAGATATCTATATTAAAAGAGAGGAATGTTATCAAGAGAAATTGGATTAGAGATATCTATATTATAAAAGAGGGATGTTATCAAGAGAAATTGGACAATAGAAATTGGATAAGAGATATCTATATTATAAAAGAGGGATGTTATCAAGAGAAATTGGATAAGAGATATTGGACATGTGAAATTGGATAAGAGATATCTATATTATAAAAGAGGGATGTTATCAAGAGAAATTGGATAAGAGATATTTGACAAGATAAATTGGATAAGAGATATCTATATTATAAAAGAGGGATGTTATCAAGAGAAATTGAATAAGAGATATTGGAAAATAGAAATTGGATAAGAGTGATGTTATCAAGAGAAATTGGATAAGAGATATCTATATTACAAACAAGAGATGTTATCAAGAGAAATTGGATAAGAGATATTGGACAAGAGAAATTGGATAAGAGATATCTATTATATAAAAGACGGATGTTATCAAGAGAAATTGATAAGAGAATTTGGACATGAGAAATTGGACAAGAGAATTTGGATATCTATTATATAAAACAGGGAAATTGGATAAGAGAAAATATAAGAGATGAGATTTTGAGGGATAAAAGAGGAGGTGGGGAATTTTGCACATACAACCCCGATTTTTGTATTTTTGCCCATGGACCCTCCCCACACACCCACCCACACTTTTTATTCTCACCCCTTCCGACCATTTTTTTCCAGTTCTTTGAAGATTTTGAATCTTATCCTACCAGGACAAAGCTTTGTCCTACGTGGCAAGTTTGTCCTAGGTGGTAATGACAATTTTGGGGGGACTTAAATTTTGGGGGAAAATTTAAATTTGGGGGAAACTTGAAATTTTGTGGGAAAACTTGAAATTTGGGGGAACTTGAAATTTGTGGGGGAGAAAAACTCAGCCATTAAATAAACTGTGCCCTATGGGCACGGGTAATGACTAGTATATATATATATATATAGGGTAAAGGGATCCTAAGGTGCCTCCTTAGATTCAATCTAAGGAGGCGCCCCCATTTCCCATCATCTCACACATTTTTTTGGAAATATTTTTTCATGGGTTTATTGTTCACCTCATGGATGATCACCATACCAAATTTCAAGGGATTCCAATACTTTTTGAGCCCCCATCTACCCCTTGCAACTTCGTGGGGTTTTTAGCACGTTTTTATACCGTTGAAGTTGTAATGGGTATATGGGGGCTCAAAAAGTTTTGGAATCTCTTGAAATTTGGTATGTTGATCATCCATGATGTGAACAATAACCCGATAAAAAAACATTTCCAAAAAAATTGTAGGAGATGTGGGAAAATGGGGGCGCCTCCTTAGATTTCCATCTAAGGAGGCACCTTAGATCCCCTTTTTCCATATATATATATATATATATATATATATATATATATATATATATATGGGTAAAGTGTTCCTAGGGTGACTCCTTAGATTAAATCTAAGGAGTCACCCACATTTTCCCTCATATCTCACAATTTTTTTAGATTTTTTTTCATGGGGTTGTTGTTCACCTCATGGATGATCAACATACCAAAAATCAAGCCATTCCAATACTTTTAGAGCCACCATCTACCCCTTGCAACTTCAACGGTATGAAAACGTGCTGAAAAACCAGGAAGTTGCAAGGGGTAGATGGGGGCTCTAAAAGTATTGGAATGAATTGATTTTTGGTATGTTGATCATCCATGAGGTGAACAACAACTCCATGAAAAAAAATTCCGAAAAAAATGTGGGATATGGGGAAAATGGGGGCGACTCCTTAGATTGAATCTAAGGAGTCACCCTAGGAACACTTTACCCTATATATATATATATATATATATATATATATATATATATATATATATATATATATATATATATATATATATATATATATATATATATATATATATATATATAGTTTAACGAGCAGCCCGTGTAGGATTTTCCTATACCGGAGCTGATGTGGCATTAAATGATTGACTAATGCTTCTTTAATTTGCGTTTAGGGGTTTGCAAAATGTTACGCCTATTAGTAAATAAACCCAACACATAACTTAAGGGCCACCAAAACTCTAAACCCTTAATTCATCTCCTTCCTCACGTGAAGCGCCGGACAACAGCCGCATCATATCTTCCTTCCAAAATTGGTTCCTCTTGATTCTGTCTCCGAGCCAGACAACAACCCTTAGTTCTGGCTCTTTTGATCACGGCCGCGTCTCCCCGTCCTGTCTTCCTCTTCCGATCTCACGGCCGCGTCTCCTCGGAGGGTGGAGTCTAGGGCCAAATCACCGCCTCCGCGTCTCCCCGTCCTGTCTTCCTCTTCCGATCTCACTGCTGCGTCTCCTCGGAGGGTGGAGTTTAGGGCCAAATCACCGCCTCTTTGTCTTATTCCACGATCCGATGGTGGCTAGCGGATTCGTACGACGAGAGGTAGCCGCTGAAGGAGGTTCTATCGGTACTGCTTCCTTATTATTCGAATCTAATTTTTTCTTGCATCTAACTTCCCAAAAAACTCTGTTGTATTAGTAAGAACGTTATACGATTATTTGATTGTTTGATTTGCATGTAATCAATCTGTTACATGATTGTTTGATTTGCATGTAAACAATTTATGAGTTGCCATGCGGTGACTGGTTTAACATATCACTGCTCGATGATTGACTAATTAGATGGTTTACAAATTCTGATTCATTTTTCCTGCAAAATACCTGCACTTTTCAAGATTCTAAATAAAATGAATGGAATGTAGTTAATGATGCACTTATATGGGTTCAATTATTAAGTGATCATCCAATTTCTAAATAAAATGTTAAACTAAAGGTAACCAATATTTCCAATTTATTTATAATATCATAATACACATGTATTGACTCCAGATACAGTATCAAAGTATCTTGTCCAGATTATTTAATCCAGTCTGCAGGATTTTGTATCATAATACACTTGTATGTTACTGAAAGGATTTCTCCTTATAAAGGACCAGTATAACTTTGGATTGTTTTCCTTATAACGGATTTCTCCTTATAAGGATTTCTAATTATACATTATGGACTGTTTTCCGTCACTGCCTCAGCCCTTAACAGTCTTGCATTTGGACGCACTATTCACTTTCATCTATCTAGTTTTGTGAATCCTAATTTGAAGTGTTTATTATTATTTTCCGTTTGTTTTTTTGTGAGGGAATGTATAGAACAGTTAAGTGAAACTGCAAAACAAATTATTTACTGAACACTATTTATCTCATAAAACTACTTAAGATATTTATAAGCATAATTGCTCTCGAACTTTATCTCATAAACCTACTGCTTCTCAATTTATGCCACAGTGTATGTGCTCCTCATTTGTGTAGTTTCGATAGTAATTTTGTCCGGTGCATAGATTTTAGTAGCTTATCTAATGTGGATCTATCAGTTATATGTTTATTCATAAAAAATGTGGATTCATAATTGGTATGTGATGCCCTGATTTGTTGTATATTTATTCATAGCAAATTTAATTAATTTTCATACATTTGTGGATCTATCAGTTAAAAATGGACATTCTTCTTAATAAGAAGAAGGTGAAGAAAGCAGTTGCAAGAAGAACGTGGATCTTGCAGATCACTTTCTAAATCGTCAACCAACATATAAACTTAATAGGCTTATCTTAGAGCGGTATATGCCTTAAATTTTTGTTCTTTTGCTCTTTACTTCTTGTTACAGACTGGTCTTAATAAATTGTCTTGATGACCAGGTATCCTACTTTTGTTGATGCATGGATTATATGTTGAGGCATATAATTTTGTTTAATTACGTGGATAAGCCTAACGTAATTATATACCTGGATTATATGTTCACGTAATTTTGTTCACAATGAGCCTAACCTGGAACATATGCCTGAGCATCATTTTGTTCAAAATAATTTTTTTCACATAATTTTGTTCAAAATAATCACGTTCACATATGCCTGGGCTTATCCACATTGGCTCCCGGCTTAAAAATTTCATACCATTGAAAATCATTTTGTTCCGAAAGCGTTCACATATAATTTTAATTCCCTTGGATAGGAGCATCATTCAAGCTTTCAGTTGAAAGGAAATAGTACGTGAAACATCGTGTAGACATAGAAACCACACTCATCAGACTATGGGATAATACCACCGAATTTTAAATGAAAATGAAACATCTGATTCATTGTGCATGGTGTAAACATGACCGAAGGAAAGAAATGTTCACATGAATACATTATATAAAACATCGCTCATCTTCCTGTGCATAACCCTTTCCTAATGCTTATATACTGGAATCAAAAAATAAATTGGGTAAAATTTGGAATGGTGCGATTTCTGTTTTGTAGTTCCTATTGAGAATCTAATCTTACAATTCTTCCCATGCATGTTCAGCCTTCATAATGTGACTGGTTTGAGAATTTATTGTCCTTTTCTACATTTTATAGATTTAAGTTCCCTATAAAATGACAGGTAGATGACAAAAGAAGATCGGGGCTTTCTTATTCTACACTCTTCTACAGATTAATTTCCAGGTAAAATGCCCAAAATCAATCAAATTAGTGAGACCTTAGCCTATATCATTAGTATTTATTTAGATCTGAACTTCAAGTAAGATGTTTAAGGGATGAAATACGTCAAAATACAGATTAAGTTCCTTGTCGCAATTGGTTGTTTATGATCCTTTTTGGTGCTATTATTAGATTTCACTAATGATGATACCCTGCAATAGTAATATAAACTTGTGTATAAATTCTGGGGTTATTTGGTTATTATGTTGAATGCTTATATTCATCTGATAATACATGAAAAAAAAATATTTTTTCGCATTATAAATTTTATAAAATATTTTATTTTCAGGTTTTCATTGATATGGATGGTATAATTGTCGAGAATGATGATGCAACATCATTTCCAAATTCTGATCATCACAAGTCTCAACATGGATTAGAAAGAGGAGAATCTACTGCTGAACACCGCACTGTAAGGGAAAATTATCATTGTCAGCCTTCTGTTGGAATGGAGTTCCCGAATATTGAAGCTGCATACCAGTTTTACAATGCATATGCAAAAATGAAAGGATTTGGAATTCGCAGGCAGTCAACAAAATCTTCTAAAAAGCCAGGAAAAGAGATTATATCAAAAAAAATTGTGTGTGACAAGAAAGGACAAAAGTTCTTGAAGGATAAGAGGGAGGATGGAAAAGAAGTTGCTCGTCGACGGGAAACTAGAGTTGGTTGTAAGGCGAGGATGATGCTTAAGCTAACCAAGTTCAAAACATGGATAGTGAGTGTATTTATTGAGGAACACTATGGCCATGATCTAACTAGTCCAGATAAAGTGAGAAGACACCGTTCACATAAGCAGTTGCATCGAACAAATGCATGCGTGACACTTGTTCATAGTCTTGAAGACGAAGGGCTTGCACCATCAACAATTTCTAGGGTAATTAATGTCGTTGGTAGTGATAAGGAAGAAACCATCACTCCTCAATAATGCCATGAAATTATAAGGACTCAAAGAAAAAGTAACTTTGGTCAAGAATGCGTGTTGATTATAAAGAAATTTCAAGAACGAAGTGTACTTGATCCCGATTTCTATTTTTCTATGCAAGTGGATGAAACTGGAGTGATGAGGAGTGTGTTTTGGTCAGATGGAAGATCCAGATCTTCTTACTTAACTTTTGGAGATGTTGTAGTGTTTGACGTCACTTACAAAACTAATAAATTTAGTTTACTGTTTGCTCCGTTCACTGGAGTAAATCATCATCGACAATCTATACTATTTGGATGTGCATTGCTGGCTGATGAGAAAGAAGACACTTTTGAGTGGTTATTTAGAGAATGGTTGAAATGTATGCATAATATGCAACCGATCGCTATTATTACAGATCAAGATATTGGTATGTGCAATGCAATCCATAGTGTTTTTCCGAACACTCGTCATCGATATTGCAAATGGCATTTAGATTCATGTACATATTGCAGAACATTTGATATCATTAAGGACTCTTCACGGAGAGGATTTTATTAACTATTTCGATAAATGGTATCATAGTAAGATCATAAAAGAATGTGAGTTGATGTGGAAAGAGTTACAAGATCGGTACAAAATCAATGAGGAAGAAGATCGATGGCTGCAGAATATATACAAATTAAAAGATCATTGGGTTTCTGCATATCTGAAAGACACTTTTTTTGCCAGCATGAAGTCAAGTCAGCGTAGTGAAAGCATAAATGCATTCTTTGATTCATATGTAAATGCACAAACTCAATTGAATGCATTCATTCAGCAATATGATAAGGCTGTCGCAACTCGTCGGGAGACAGAAGCTCGTGAAGACTTCATGAATATTAATACAAAGCCTCTAAACTATATTTCGCACCCAATAGAGATACAAGCTGGAATGCTCTATACACGGGCTATTTTTGATCTTTTTGAACATGAGTTTAAATGTTGTATGTCATTGTCTCGTGATCAGATAAAGATGGATGGTTCTCTTTTCATATATAAAGTTGGTAAGTTTTCTGAAGATACTAGTAACTGAGAAGAAGTTAATTATGATCATAATGGGTTAAAGTTTTCATGTACATGTGCTATATTCGAGACAAGTGGAATTTTATGCAGTCATATTCTGAAGATTATGGTATGGAATGAACTACAAGCTATTCATGAGCAATACATATTGCATAGGTAGACAATCCATGCCAAACACCGCAATGTTGGAGTTAATACTATTATGTTGATGAGAGGCAGCCCATCTAATGAAAACCAATGGCATATTTTACATTCATGGGCCATACGAGCAAAGTTTAGCAGTGCATTGGAGATGACAACCACATCAAAGTCACTTCTACTAAAACTTGATTCAGCATTGGAAGCATTCATTAAGGAGGCTGAGAAAGAACTAAGTGAAAGGCAGAGTCATGAAGCTATAAAAGTTAGTCAATTTGCCAATACAACATCACTCTCTCAAACAATACAACAAATCCCACAAATTTCTGTTTATGACCGAAGTGGACCTGTAAAAACAAAAGGCCGTCCTAAGAAAGCAAGCAGATTTCAATCTGGGTTAGAGCAAGCACAAAAGAAAATGGAGTGGAAGAAACGACGTTGCGGAAATTGTAAGCAAAAGGGTCATTATAGGACAAGTTTTACTAATCCACCAGGTAATGATGTTATAGAAGAGGTAAAATATAAATATCGAATATTAATCCACATGTATATGTGAATTCTTAAATTACATCAGTTTTTAAATTGAATCTGATTGTAAATATATCATTTGTTTAATTTAGGGTAGCATAAAGGATGATGGATCCGATGGTGTGGACACTTAAACATGAATGTCATTGAAATCGATTGCTAGTAACTTTCTAAACTTTATATTTCATTTTTTAATAATTCTTACATTTTTTGTACATTCCTCATGTTTGAACTCTTTTTTGTAGGGGAGGATTCTAATCAACATTATATATCCAAAGCAAGACAAAGGATCGGGGAAAGGAAAAATTTCAATGTCTCAAGATTTTCTACAACTTAATATGGCAGGAGTTGGAATTTTTAAATTGTGATCCTTAATAGTAAATGTTGATTTTTATGCATTAAGATGTAGTGTACCTTGTTTTTTTAAACTATAGGGTTAATTGGTGTTTCAATTGGAATTTTTAAACCTTAGGGATAATTGGGTTAATTTGGTCTCTTTATACATATTTACAGTCTCAAACTGTAATATTTTTATATCGTGTGCGCATGTTTTTGTTGTTGTGTTGTTGATGCCACTGCGGTTTTTTTGGTTCATCGTTTCTTGGTTTATATCGAATCTATATCTTTTCCTAGAATCTGAAATATCATTGCATATGAAAATTACTGATAAGTACCAGAGCTATATCGTTTCTTGGTTCTTGCTTTCTTCTAGACCTCGTTGTTCTCGATTTGGATTAGTCGAAGGACTCAAATAATGTTGGAACTGTTCAACTCTATGTCTCAAAATTACTTCACACCAAAGGTGTTCTTATTGTGGACATGCACGTCTTTTTCTCCAAAATCAGTGTATTATTGTTTGCTTCAAATTTGCAGCTGTTGATGTGATCTGAAAAATATCTACTAGTTAAATTACGGTATGTGACATATCCTTCGGATTTGGTAAGATCACACGTATGCTACAAAAAAACCAATAATGATCTCTTCTACACGGGTTATATAACATTTATAGTAACTTTTATCTTCAGCGGAAAGCTTCAGTATCTAATTCCATGCTAAATTCAGCGTTAGTTAATGGATGATTCAGATAGGTACATTCCAAACCATCTTCTGTTCTTTGAAATTTCAGTTTTTTGATTTTCAACCAAATTGCTAGAAATATATTAGTTGTTAATGTTCTCGAGCTGGCTATTTGTATTTGCAGCTGTGATAAGGTCAACTGGGTTTGAGTACCTCAAAGAGAATTGTCCTTTGCTTCCGTCAGAACTGCTGAAGATTATCGCAGGGTGTGAAGAGGAGTGCAGCAGTGTGAAGAGGAGTGCAGCAGTGCTGAAGATTATGGGGAAATCTGCATCAAGGCCTGAATGCTGGTCGAAGCAAGGCATCTGGAGCGAGCTGTAGCATAATCGATGCAAACATAAATGTTGGCTGAAGCAAATATGAATCAAATATCAGGTTCTGTTCGTTTATGTTCTTGTGTGATTTTTTCCCTGTATGTATAAATGACAGGCTCCCAGAACTGTTCATGTATGTTTTTTGCTTGAGAAACATAATGTCAAGAAGTGTGGTTTCTAAAGTTTTCAGATAATGGGAAATATCTAGCATCATATTACAGTCATAAATGTGTTGTTGTGTGGGATGCAACTTTTTCTAGTACGCTTTTGTTCGCATCATTTTCCAGTACCTTCCTTTGATTACAATGAGAAAGAAAATAAGATTGCTAGTTTAGATATATGCCTTTCAAAACTGTGGATTTCATCGTCCTATTGAACAAATGCCTTACACTCTGAATGTTGGGTGGTTGAGTTGTTTGCATTTGTGGAGGATGTCAGGGTTGTGTTACATCAAAGCAATATTCATTAAGAACATATTGTCGTAGGATTGTAGCATATTGTTGTTTGCTACTGGATTCAGGCAGTTAACTATGTATTTACAATCATGTGTACTTTCAGAGGAAGAAAGATCGCCAGCGTGACCTTGATCAAGTTGCTGGACGAATTAAAATTGAAGCTTGAGTTGTCTTGGGCATATCCTGGTCTTCTACCATGCTTGTGAAACTTAGCGGTCATAAGTTTGTTTCGGCAATTTTGACATGATATTATTTCTTATATTTTATTACTCTTTCATATCTGCTTTCAAGTAGGTCTCGACTTTTGGAATTTTCATCTTCTTCCAACCATATTCATGTAACTTGTTTATTTATTGCATGCAACCTGGACTTTTAGTGTCTGCATTGTGGTTCGCTTGTTAATTGTACTGGAATTGCCTCAAGGTTTCTATGCAAGCTGAATTTATGTGGAATGCAATTCATTTTTCGCAATCTACGGTGGTCTTGATTTGTTATGTTATCTTTATGATTAAAATTGGTCCAGAATGTTGCTGACAAATGAAAGGAAAATTGGATTCTGTTATTGCATCCACCGAGCGCTGTCAGCGTTTTTTCAACATTTTTCGTTCTTATTTCCAATCATATTCTAGTGATAAATTTGTTGGTGTGTGGGAGGCAGTTTTTTTCTCTGGATTGTTGATAGGAAGTATGCTTTTGTTCATTGTTTCTTTTTGCATGTGGATAATTAATAAATACTGGTTTACATGATGCAACCATGGTGGTCCATTTGTATTTCAATAGTTGGATTTCCATTTGTTTGGACAAATTCTCAGTCTAATAATGATAGTGCAATAGGGCATCCACATGTTATGATAAATCTAGACAAAAATCTTTTGAAAAGTTCTGCCATGCCAAAAGCCTGGTAAATCTCTACATTTATTCGCACAAAGTTGCATTGCGAAGTATAGTTGCAAGCCTGCAACTGCCGTTCAACACTGTTCCATTTGTATTTGTCTCTGCATAATTTCCAGTTGTAAAGACATGACACTCATTAACAGCAAAGAATTTCTATGAGATAATGCCATGCTAGGCAACAAGTTCATGCAAACACATTGTACAATTCATCTTATGTCTAGTTCTATCATATATGCTACAAAAACATAGTCGGAAGCGTTTCATAGTCTTATTACAGTGAGCCCCAAATCCATGAACTCTAATTGAATGAGTAGCTTGCTAATTAACGTAACTTCAGTCGAGGCAATTACTCATAGAGCACGAATATTATACACGCTAAGCTGCAGTCTGTTCAGCAACCATCAAGTCATCGTATAACTGGACATTGCTTCCAACGTAGCGGGGGCTTATGGAATACGTAGCTTGTTTATGAACGTAACTTCAGCCGAGGCGATTACTCATAGAGCGTGTCTGGAAGAAGTGATAGATACCCCTCAATTTCCTGCAAAAGGGAAGAAATATGTTGAGAAACAATTCAATAATCTTGATGTTCATCGGGCTAATGGCCGGCATTCTTTTGAAATGATGTGAACAAGAGTTACAATGGCTATTTTTTTTCCAAAATTCTTTAATCCTATTCTACTTGTTACCGGCATATCATCTTATCAAATTCTTAGCCATCTTACTATTATGCATGGACTTAATACAATTTTCATAAGGTCAGCAAAGGATCATATTCACTGCTCAGCAACGAGGGAGAATACCAAATATGAAGCAACATATTTAGCAATATAGACATTGTTCTAATATGCATAGCCATGCATATGCTCAACTTTATATTGAACGATAGGATCAGCATTACAATGTAGATAAAATGTAGATACAATAGGCAGGTCGAAGCATCGGAGTAGCAATACACATTTTTCGTACTCGAAAAAATATCGGCTTCGCATCAAATGCCTGCCAGCAGTTCCATGTGGACAAGCCATGGATCAGAGTTGATAGAATACAAAATCGAGTGACTAGAATTTGTATTGGCTGTGAAAAACAATTATTTCTTCATTTTCATGCTAGCCATATCAAAGCCATCACATACATGTCCCAATTTCAGCTCAACTGATTTAGAAATAAATCGATTGTTTTAATCTGACCACAAGGACTGTATATCAAAAACGATCTGTCAATTAGTAATAGATCTCCAAATAAACTTGACACAAGTACGATTAAAGAATAAATGACATATGGTTTCATTCTGAGTACCAAACAACACACATTTGTGAGTGAAGTAAACCTTTTTTTCAGAAGAACATTCTCAGTAATAAGTTTATTCTTTAGGAGAACAATTTTGATCTTTAAAGGTGCATGTACCAATCATATCTTAATGCAGGAAAATTTCAACCATCTTTAGATCAGAAAAGAACATCCTTCATCGGCTACCTCTCGTCTCGTCGTACGAATCTGCTAGCCGCCGTCGGATCGTGGAATAAGAAAAAGAGGCGGTGATTTGGCCCTAAACTACACCCTTCGAGGAGACACGGCCGTGAGATCGGAAGAGGAAGACAGGACGGGGAGACGCGGAGGCGATGATTTGGCCATAGACTCCACCCTCCGAAGAGACGCGGCCGTGAGATCAGAAGAGGAAGACAGGACGGGGAGATGCGGCCGTGATCAAAAGAGCCAGAACTAAGGGTTGTTGTCTGGTTCGGAGACAGAATCAAGAGGAACCAATTTTGGGAGGAAGATAGAATGCGGCTGTTGTCCGGCGCTTCACGTGCGGAAGGACATGAATTAAGGGTTTAGAGTTTTGGTGGCCCTTAAGTTATGCGTTGGGTTTATTTACTAATAGGCGTAACATTTTGCAATTAACCCCTAAACGCAAGTTAAAGAAGCATTAGCCAATCATTTAATGTCACATCAGCTCCGGTGTAGGAAAATCCTACACGGGCTGCTCATCCCCCTTAAACTCATGTGTGTGTGTGTGTGTGTGTGTGTGTGTGTGTGTGTGTAAAGGGATCCTAAGGGGCCTCCTTAGATTTAATCTAAGGAGGCGCCCTCATTTCCCAACATCTCCCAAATTTTATTTGAATTTTTTTTCATGGGTTTGTTATTTACCTCATGGATGATCAACATACCAAATTTCAAGAGATTCTAAAACTTTTTGATCCCTCATCTACACCTTGCAACTTCATGTGTTTTTCAGCACGTTTTTGTTGAGTATTGATTCCCCGGATTTGGTTTTGGATGATGAGCAAACATAAATATAGTGAGCTAACTGTTTGTGAGCGCAGTTATGGAGATCGTCGCCAAAAGAATACGAACATCCAAAGCGACGTCTCAAGACTTCTCAATACGTGTGATCGTGTGCCTGAAGCTTCGTTGAAGCTCTAGGAGCAATATTGAAGTCAAGAAGAATGAAGATTGAAGCTTCGAAGATGGTTCGTCATGTATTATTTATTGTCTTCTAGCTTCATAGATTAGAATGTTAAGCCTTGAGTAGGACTTACATTATTATCTTCATTGCGCTCATATATTAGAGCTAGGATTATCATAGAAGCCATTAGAAACTTTCCCGAAGCCTATCGCTTCTTCCCTCAGCTTCTAGTGCATCTTAGTTGGTTCAAGTAGAAGTACTAACCGACTAGATGACGATCTAGTCGGTCGGCAACTCTTCATGAACCGACTAGATGTCCTTGCTCATTTCAGCTCTTTCACTGTTGATCAATTAGTCGGTCAAAGAATGTTCACCGATCGACTAGATGACAATCTAGTCGGTTAGGAATCCTTCTCAAACCGACTAGTTATCATTGCCTCTGTAAAGCCTGAGTTACTGTTTACAGTTAGTCGGTCCAAGAACATTCATCGACCGACTAGTTGTGAAACTAGTCGGTTGGAATTTGTTCTTAGACCGACTAGTGTAACTTGTATTCAGCTACTTGATTTCATCTCTTAGTCGGTCAAAGAACACTCACCGACCGACTAGTTGGCAAACTAGTCGGTTGGCAAGTCTTCTTAGACCGACTAGTTCATATTGTCTGTAAATCACTCTTTTGGCTGTCGAGCTGTTAGTTGGTTCATGTTGAATCACCGACCGACTAGTCGATGTACTAGTCGGTCAGTGATCCATCTTAGACCGACTAGTCTGGTTCAGAATAGAGCCGTTGGAGCTTTAATTGAAACGTTTTTCTCTCTCTCTTTCCTCTATCCTATATATACTTGGAGGGGTTCTTTCCTAGTATTCAAGGCTGCCATTTTAGAGGTTTAGAGATATCAAAGAGAAGCTATTCAACTCCATTCTAAAGCCTTCTCTTCCTCACAAGAATCTCTCCCTCAACTCTTTGAGCCATATTCCTCAAGAGAGATTCTCTCCATTGTGAGCCTTCCAAGCCAAGAGCTTGATCCAAAGTCACCATCCTCCATCCTAGCCTTCGATCGCTGATCTTATTGGTGGAGCTTCGGTTTGGTGACATTCTCTCCTCAAAATACTTCTTGCCCTAATTTGGTAAGTTATACTCAAGGCATATGATTTTGTGGTAAGTGTTTCTTTATTTCATTTCAATTGATATTGCAATTGTGTCTCTCGGTTGTGAGAGAGTGTGTGATCCCGGGTTGTGGGAGTCACATGTTCATTGTGTATGATTTGGTCTTGTGAAGGTTTTTCACAAGAATTTCATAGTGCAAAATCGTGGGTTAGTGGTTTCTAACTCAAGTATCCAGAGGGGATCCGGGTGGTTGGGACGTAGGATCACCGGGAACAAGTCGCGGAGACTTGGGTGGATCTGAACCCGTTACATGTTTTGTTTACGTTTGATAATTCTTGTTGATTGTTGTTTATTCCGCATTGTCGTTTTTTTCTTGCACAATAATTAGGAATAACTATCTTGATTATTTTAAAGTACTATTCACCCCCCTCTAGTACATGTGCAGTAGCTTCACAGGGCACTACAATTGGTATCAGAGCCAGAGTTCAAAGCTACAGGGTCAAAGCTACACAATCTGATACCAACTACAATTGGTATCAGAGCCAAGGTTAAAGCTACAAGTTCAACGCTTTGACAAACAACGACTGCAACAATTTCAAGAATCGTGAAGGAGTTCTTCGGAGATGGAAGGACACTCCTCAATTGAGCCTCCTCACTTCAACGGTGCCAACTTTGGGCACTGGAAATGCCGGATGGAAACGTTCCTCCGGAGCGCTTCACTTTGGAGAGCTACATTGACGGAGTATGTCGAGCCCGCCGAACGAGACTCCACGAAGTGGACTACCGTGGAGGTCGTCGCGAAGATGAACAATGTCAAGGCAATGGATGCCTTGAAAAGTGCATTGGAGCCCGATGAATTCAACAAGATGTGCACATGTAAGAGTGCACATCAATTGTGGAATCAACTCATTACCCTACACGAGGGAACGAGCAGAGTGGAGAAAGCATGCTTGTGCTTCATAGCAAAGGAGCAACATGATCAAGAGACTGTTTCAGTTGAAAGCGATTCAACTGAAAGTGATGACGACAATGAAGAGGTAACAATCGATAATCTTAGAAGGGTAATTGAACTTCTATTTGATAAATATCAAAAGCTTATGCAAAAATATTGTGATGCTAGAGATAAGATTGCTAGTCTCACTAACACCTCTTCATGTAGCATCTCTAACAATGACACCATTGTTGAGACTCTCGCCATTGAGAAAGCAAGTTTTCTTACTCAAAATGGCATGTTGAGAAATGAGGTGGAGTCCCTCAGATCTCAACTTGATCGTGCTTCCATTATGGATAGCAACGATCTTGAGATTGAAAATCTTCAATCTCAAATCACTATTTTGGGCATTGAGAATGAGGATCTCAAATCCCAAGTGCACGAGCTCATCACACAAGCATTTAATGCACGCACCCCCTATAGTGAAGTAACTATAGATGTTGTGAGGTCATCCTCCGGTGCATCCACGAGTGGTGTCTATAACAACTTGGGTAGTTCTACTACCAAGGAAACCACGACTCCTATTCCTCCCTCCTTTGCAAAGAAACCCACCAAGGGTGGACATCAAAGGAAGGGACATGCTTACATGTACACCAATACATGTAGGAATGCATCCTCTCATGCTCGTACTCATGCTCGAGTACCTCCACATGCTTATGATCATCCTCATGCATACACACCTCATGTTCATCCACATATGTATGCAACACCACACCATGGATCATATGCCAATCATCATGCTTTAGCACATCATAATGTTCCTTACACATATCCTCATGCTCATGCTAGATCTCATGTTCCTAGGCCACATGCACCACATAGAAATCAACCTTTCGTGCATGCAACCACTAGGAAGAGGATACCCAAAATATACACTATTTGGGGTCCGAAGAACACTAGCATCCATGCTAAGAATATGTATGTGCAATCGTATATTAATGATATTATTTTGAATGATGATTATGTTGGGAAATCACGGTCCTCGTGGACTTGGTTTCCGAAGGGTTAGTCTTCATTGACCCTTCATTACTTGGTATCATAAGCTTAATTTCATTTTATGGGTACCAAAGCATTTGTGTTAAGAAGTTATTTCCATTGCATGTTTATTCGTAAATCATTGTGCTTATGATTGTCATGTCTAAAATATTTAATATTTTCATGCAACACATGCTTTGGTTCATGTTTATGTTCATGATTACATTAGGATATGGGTTACAATTATTTGAATTTAATATATTAAATTTGTTGCCTAACCCATAGGATCCAAAAGGATTTTTGGATACCAAAATGATGTTTTCTAGGTTCAATCCACCATGGGATACCAACCCTACCAACTCATTTATTTGCAAAGAAATCTCATTCAAATGGAGTTGATGGTGCTTGAGAGATGCACCAAAGTAGGGGGAGCTTAATGTTGTAAGTATATTCTTACTTGTGATATACATTTGGTATCCATGTGTGCTGAATGCATCCATTGTTAGAATATTTACATTGGTATCATTTTGTTTCAATTAGTATGCTAGAATTGTGTATGCCATAGTTTTATGATGTTCTATCTATTTTTGGCATAACACGTTTGCATGTTACGTTTGGTATCAATTTGCTACTTTTGGTATTCACATTGGATTTATTTGTCTTTGATATTGACTTTCGTCGTTCGATGATTTTATGAATTAAATAGAGGCTTTTATGAAAACATAGAATTGTTTTCCATGCATTATTTAACTAAGAATGTTGATATTGGAGAGTATGTTCCATAACTCAATAAGTGAAATTAATTTGAGTTTTGGGTGATTTCGTCTTTCGATTTTCGACTATGGTCACGTTGGCACGCCTTGATTTTCTTTGGTATTTTACATTGGTGTCATTTGGACTGTGGTCGTATTCTTAGACTCTCATGCTTTTACTTTTAGCCATTGTAATCTTGTCGTTGTTCTCCTTCTGCTCTTTTTGCTAATGCCAAAGGGGGAGAGAAGTAATAATGACAATGTGCTAATTGATAATTCAAAGCAATTTACCATGAATCTAATTTGAAATGTTAGATTCAGGGGGAGTGAAGATATAAAAATGGATTTAGATCCTATATGTCAATAATTGGTTCATATTTCATATCTTCCTCATCTGCTTGATGCGTATGATTAATATTTAATACGAGACTAACGTGTCATCAATGCAGGGGGAGTAAGTAAATTTCATTTGAATCAGTATTATTGATTATTATTTATGTTGGTTTGTCATCACCAAAAAGGGGGAGAATGTTGAGTATTGATTCCCCGGATTTGGTTTTGGATGATGAGCAAACATAAATATAGTGAACTAACTGTTTGTGAGCGCAGTAATGGAGATCGTCGCCAAAAGAATACGAACATCCAAAGTGATGTCTCAAGACTTCTCAATACGCATGATCGTGTGCCTGAAGCTTCGTTGAAGCTCTAGAAGCAATATTGAAGTCAAGAAGAATGAAGATTGAAGCTACGAAGACGGTTCGTCATGTATTATTTATTGTCTTCTAGCTTCATAGATTAGAATGTTAAGCTTTGAGTAGGACTTACATTATTATCTTCATTTAGCTCATATCTTAGAGCTAGGCTTATCATAGAAGCCATTAGAAACTTTCCCGAAGCCTATCACTTCTTCCCTCGGCTTCTAGTGCATCTTAGTTGGTTCAAGTAGAAGTACCAACCGACTAGATGACGATCTAGTCGGTCGGCAACTCTTCATGAACCAACTAGATGTCCTTGCTCATTTCAGCTCTTTCACTGTTGATCAATTAGTCGGTCAAAGAAGGTTCACCGACCGACTAGATGACGATCTAGTCGGTTAGGAATCCTTCTCAGACCGACTAGTTATCATTGCCTCTGTACAGCCTGAGTTACTGTTTACAGTTAGTCGGTCCAAGAACATTCATCGACCGACTAGTTATGAAACTAGTCGGTTGGAATTTGTTCTTAGACCAACTAGTGTAACTTGTATTCAGCTACTTGATTTCATCTCTTAGTCGGTCAAAGAACACTCATCGACCGACTAGTTGGCAAACTAGTCGGTTGGCAAGTCTTCTTAGACCGACTAGTTCATATTGCCTGGAAATCACTCTTTTGGCTGTCGAGCTGTTAGTCGGTTCATGTTGAATCACCGACCGACTAGTTGATGAACTAGTCGGTCAGTGATCCTTCTTAGACCGACTAGTCTGGTTCAGAATAGAGCCGTTGGAGCTTTAATTGAAACGTTTTTCTCTCTCTCTTTCCTCTATCCTATATATACTTGGACGGGTTCTTTCCTAGTATTCAAGGCTGCCATTTTAGAGGTTTAGAGATATCAAAGAGAAGCTATTCAACTCCATTCTAAAGCTTTCTCTTCCTCATAAGAATCTCTCCCGTAACTCTTTGAGCCATATTCCTCAAGAGAGATTCTCTCCATTGTGAGCCTTCCAGGCCAAGAGCTTGATTCAAAGTCACCATCCTCCATCCTAGCCTTCAATCGCTGATCTTATTGGTGGAGCTTCGGTTTGGTGACATTCTCTCCTCAAAATCCTTCTTGCCCTAATTTGGTAAGTTATACTCAAGGCATAGGATTTTGTGGTAAGTGTTTCTTTATTTCATTTCAATTGATATTGCAATTGTGTCTCTCGGTTATGAGAGAGTGTGTGATCCCGGGTTGTGGGAGTCACATGTTCATTGTGTATGATTTGGTCTTGTGAAGGTTTTTCACAAGAATTTCATAGTGCAAAATCGTGGGTTAGTGGTTTCTAACTCAAGTATCCGGAGGGGATCCTGGTGGTTAGGACGTAGGATCACCGGGAACAAGTCGGGGAGACTTGGGTGGATCCGAACCCGTTACATGTTTTGTTTACGTTTGATAATTCTTGTTGATTGTTGTTTATTACGCATTGTCGGTTTTTTCTTGCACAATAATTAGGAATAACTGTCTTGATTATTTTAAAGTACTATTCACCCCCCTCTAGTACATGTGCAGTAGCTTCACAGGGCACTACAGTTTTCAGACCATTGAAGTTGTAGGTGGTAGATGGAGGCTCAAAAAGAATTGGAGTACCTTGAAATTTTGTATGTTGACCATCCATGATATGAACAACAATTCCATGAAAAAGAATTTCGAAAAAAAATGTGGGAAATGGAGGGAAATGGTGGCGCCTCCTTGGGTTTAATCTAAGGAGGCACCCTTGATCCCCTTTTCCATATATATATATATATATATATATATATATATATATATATATATATATATATATATATATATATATATATATCTATATTATAAAACAGGGATGTTATCAAGAGAAATTGGATTAGAGTTTTTGTATAAGAGAAATTGTTTATGTTTAGATTTGTATTAAGTGTGTTGTTTATAAGAGAAATGTATAAGAGATTTTGGTTAAGAGAAAATGGATAAGAGATTTTGGTTATGTGTAATTGGGTGTGTTGTTATGTGTAATTGGGTGTGTTGTTTATAGATTTGAGAAATTGAGATATGAGAAATTGAGATTTGTATATAAATTTGAAATCAAAATTTCAAAATTTTGTTTTACCTAGCTACCATTGGGAGGGAAACAGATTTGATCACATCAACGCTGAGGGGGAAATTTTTTTGATCACATCACATTTCTCCTTATTTTTTGTTTACGACGTATTATTTTTGCGCGCCAAGAGGAAGCAGCTCATCTTCTACCTCCTCCAGCATCGCCATCATCTACCTCCAGCATCCTACGTCCTCAAGGGAGAGCTAGCACCCTCTTCTACCTCCAGCATCGCCATCATCTTCTACCTCCTCGAGCGCACTCTTCTACCTACCCTCTTCTACCTCAGATCACGGGAGAGGAAGACCATCAAGCAAGCACATCAAGAATTTTCTTCTTTTAATTTACACATCAAGCAGAGCAAGCACATCAAGCACATCAAGCAGATCAAGCAGCTGTTTGAGCTTCATCACGGGAGAGCTCAAGCACCCTCTTGGTGAGCTTTGTGGGTTTGAGGGCTTCATCACGTCCTTTGTGAATTGGTGAGCTTTGTGAACTTTGCCTATTTTCTATTTCATGTTTCCTGTTTTCATGTTTCCTGTGATCAAAAAACAAATAGGAAAAAATTTTTGATTTCAATTTTCCCACCCAAATAGGAATCATATAAACATTTTTGATATGGTTGTCTGCAATTTCATATCAAAAAAATTTGACCTTGGATAATCAAATATAAACTTGGATAATAGAAGCAATGCTAGAAATTTATGTTAGATACAATGCTAGAAACATTGCAGGATGAAGCTATAAACTTATGTTTATGTTTCAAAAATTTATGTTAAGCTATAAATTTATGTTTCAAAAATGCTAGAAACATTGCATGATGAAGCTATAAACTTGGATAATCAAAGGCATAAATTTATGTTTCTAGCATTGCTTCTATGATCTGCAATGTTTCAAAAAATTTGAACTTGGATAATCAAATTTATGTTTATATAAAGAGAGGTTGTCTGCAATTTATTTGATTTCTATTATCCAAGTTTATGTTTCCTGTGACCAAGTTTTTTGATAAACATTGTGATAAACAGAGCTTCAAAAATTTATATAAAGGCCTGTTGTGAGGTTGTCTGCAATGTTTGAAGCAAGTTTGAAAATTTTTTGCAGACACAATGTTTGAAGCAATGTGTCCTATAAATTATGGTTGTCTAAACCATGACACAGACTATAGATATGTGTCCTGTAAATTATGTTAAGCCCAGTAGCTATTTCAATTTACTCTTCTACCTAAATTTCAGTGTCCTGTCAATGTTGATTATGAGTTTGATATTGGAATTATCCATTAGCTATGTGAGTTTGATATTAACAAGATAATAGAAGCAATGTGAGTTTGATATTGGTTATCACTTTTGAGAATGGTATCAAATTTCAGAGATTGTTTGCTCACTGAAAACTGATTGTCCTGAGAATGGTATCAAATTTTGAATGAACAAAGTTTGAGAGCTAGCACATTCTCATTAGCTCAAATCAATACATTCAAATTTCAGAGATTGTCCTGAGAATGATATCAAATTTTGAAAGCTGAAACTTAGTTCAAATCAGTACATTCTCATTAGCAAGCTCTCAAACTGCCTATGATATCAAATTGAATGAATGATATCAAATGGACTGATACCAAATTTGAATGAATGTTATTGATATCATTCATTCAAATTAGAAAAGTTCTCAAACAGGTTTGTGAGTTTGATATTGATATATCTATTTTTTTGATTGGTTATCAATTTTGAGAATTGACTGAAATTTGCATTTCAAAGATTGTTTGCATTTCAGAGATTGGTATTTCAGTCCATTTCAATGAATGATATCAAATTTAAGTCCATTCTCCAATTTCTGTCAATATCAAATTTCAATGAATGATATCAAATTGCAAATTTAGAAGATCTATTTTTTTCAGCCATATACAATTTTTGAGATTAACTCATAGGAATGGATGATATCATTGGTGAGAATTCATTGATAGTTGCAAAAAAACCTGGAATGGATGAGATTATATAATTGAAACATGGAGCTTGTTAAAACAATGCAACTTGGACAAACTCACATAGCTAATCTCACATTGCTAAAACATAGAATGCAAAAAAAACCTGGAATGGATGAGATTATATCCATTCATTTGACAAACTTGGATGAGATATGGAAGCACATTGCTAATGGATAAACTCACAGATTATATCCATTCCAGATTATATCCATTCATTCCAGGATAATAGAAGCACATGGACAAACTTGGAATGGATGAGATAAACTTGGATAATAGAAGCACATGGATAAACTTGGATAATAGAAGCAATGCTAGAAACAAACTTGGAATGGATGAGATAAACTGAGATGAACTTGGTTATATCCATTCATTCCAGGATATAATATCAGTTTTTTATTGGTTATATAACCAATCATTGTTTCTAGCATTGCTAATGGATAAACTTGGATAATCTCATATATTCTCTCTATTCCAAATTATATCCATTCATTCCAGGATAATAGAAGCACATGGACAAACTTGGACAAACTTGGACAAACTCACATTGCTAAAACATGGAGCTAGCACATGGACAAAGTTTCAGCTAATTGAACAAATTTTCTCAAATAATGTTGAGAATGCATATCCATTCATTCTAAGGATATGCTTCAAATAATGTCCTGAGAATGAATGCATATCCATTCATTTGACTGCATATCCTATTGAACCAATTCAAATAAGTTTACATCAATGAATTTCATTCTCAATAGGGTATGCATTACTGTAATTTGAATGAATGCATTCAATAGGGTATGCATACCCTATCCCATGAATGCATTCAATAGGGTATGCGTACTCAATAGGGTATGCATTCAAATTGCAGTATGTTGACTTAGAATGAAATTGAGAATGAAATTCAAATAAGTGAAGGGATAGGGTATGAAATTCAAATGAGCTTGAATAGGAGAATGGATGAGCTTGGATGAAGCTTGAGAATGTAAAACTGAGTTTGTATTTAACCAATTAATTTTCTCAGTTTTGCATTATGTATTTAAACAACTTTCTCAATTCTCTCAATTCTCTCCACTGCAAACTGAGTTATAATTCACTCAATTCTCTCAATTCTCAATGTATTTTGGCATTTTTCTCATGTTAGCCATTTTCTTTTGGTATTTTCAGATTTTTGCAAGGTGGAGGGTCTTCTGGGTGTGTTATATGAAGATCAAAATTTCAAGTTTCAGTGTTATTTACCTCAGGACACTTCAAATTTTTAACATACCCTTTGGTGCTTTGAACAGTTAACTGGGATATTCATAAGTTCAAGTTTCAATTCATCCAACATCAGGTGATTTGAACAGTCCATACTCTTGGTGTGTTATTATATAGCTTGCAGCCTCTTCATCAGTTTATATGCATGGGGCTCAATTTTTGATTCAGTGTTATGTAAACTTCATTGTTATGTAAATATCAAAAATACTCAACTGGTATATTCAGTGTTATTTAAAGTGTCCTGAGGATTTAAATTTTACAGTGTTATATTTGATTCTTAAGTGTAAGAGATAAATTTTGGGTTTGAATTTTTGATACAGTTTTATGTTTGATTCTCAAGTGTTATGTTTGAATTTTTGAGTTATGACTGTGAATATACAATTTTTGAGTTATGTTTGGAATGTGAAATATACAATTTTTGGAATGTGAATATACAATTTTTGCAATCTACAATTTTTTGAGTTATTAGTTATGTAGAAATATACAATTTTTTGAGTTATGAGTTATGTAGAAATTTTTTGAGTTATGAGTTATGAGTTATGAGTTATACAATGTTTGAGTTTTGAATTTACGTTTGAATTTTAAGTTGGATGTTTGAACATATTCATGCATATAAACTGATGATATTTGGTTTGAAGTTTATATGCATGGGAAATTTTTTGAATATATGTTCAAACTTCCCAGTTCTGAATATTTGGTTATATTTCAAACTGGGAAGTTTGAATATTCCGTAATTAAGTTTGAAGTTTGACCATATTCATGCATATAAACTCAATTTGCATATTCATATTTGGTTTGAAGTTTTAATATGCAATTGCCAAACTGGGAAATGCAAGTTTGACTATGAATTTGGTAATAGGAATATGCAATATGGAGGAATAAAAATCATTCATATGAATATACAAGTTTGAAGATATGAATGTGCAACTTCAGATTGGGTCCAATTGAATATGCAAGTTCTGAATAAGTTTGAAGAATATGCAATTTGCATATTCAACCTGAATTTGGTTATAGGTAATCTGAAGTCAGAACTTGCATATTCAAACTTAAAAATATTCCTCCAATTGAATATTTGGTCAAACTGGGAAATATTGAGAACTTTCATATTCAAACTTCACAATTATGACAGGACCCAATTCAATATTCATATTCAAAATATCTTCAAACTTAAAATATTCAAACTGGGATAATTGATTAGCATTCCTTTGGGTGTAATTTTCATTTGGGTGTAATTTTCAGAGTAGTTTGAATAGGAATTTTGAGAATGGATGAGCTTGAATAGGAGATAATGAATTGAATAGGAAATTGAGTTTAACAGGACCTTTGTTTTGTACTCAGTGTGTTATTTGTTTTGTACTCATGTTGTCACTCAATTACTCAATTTGTTCATATGTTTTGTACTATGTGATCTTTTTGAGTTTAAAAGAATTATTTTGCATGAAATTTGATGATATAAGAAAAATGTTTGAATGATTGAAAAAAATTGATAAAGTTATTTTGAATGAGAAAAACCTTTGAATGTTGTCTAAAAAATGTTTTACTTAAGGCTAAAAACTGTTTGAATGCGAAAATTTGAAATATGTATTTGAAGAATGTGTGAATTTGGAGAATGTGTGAATTTAAATATGTCTTTGAACCATGAACAACTCAGTTTTTAGTAGAGAATGTATTTGAGCATAATGTATTTGAACCATGACAAACTTATTTTTAAACAATGCTCTCAATTCTCTCCACCTCACAAACTGAGTTATTATGTATTTGGTTATAATTGAATAGGAATTTTGAGAATGGATGAGCTTAACAGGACATGAGCTTGCAATTGAGAGGAAGTGATGAAGCTCAATCATATTGGTTATTCATTCTACTTTATCATATTGGTTATTCAGTCTACTTTATCATTGTAATTTTGGTTCTGGTTCCGCAAAAAGTAAATTTATTTCAATGGAGTGTTGATCAAGCTTTAATATGTTGTCATTTTGAATTTTTTACTCCATTTCTCAATGGAGTATTGATCCATCTTGATAACATCCCTATAAATTGAATTTTTTGGGATTCTTTTTTTAGTTTAGCTGTTTATGTTTTGATTGAAAAGATGCAGATTGTGAGTGCTGATTCGGGTTCAATATTACATATTTAACCCCCCATTTAGCCCTATTTTGTGCTCATGCGATGCTAGATTTATCTCTAATTCATACGTATTTTCTACACATTTATTTATTAGAGAAAACACACTATTTGAGCACAAAACAGCAAATAATGAAGTATTTCTGCATTTATTATATTTTTATTAGCACCGTCTCGATCTCACGATTCCAACGACTATTTATTTGTATTTTTCTGAGATCTGTGCTAATTACTGTGAATTTTTGAATGCAGAATACCAATTAAATGGAGAAATACGCAATTAAATACTTATATACGGTCGACGCACGGGTTTTGGCGACCACGTGGCGAACATCGAGCGGCTGGCCGCTTCATCCTACGGCGCTCGCAAAAAGAGCCACGCGGCAAAACGGTCACCGCCCGATTTCGATCGAGCGGCCCGTATCGAACTCGAAGCGCAGATCAGGGGGGTCGACGTGGTCTATTGAGAGGCGTTGGATGCACATCCAACGGACGACGGAGGCTTAGAACGCAGCCTCAACGAAGCGGTAAATTAAGGGCGACGTGGCGGCGTTTGCACCATCGGATTCGAATCCAACGGGCACGAGCTGCTCTCAGCAGAGCGACGACGCGGCATCGTCTGGGCCATCCGATGGAGATCTAACGGCCTACGTTGATCCCGCAACTCGTAAGCGGAGGGGACACGCGGCAGCACAACATTGAATCCCGCTCTCGAATGGACGGACGGATGCGATCCTGAGGGCTGAGCGATAGCTGAAACGTAGCTGGGCGACGTGGCCTTATCTTCTCCGTTGCTCCGAGATCAAGCGGTGGAGATCGCTCCCGCCTGAAGAAGCGGATCTATCGACGCGGCGCTATTGCATCCGTGGATCTACGATCGGACGGACGTGGTTCATCCAGACTTGGGTTCGGTTTCAGCGAAGCGTTGCGGATCCGATTTCGAGTGCCACGTGTCGACACGAGACGCAATCCCGCTTTGATCAACGGTCGGAATTTGATCCGATCAGGATGAGTGGCCGAGATGAATGCGGGCGCGAAATTAGAGCGGGTTTAGACCCGTTAAGCCTATTTAAACCCGCAATGATTTATATTTAAGCGTATTTAGGGTTTTTGGGCGTATTCAAGCAGTTAAGGGGCGTATTGGAGTCTCTAGGAGCCGTATTTTCTTCTGCAAAAATTCTGTAAAATTCCAGAGCCTAGTTTCTAATTTCCAGAGAGTTTTGAAGACTTTTCAGAGAGATTTGGTGATATTCTCTTCAACTTTAGCTTGTATTTGGGTGTATTAGCTTGTATTTTGCCTCTAAACTTCCGTATTTTGCTATGAAACTTATGAATTTGAATCTGAAAATTGTGTATTTCTGCACCATGAGTAGCTAAATATTTTATGTGCATGGTATGGATTAATTAGGTGATGTGAATCGTATTCTTTGGTTGTGTTATTGCGCTTAATCGTTGTATTTGCTAAAGTTTTAATCGTCGCTCTTAAATCTACTATTTCGTATTCCAAAAGAATTGTTCTAGTAGATGATCACCCCACAAGGGTGAGATTTGATCTCTCCAAAAGAGAGCTTCATACTTCGTATATACGTTTACAACTTTAGCGATATTCTATTAGAATTGATGCGTTAACTCCCAAAAGGATATCTTCCGACGATTCGCTCCCAAAAGGAGGTTTCGTTGTGTTATACTTGATCAACCAAAGCTTACGATTCGCTGATCCTAATGAACCCATGCCATGTACATGCCTTTTTATATCTATTTTTCACGAATTAGAGTTCGTCGTTTGCTTTGATCACACGTGACAATTCCATCACCACACTTTTCATACCACCTTCACCATCACTATTAAAGTGCTTAGATTTTATTCGTAGTTACTCTATTTGATTTAGATTTGTGGTTTCAACAGATTCTCCCGAGGATTCGACATCTGGACTCCCAGATTTACTACTTGAACGGACTCTTGCGCTTGAGAGAAGCACCTTTCGGAGCCCACCAAGTAACTTGGTGGGACCGAAAAGGTGCTCTCTCTCAAGCGCAAGAGTCCGTTCAAGTAGTAAAACCTGGGAGTCCAGGTGTCGAATCCACGGGAAGAAATCTGTTGCAACCACAATTCAAATCAAATAGAAAGCCAACGAAGAGAAACTAAACACTTCACAAATGATGACGGTGATGGTGATGTGAACACGTGAACGATATGAACAAAGAAAAATACGTGAGAACAAATATCTATAACAAGTGTGCACATGGTATGGGTTCGCTAGGGTTAACGATTCGTATTAATTTGGTTGATAGGTATAACGCAATGAATTCTCCTTTTGGGAGCAATTCATCGGAAAATACACAAGATAACTCAATGAATTCTCCTTTTGGGAGCAACTCATCGGAAGATGCCCTTTTGGGGGTTCAAGCAAAATATTCAATAAGATCGTCGCTAAGATTATAATACGATATGAAACTCTCTTTTGGAGAGATCAAAACTACGGTATGAAACTCCCTTTTGGGGAGATCAAAACTCACCCTTTTGGGGCGATCATCAACTAAATTAATTCTTTTGGAATCTAAAATAGTCGATTTACGAACAACGATTACAATTTTAGCGGCGTTAAACGATTTAGCACGAGGAATTTTAACCAAATAAACACAAATAATATCACCTAACTACTCCATACCAAGCACAACAGAGATTTAGCTACACATCATGCGAAAATAAACAAGTTTCATAACAAAATACTTCAAGTTCATAGCAAAATACGCTAGAATACACCAAAATAAGGAGTTTAAGTTAAGAATTCATCACCAAATATCCTTGAAAATACTTCAAAACTCTCTGGAAATAAGAAAATAGCCTCTGGAATTTTACAGAATTTTTCAGGGGGAGAATACGGCTTCTAGAGCCTCCAATACGCCCAAAATACGCCCCCAAACTGCTTGAATACGCCCAAAAACCCTAAATACGCTTAAATATAAATCATTGCGGGTTTAAATAGGCTTAACGGGTCTAAACCCGCTCTAATTTCGCGCCCGCATTCATCTCGGCCACTCATCCTGATCGGATCAAATTCCGACCGTTGATCAAAGCGGGATTGCGTCTCGTGTCGACACGTGGCACTCGAAATCGGATCCGCAACGCTTCGCTGAAACCGAACCCAAGTCTGGATGAACCACGTCCATCCGATCGTAGATCCACGGATGCAATAGCGCCGCGTCGACAGATCCGCTTCTTCAGGCGGGAGCGATCTCCACCGCTTGATCTCGGAGCAACGGAGAAGATAAGGCCACGTCGCCCAGCTACGTTTCAGCTATCGCTCAGCCCTCAGGATCGCATCCGTCCGTCCATTCGAGAGCGGGATTCAATGTTGTGCTGCCACGTGTCCCCTCCGCTTACGAGTTGCGGGACCAACGTAGGCCGTTAGATCTCCATCGGATGGCCCAGACGATGCCGTGTCGTCGCTCTGCTGAGAGCAGCTCGTGCCCGTTGGATTCGAATCCGATGGTGCAAACGCCGCCACGTCACCCTTAATTTACCGCTTCGCTGAGGCTGCGTTCTAAGCCTCCGTCGTCCGTTGGATGTGCATCCAACGCCTCTCAATAGACCACGTCGACCCCCCTAATCTGCGCTTCGAGTTCGATACGGGCCGCTCGATCGAAATCGGGCGGTGACCGTTTTGCCGCGTGGCTCTTTTTGCGAGCGCCGTAGGATGAAGCGGCCAGCCGCTCGATGTTCGCCACGTGGTCGCCAAAACCCATGCGTCGACCGTATATAAGTATTTAATTGCGTATTTCTCCATTTAATTGGTATTCTGCATTCAAAAATTCACAGTAATTAGCACAGATCTCAGAAAAATACAAATAAATAGTCGTTGGAATCGTGAGATCGAGAAGGTGCTAATAAAAATATAATAAATGCAGAAATACTTCATTATTTGCTGTTTTGTGCTCAAATAGTGTGTTTTCTCTAATAAATAAATGTGTAGAAAATACGTATGAATTAGAGATAAATCTAGCATCACATGAGCACAAAATAGGGCTAAATGGGGGGTTAAATATGTAATATTGAACCCGAATCACACCCCCCAACTAGCGATTTGCTAGTCTCTAGCAAAAATAGCGATAAATACGGACGATCAATAAAACAATAAGTTCTTTCAAATTGCTTATGGCCTGGCTCAATAATACGCATTCCATCATGGTCTTGGCCATCAATATACACATCCATGAACAAAATCAATCTCACGATATTTTCTCTAATTTAATTTGAATAAAAATCATACAAGCATCGTTTTGCGCAAGCGAAAGTATAGCACGTCGTTATATCCTAGTTTTCTTGTTTCCAAGGAATTGGCCTATCAAAAAGAATTATTCAAGACATGGGTATTGAAGTTGCTTAGTATATTCACTATTTCTTTTCTTTTATTCGTTCCGCATAACGCGCATCAAGCTACATTCGCAGAAAAAGGTATAACTTGGATCGCTCCATCAAATGAGTGAGTTTCCTGTCAATGGCTCCCAAATCAGACGATAATAGGGCATTAGGCCAAGAAGGACCCCTCGGACTGTACTACTCGAGCCAACCAAGTTATTTATTAGTGACATACTCATTCATTCATTTTTCATCATTCATTTTTCATTCTTTTCATTCAAAATTTTTTCTTTTCTTTTCTTTTCTTTTCTTTGTAAGCAACTCAACACCCATATTTTCAAGCATAAACATTAACGACCATAGCCAAATTCCTCGTCAACTTGAAAACTATTCTAATGAATCGTGTATACTTAAGCTTTTTCATCACATTAGCATGCATGAAATATATTCAAACTATTTCGAGATATTAATCATGGAAATTGAAAATTTTCAGGTATAGCATATTAACGGCAATTCCATGAAGGAAAAATAATTAATCAAGCCAAAAAAAATTTTTTTCAGAACTCAATTAATGCGTAATCTTCCGTATTAGAGGCATATGAAAGAGTTTTAAATGATGAGATTTGGTGATTTATTCTTCTCAAAAAAAAATCCTAAGGCCTCATACACACCCCCCAACTAAAGATGGACATTGTCCTCAATGTCGAAAGGGGTACGAGTTTATTCACGCAAGCAATCTAGAAAGCATATAAAAACTACACTATTGGAAAGAACACACCGTGATCAAATGGCGGATCTCGAATCTTTGATGGTGGAGGAAGTTGTTCAATTTGCTCCTTGCGCTCCTCGGCGATTATTCTTCCTCCAAAAACTAAACTGGATCCCAGCAACGTGACTCCCAGCATCTCTATAAGATGTCCACCTATATCCTGCAAGAGATGAGTCACGTCAATCCATTTTAGTTTAAAATTCTTCGAAATAAAATTATTCCAAATGTAGTCATCAAAATGAGTGAAAGAAATTAAAATAAGTTGACGACTACTCCCTGAAAGATTTGCACTACTCTCTGTACGATGCTCGATCAATGGGGAGAGGGGTAAATGATTTTGGGACAAAACTGGAAGAGGGCATGGTTCTGACTCCATGGCGATAATCTCAAAACCCTTTTCCCTAGCTGTCTCCTCCTCTCGTTCATCCAAAATTGCTAGCTCGTCCTCTCTTTTGCACACACTTTCTGCCATGTATATATTTTTATTCGTGTCATCAACGTGACATGGCTCGCTCGATATTCCTGCAATAGAAGATAAACTCGTATTAGAATCTTGAAATTGAGTTTCAAAAGCCTTACTTTCTTCTAAGCAAGTGGCAATCCAATTAAGATCTTCAATAGATTTTTGAATCTGCCGACTCCGAGCGAGGAAATTCTCTTGGAATTGATGGGATGTGGCCTCCTGTGTCTGAATAGTCTGGTAAGCTTCCTCTTTCAAGTATTGCAAAGGTACGTCTACGCTTTGCTCTTCTTGATCGAGGCACGAAGGCTCCGTTGAATCGCTCTCTGAAGTCTCTTCCACGGTTTCTTCGTTTTCTTGCAGAGACTCCATGCATTCCCACGCCACTGTCGGCGTCATGCCTCCCAATAATTCCTGCAGCTGCGGTTGTAGTCCATCTAGGAAGAACGCCATAAGCTCTTCATTTGTGTACCCATGCTGCGGATAGCTCGATATAATGTCTGTGAACCTCCTCCAGGCCTGAAAGAAAGTTTCACAGTCAGTTTGATTAAAATTTACAATTTTGAGCTTCTCCATTCTATGTTTGTGTGCATTAGCATATTTAGCATCATACAGGTTGTTTGTGCAATAGAAGTTCATGAATTCCATTTTTTTAACAATTAAAATAAAATAAAAAAAACATTTATGTACAGTAAAGTGGAAAGATCTCACCGAAGGTCCTCTAAATGAAATAAACCGTAGTCACAAACCATTCCTCCCCGGCAACGGCGCCAAAAACTTGGTGGCTCCGAAAAGGTGCTCTCTCTCAAGTGCAAGAGTCCGTACAAGTAGTAAAACCTGGGAGTCCAGGTGTCGAATCCACGGGAAGAAATCTGTTGCAACCACAATTTAAATCAAATAGAAATCTATCGGAAAGAAACTAAACACTTCAACAATGATGGTGATGGTGTGAAAATGTGTGATGGTGATGTGCGAAACAAAGAAATTCGTGTATGAAAATACCTATAAAAAGTTTGCACATGGTATGGGTTCGTTAGGATCAACGATTCGTATTAATTTGGTTGATGAATATATCACAATGAATTCTCTTTTTGAGAGCAAGTGCCTCTCAAGATGTGTAATTTATCCTAGGTGCATCACCAATTCAATGTTTCCAGGGTAATTTATCCTAGGTGCATCACCAATTCAATGAATTTTTATGTCAAAATCATGCCCATGTTTGATCTTCTGTTCAATGGACCTGATGCTCAATTTCCTTTTCAGGTCAAATATAGGAAAGACACTTAAATGCAGAGACAATAGAATAATGATATTAAAATCTTTTGGTTTCTTTTTTTAGTTGAGCTGTTTAGGTATTGATTGAAAAGATTATATCAAGTTGTGTTATACATGTTCCTAAATGCAGATTGTGAGTGCCTATCAAGATGGGGATATTTATCCTTTCATATTTTTATGTTTGAGAAATATAACAATGTTTCCAGGTTAATTTATACTATGTGCATCACCAATCCAATGGACATAAGGTTGAATTACCATTCATTATTTATGTATACTATTCAATGTTTATGTATAACCAAATGTTAGATATTCAATGTTTAAGATTATGTATAAGATGCTAACTAAGCCAATGGTGTAATGGGTGGCCTTGAGGCCTATATATATAGATAGATGGAATGATCTGTCACTGGTTGTAGACCCAACTCTGTGACTTAATACCAAAAATACATTTTGCATGCAATTATCATAATACACCCAATTCTTTTTGCCTGAGTACCATTGATAATGATTAGCAGATACAAACTATGAAAATACATTTTGCATGCAATTAGTATAATCCACTCAGGTTTATGACACATGGGTCAAAAATTATCATATGTATGTATGTAAAAGTTGGTCAAATTTGTAGGTGCCATTTGAAGATGGGGTGGCAGTGACTTTAAATCCATGCCCAATGTTTCAAATTTTTGTTTTACATCATGCTACTGAAAAGGAAAGTGAAGCTGAACTAGAAGTACAAAAACAATTAGCACAGATGTCTATCCTTCCATTGTCATCAGATGCAATTATTCATATAGTTTGAGAATACCACAAGTTGACAAGTATATTGGTAATCATATATTTCATAACCATGCTACTCTCTACTTCAGCCTGTATATTACATATCATTGTCTTGGGTACTCCTTGCTTAGAATTTGATAAGCTAGCTTCAAATCATTTTCATTCAGTTGTTTAATGGTGGGTGTTCCTCATTGATTTCTTTTTCAGATGATCTAGATGAACAAAATAAATGTCACATATCCAATATATAGAGTTTCTAATATAAAGAGTTTCTACTGAAAGAACTATTATCAGGAAGGTCAATCTGCATATAAAATCTAAATGCATTGTGTTACAACCTCATATTACATTGATGATGGAAAAAAGGGAAGGGCATCTGATGCTTTTCACAACAATGTATTATGGATACTGGGTGGGGACATAGGATTGTGATTGTATGATATGGGCAATGTCAGCATATGAAGTATGACAGTGTAAACATATTGTAGGAGATTGAAAAATGAGTGATGAAATAATAAGGACTTGCAAAATTACATAGAATCAAGACAAGGCTATTAATAATTTGAATCTCTTTCTTGAAGAAAGGATGTATAACTTTGACACTCTTTTTTCTCTTCTTCTTTTCTTTTCCCCATTTTCTGTATCCTAAACTAGATTTGGACCTATAAACTTTTTATAAAGCTCTCCCAGTTCCCTATCACCGTTAGCTATACCTTGGGCTCTTTTGACCTTCAAGTACTATATTTGATTATTTTGATTTTTTGGCAGTGGACAACACAATACTAAACAGCAAAATGGGCACTTCATAGTTCATACATGAATATATTGCATAAGGCTAATATTTACTATGTAATACCTAGAATATCACAAAGATCCAAATCCAAATTTTGTGCGCACTTTGCTATGTATATGAGTTGATCCAAATCCAAATTCTGGATTTCTTTGGTGAGTGAGTATTGCCTTAAATGTTGTATTTTTATCATATTCATATCATATTCATATTCATATAGGTTCTTTCATGTCTTACTTCTTATCATATTCATATAGGTTGATATTTGCAATAATGTGTAGCTAGCTCCTTACATATTCATGGAAGTATGTGTACGGAAGCTTTCAGTCCTTCAATTGAGAAAGTACATGTCTGATTCTTGAAAGACTTGAAAGAAAATAGAAACCTGTGAACTTTTATGAATGGTGAATTTTCTTTGGAATGATTCCCATGATTAATTTGCTTTGGAATGATTCCCATGATTGTTAATTTGCTTTGGAGGTAAATTAATTCCATATAGTCTTGAAAATCAATTTTCAGGTAAATTATTAAATTAATTTTCATAATTGTTCTCCCATTATTCCTAATTTGCTTCCATGATTGTTCTGGAATCAATTCCCATAATTAATTTGCTTTGGAATTTAATTAATTTGCTAATTAATTTACAAAGCAAATTAATTTTATTAAAGTCCTAAGACTCTATGGAATTAATTTGATTTGGAATTTAATTTGCTTCTGGAATCTAATTTGCAGGTAAATTCTCTAATTTGCTTTGGCATTAACTCCCTTTCATCATTGTTCTCCCATTTGCAGGTAAGATTGATATGCACTGGCCACTGGAAATTCTGATGGCACGGTCACCGCTTACTATGTAAGCTTTAAAACTTAAAAGAATTGTACATCAATTGACTTGGTTGCTTATCAGTTGAAAGGTAAGACTATGACATATATGTGTTCCTCAATTGAAAGGTAAGACGATTGACTTGGCAGCGTCGTGTTATCTCCTCAACTACGGCAGTCTTAGCACTGACAGACCTAACCATGTATTCAGTAAGCAAAGGTAAGTTCAACTTTCCCATAAAATTTGGTCAAGATGAAGTTGAATACACATCAGCGTATGATTGTTTGATGCTAACTAAGCTTGCGTTTGGAATTATCAGGAGCGTACGTTTAACTTTCAAAGAATTTGTCTTGCGAGTGGGCAAAACACAATATCCGAGTCAACTGCATTGGACCCGGAGCAATCAGAATAACAATGGTCTTGCAACTCAGCACCCCGTGCTCTGGTAGAGCTACTTGCAAAATTTCAATCAGCGATTTCTTTGTTATTCCAGGGATGTATTTTTGATGATGTTTGATATTTATATGCCAGGTTGAAGAATTTGGAGCAAGATGGAACTCATCACGCATCAGGAAAAAAAAGAAAGCCACACAAGGTCAAATGACAAAAATAGAAAAGTAAAGAAAAAAGAAGATTTCCATGATGTTGGAGGGAATTGTTCAAGTTCCTTGATGTATCATCAGATTTCTAATTTCCCCATATGTATTTCACACATATAACTTCCCTATATGTATTTCACACATATGCAAGTTCAATTTAACTCAAATTGAACCGGTTATTTCTAGGTTCAATTTATCTATCTATTCATATTCATATTCATATTGTGATGCTCTCATTGCGCAATACATATAGATAGATATTGTAACTCAGAAAATTTAACTGAATATAGATAGATAAGTTTAACAATGAGTTAAATATATCCTGTTATTTGAATAACTCAAGTTCATTGCGATGTTAAATTGAGTTCTTAGTTCACACAAAAACATTGCGCTGTTAAGTTTAACTCATTGTTGTTATTTGAATATGAAAATGAATATCAAATAACATGATATGATCCTGAACTCATTGGGTTCCAAATTAAGTTGAAATTTGAATCCTATGTTATTGTTATATCCTGATGTTAAATTGAACCTGAATGCTTTTGTGTGAAATATGAATATGAATATGAATATCAAATAACAGGATATGATCTTGAACTCATTGGGTTCCAAATTGATTTCAAATTTGAATTCTGATGTGATTGTTATATCCTGATGTTATATTGAACCTGCATGTTTTTGTGTGAAATATGAATCTGTGATGTTTTTTTTAGTTCACACAAAAACAGAGTTAGATTTTTGTGGAATAATTTGTTTGAAAAATTGAATAACAATTATTGTGCTGTGGTTATTATTTTTCATTTAAAATTACATAACAAATCATTGGGCAGAAAAACCGCTCTTAGGTAAAATAATTTACACCACTTTGCTTCTCCTGCCTTGATTAACTTGCTGGCAACATGTGTTAACACATAATAAGCTCAATATAAGCAGCGGGAGATCTTATGGAATATGTTTGCTTTGCCAACAACATGTATATCTGTTGCATTCATGTATCATGCATTGCTCTTAACTCCTTGCTCGATGCCAGGAAATGCGAAGACAGAATACATAGAACTAAAAAAATTCAGTGAACTAAAATTTTACATTTTGTGGGAATTAAATTATGGGGAATTACATTTTGGGGAGGAGCTAAACTTTTCGGGTAATTAAAACATAAAATATTGGTGGAAATAAATTTTTGGGGAAACTAAAATCTAAAATTTTAAGGGAAACTAAATCTGGAGGTAATCAAATTTTTGGATGGAAATTTTGAGGGAACTAAATCTGGTAGGAATTAATATTTGGGGTAAACTAAATTTTTTGAGGGGAACTAAAATCTCTTTGGAAACTAAATTTTGGAAGAAACTAATATTTTTGGAAAGTGAAAATTTAGCTGGAAAAACTCTAAAATTTTGAAGTGGAACTAAATTTGGAGTGCACTAAATTTTGGGAGAAACTAAGATTTTTTGGGAACATAATTCCTTGGGATGAGCTAAATTTTCGGGGGAACTAAGATTTTGAGGGGGGATTTCTAAAATGAATCATGTCCACATTTTCAGGAGAACTAATATTTTGAGGGCGGAATATCTAAAATTAATCGTGCCTACATTTTCGGCAGAACTAAGATTTTGAGGGGGAAATATCTAAATTGAACCGTGCCCACGGGCATGGGTTATGACTAGTATATATATAAAAGAGCATGTCTATTGTTATGTATTGCGTAGTGTATTGCGTAAATCTATACATATAGTGATATTTATTAAGTGATGTATAAGTATTAGGTAGTATGTAAAATGATTGTATGATTTGAGTGTTACTCGATTGAATATGATTGTAGGGTATTTATACGACATGTAATACTATAGGATTGAAGATTTTGAATGTATACTTATGGTGGTGCACGATGTATTGAGTTATTAAGATATAGTGTATATGTATAGATAAAGGTATGTTTGATGGATGTCATTATTGTATTTAATTAGTAATGTATATGTGTATAGTGAAGTAATAATAAATGACTTAACTATAATATTAGTGTAAATGTATGGTATTATAACTTGTGTAAATTGTGTGGTGATAAAGATACGGTATATACGTAATACTATGATATGAATTAGTGATGTGTATAAGTGTTGCTATTACTACCAGCGTGATTATTAATTAGTATTACCAGTAGTTGTACTACTATAGTTATTATTTTTTCGTATTATATTTCGATTGAGTAATACACGAGAGTTCATAGCTGTTATTATTAGCAGTGTGTGCTTATAGTAGAGGGTGTAGTGTGCGTATATCAAGAGATGACTTACATGAGCGCTATCCCTATCTTTTCCCCGTACCCTAGCTAATATGAATTCCGAGGACTGAATTTTTCTTAAGGTGGGTAGGATGTAACGACCAGTGTTTTATTGTACATCTTAGTCGTTTACCCTCCTTGTCTTACATTTTTTTGGCACCATTATTTTTTTAAAAATGTGTCTGTATTCTTTTTAGCTTAGCGTATTTATTTTTATGTACTCGTAGTAACTACATTTTCTATATACGATAGCTATTAGTAATTTACTTCTTACTATAATTTTTCATTTCAAATTTAATTTTAAATTCAAAATTTTTCCCTAATTTGGAGATGAGACTTTTGCTCATTCTCCTTAATCACCAAATCCTACCGTCTAATTGCTATTAACTCTTTTGTCCCCTTCCATATCAACCTGAAATTTTGAATTACTTCCTTCAAATCTCTTAATCCTTATCCCTATATGGCTAGCCGCCACTTAGTTTTTGTCCCATTTCATTTTATTGTTCTTGAAGGCTCTGCAACTTACAAATTTGTTTTTTTTAAAACATGATAATATCTTTCGAAACCAAGCTAGAGCATGCCCTTTTTCCATTCTCACGTGTTCAACCCTATGCCTTTCTATTAATTGTTTTAAACCTTAGTCCTAGACTCACAACCCCTTTCCCTATAAGCCCTAACTAGCTAAACTTAGAAAGGGCAAAGGCTACTCACGCACTAACCCCCCAGCCTACAATTTGTAACCCAAAACATTTTAGCCCTGGCCTCACATACACTCACCTTCCCCTACATATAGTAATCAAACCCAATAGCTCTCTACTATAGCCAAAAACTAAGAAAACTAGGGTTTCTAATATTTTCAACTGCACACTCAAGCCCAGGTTTCATATTATAAACCCTCCTCCAAGCCGAACATCCTCTTCCCCTCTCTTCATCACCGCCGGCCAAGACCTTCACCCACCGCCGGCCTCTTCACCTAACATCCCTCCTCCAGGCCGCAACACCACTGTCCGACCACCCCTTCGCTTTCCTCCGGCCATCAACAGCGCATGCCGGTCGTAATCTTCTCCCATCTCCTCTACAGTCCATGCACCACACACACAGCCCGCCAGCAGACCTCCCCGTCAGCCACACCACACCCACAGCCACTCCCCTCCCTCTTCTAAACCCTGACGCTGGCACCGAGCAGCCGCAAGCAACAGCAGCAAACTGCTGACGTCACTGTAGGCCGTTGCCAATGTCGCCTTGGACTTGTCGTCATCGCCGATGACCCCTGAAGCTGCCGAGCTTCAGCCTCCTCTGAACTCATCGCCGTCGCTGTCGAGCCTTTGTCCCGACCGCCGTCTGTCGTTGCGCATGCATCCGTAAGTTGCTTTATTCTTTTAAGTTGACAGTGTACTATGGCTTATATGTGATACACATGCAAGTACCCCTTTTTATTAAAAAAACATATATGCCAACGTAGAATGGCAGTGCTACAAATTATATATATTATATGAACAATAATTCATAGGAATGAACAATGATCGAGTTGAACAGAACATTATGGGTTTGTTGTGATTGACGAAAATATAGAAGCTGACCGAATCTTTCAAAACCTCAAAAAGAAATAATTTTAAAGATCCACAGATTCCAACTCTTTACTCTTGAGGGGAGCACACTGCAACTTCATGAAAGCAGACAGAACTCAATTAAGCAACACGCCTACATTTTCTCTTACTTTTGAATGGCAAACCATTCTTCTAGTCAAAATCAGATTATGATAACTAACAGGCTTAGAAAATCAAAAGAATGTAAGAAGTAATTCTAGCATCCTAACCTAGAGCAAGCCGAAGCAAAAGCTTAAATAGACGACAGTAATAAAAGCTTAAATATACGACAATAATAAAGTTAGTATGGTACACCATAATTGTGTTAGTATTGAAGGGTTTTGACGGACCCTCAGAGCTCATATCTGTGTCTGTCCTAAGTCGGAAGGACCACAGAGGCATAAAGCACATCGGAAAATAAAATATACTAGCTAATCAATTTAGCTGGGCCCTGCAAGAGCCAGAACCTAGCCCGATCTTTGCCAACTTGGGGTGGATCTGACCACCCCAAGAGGGATCTATCCTACTGCGACGAAATTTAAATTACACTAAAATTACTTAGAGAACATACCCGGAATCTCAACACTGGGGCGTGTAAGATGTACTGCACCGACTTCTGACGCACCTCGTAGCCGAACCGCCTTGACTCGATCCACCCGAGCCACCTCGCCCCTTCGAACTGATCCGCCCGAGCCGACACCTGCCTCCAAGCCGATCACAGCGCAAGAAGGTTTCACTTGAGTAGACCTGCGCCTTAGACGTCTGGATCCGAATCCAAACCTCCTACGTAGTCATGCTAGGACTAGTCGGAAGAATAGGAAAAAGAGAGAAAAAAATAGTTTAAGTCATAGATCGAGCTTGCTCTAAAATCCGGAGCTACTCGATCAAAGACTTGGTGCATTTTTCAAAGAAGAGAGTGCACCCCAATTTATATAGGGAGTCGGCACCTCTCTTTTCATTGCAAGCAATGTGGGACAAATAACAAAATAGAAGAGAAATTAGTTTAGATAATTTAGCTTAATTGAAGTTTAGTAAGCCTTTCGTAAAGGCCAACTCCAACGAATTAATTCTCTTCATCCATTAAACTTTAGACACCAAACAAGCTATCAATTGGAACGGCTACGAATAGTGAATGCATATGAACGAACGACGATGAATTTCGACTTCGTTTGACCACTCAAACAATTGTCCAAAGATGGGCAAAAAATCAATTTTTGTAGCCGTCAAAAGGGGGTTTTAAAACCCCTATTAACTTAAGTTGTGAACGCGCCCACTCGGCTTAGTGTGCGTGCCCGCCCAAGGCAATGGATGGGCAGGCGGCCAGTCTGCTGGACAGTGGGCGCGCCCGCTGCAACCAGCGGGTCGTGCCCGCTGTCGCAGCGGGTGCGCATGCCCGCTGTTTCCAGCAGGCTGCACCCCTTTACCCTTTGTGAATGGACCCGTTAGCCCAAGTGGGTCTAACCCACTTTGCCTCGGACTATTTTTACATTTCTGGGCTTTTTTGAGCTCCGATTTGGAAGGGGTCTGATCATGTGTTTAGACCAGGACGATCCCGTCAACCAACTTTCCAATGCTTTTGTTCCTAAAAATATTGTCGTAACCAATTTACGACACGTTTAATCTTTGTTTGCATCAAATGCAACATTGTCCCTATTGCATCTATGACTTAGTCTCACAACTAGCTTGTGAACATTAACTATTCCATTTCATCAAATGAATTTCTCTTATTAAACCTCGTAGCCGAACCGCCTTGACTCGATCCACCCGAGCCGCCTCGCCCATTCGAACCGATCCACCCGAGCCGACACCTGCCTCCAAGCCGATCACACGCGCTAGAAGGTTTCACTTGAGTAGACCTACGGCTTAGATGCCTGGATCCGAATCGAAACCCCCTTCGTAGTCATATTAGGACTACTCGGGAGAATAGGAAGAAGAGAGAAAAGAATAGTTTTAGTCGTAGATCGAGCTTGCTCTAAAATCCGGAGATACTCGATCAAAGACTTGGTGCATTTTTCAACGAAGAGAGTGCACCCCAATTTATATAGGGATTCGGCACCTCCCTTTTCGTTGCGAGCAACATGGGACAAATAACAAAATACAAGAGAAATTAATTTAGCTAATTTAGCTTAATTGAAGTTTAGTAAGCCTTTCGTAAAAGCCAACTTCAACGAATTAATTCTCTTCATCCATTAAACTTTAGACACCAAACAAGCTATCAATTGGAAGGGCTTTGAATGGTGAATGCATAGGAACGAATGACGATGAATTTCGACTTCGTTTGACCACTCAAACAATTGTCCAAAGATGGCCAAAAAATCCATTTTCGTAGCCATCAAAAGGGGGTTTCAAAAACCCTATTAACTTAAGTTGCGGGCGCGCCCGCTAGGCTTAGCGTGCGTGCCCGCCCAAGGTAATGGACGGGCAGGCGCCAGCCCACTGGACAGCAGGCACGCCCGTTGCAAGCAGCAGGTCGTGCCTGTTGTCTCAGCGGCCGCACGTGCATATTGTTTCTAGCAGGCTGCACCCCTTTACCCCTTGCGGATGGACCCCTTAGCCCAAGTGGGTCTAACCCACTTTGCCTCGGACTATTTTTGTGTTTCTGGGCTCTTTTAAGCTCCGATTTGGACGTGGTTTAATCATGTGTTTAGACCGGGACGATCCCGTCAACCAGGTAACCCTTTCCAATGATTTTGTTCCTACAAATATTGTCATAACCAATTTACGACACGTTTAATCTTTGTTTGCATCAAATGCAACATTGTCCATATTGCATCTAGGACTTAGTCTCACAACTAGCTTGTGAACATTAACTATTCCATTTCATCGAATGAATTTCTCTTATTAATCTTCCTATTACTAAGACACAAACACTACTCGGTGTGAGACCCTACAACCTGACCTTACTACAGGTTGGGGCTCGAAACCCCTAGACGGTGGTCATCACGAGCAGTAGTTGTCGTCCATGTTTCAGAATCATCATAACGTGATCGACCCATAGTTGTCGTCCCCGTTGCAGATCGTTGTTTATAGAAACCAGAGTAAGGCATCTAGCCTTCTCGGCATCCCTCTGGTACTTCTTGTAGGCTTTCTTCTCTTCAGGCGTTGCATCTTTGTCCGGCTTTTCCAGAGGGTCCTCGAACAGCATGTATCCAATCCCGGCTAGAGAAAAGACTAACTTAAGGTTTCTAAGCCAATCCTTATTGTTTTTTCCATCAAGCACATTCTTCTATATCATATACTTTAGACCTGAATCCATTCTGTAATTTAGTAGATACTTAGTCAGTATATGTTCGTTGTATAGTTTCAATGGTTTTTAATAAAGCTATATTCTCCCACTAAATTTATTAAAGCCATAATAAAAAACCGTTTATAATATAATAACATTATGGGAGAGGGATCCGACTACCCTGAGTCGACAACCTTGAGTGTGTCTCAACGAGTTGTACGACTCTGCAGTCCATAGACGAACTCATCGTCAATCACATTAAATATGAGTCCCTATCGATTTTTACCCCAGTCATTTATGATCATGAGTGTGCTCATCCAAATCACAAAGGCTAGCCTAGTAGGACCCTTGTTTTTGCATCTAACCAGACTTGCCTCGGCGCTCGGTGTATGCACGAGACGACAGTTTAGGTCAGGTCTTAGACTACATCTTTGGTTAGACTTACGCCAGCGCTCAGTGTATGCACGAAACGACGGTTTGGGTCAGGTCAAGATGTTATCAAGAAATTGATTTCATATGATTTCCATATCACAGCTTGAGTGTAGCTCAACAACCGTTACACGGGTCTTACAGTTACCAACTCCTAAAACAAGGAGGGCTACGATTTATCTTGAAAAAGATTATTATCATACTTGATTTAGGTATAGTCGATGGACTTACACAGTCATGATTCGACTCCTTGCGGTCCAGCGGACGCGACCAGTGAATTGACTAAGCCAGAACCACATAACCCATAGTCTAGTTAGGGTGGTCCAGCAAACTTAGCCAAGCACAATGACTGACATCATGTTCCATTGAAGGAGGTTTATCAATTCTATGTTCATTCATCAATTAAATGGCTTTTAAATAATACTAGGTAATCCTTATCAACTAGTGGATCCTAAAATTCGAAATTTCATGGATTTGTTGAATAACTTTTATTTGATCCTTATCAACTATAAGGTTCATTTTGTTCATCGTGCTATCCCAATTTTATTAGGATTATAATAAAACAATTACAACATTTTACAAAATTAGTCATTCAATGATAATCATTATTTAAACAATTTATGATAATGATTTTCAATCAAAGGGACTACCCTAATCTGGTATTATGTTTTGATATTGTATTTATTTATTTAAAACGTAGCATGTCACTAGTCATTAAAAATTTATCTTATCTGTTGTGAGTGGGGGGAGGCCTTTGGCCTCCCCACCACTTATCCACCCATTACTCCACCACTCTTAATGTGTTGGAGACTTTTGGTATACAAGACTTTTGGAATACCTATGAGATTTTATAAATAAAGCACCATGGCTATTAGCCATGGTTAATTCTCTCCAATAATCTTCCAACACGTTATCAGCACTTATGCTCTTCTATTTTGAGCTTTTCTTCCCGTCTCCCCTCGAAAATCCATCCCCTACGCGCGAAGGAATCTCTGGTTGCAGCTGTACATGGCAGCGTTCCTCTTGGGCGTATTCAGAGCGTGGAATTTTCTCTCTACGGATCTTCTAATTTTTCGATCGTCCCTAGATTTTTAATCTAAAGGTAATATCCGTCGATCCCCTAGATAGTTACAAACAAAATTTAATTTAGCTATGATTTTTCACAACCTATTTTAGGCTTGTTTCAAATCTGCTATCTACAATATCAAATATTGATAAAATAAAAAAAAATAAAAAATAAAAAATACAATACACAAAAAATTTTAATCCCCCAACCGGTCGGCTCCCCCCGAAGGGGGCTCTGTCGTTTTTCGCTCCCCCCGGTCACACCCGGTGGCGGGGCCTTCCCGTCGCCGCCCAGAGCCCCCCCAGACCGGGGCCTTCTCGTCGCCGCCTCCCCAGTCGGGGGGGGGCCTCCTCCGGCGCCGATCCCCAACAGGCAGGTGGATTTCTGTCCAGCGCGCCCCCTGACGGGGGGGGGGGGGGGGCTTCCCGTCGTCGACCCCCCCAGGCGGGGGGGGGGGGGGGTTCCAGTCCGATCCGCCCCAGACGAGGGCTGCCCCCCAGACGGGGGGGCCTGCGACGATCTGCCCCCCAGACAGGGGGCCTTCCCCGACTCCGACCCCCCTGGAGGGGGGGGGGGGTGGGGGGGAGGGGTTCCTGTCCGTCGCCAGTCTGGTGGCGGCCTGCGACGATCCGCCCCCCAAACGGGGGGCCTTCCCCGACTCCGACCCCCCTGGTGGGGGGGGGGTTCCTGTCCGTCGCCGACCCCCCCAGGCAGGGGGGCCCTTCCCCATCACCGATCTGGCGATCCGCCCCCCGCTAGGGGGCCTGCAATTCTGCGCCCCCCGCAGCGGGGGGCCTCCGACGATCCACCCCCCAGCAGCCGGAGGGGGGGCCTTGGCTGAAGCAAGAAACAGGGGGAGGATGGGTATTCTTGCTAAAAAGGATTTGAGGGGACAGACTTAGGTTTGGGTAGTTTTTGGCATTCCACAGCCCAAAATGGGCTTAAAGGCTAATTTTGTTTAATTTAAATAAAATATATAGCATATTTGTTGGGCATGCAGCCCATTTGTCAAAAATGCACATATATTCTATGGGCCAGCAGCCCGGTAAATTTTTGTATACTTAATAAAATTTAACCTACCAAAATTTGGCCTGAAGCCCAGTAAATCTGATGGCGATTTTTAATGTGTCAATTAGAATTTTGAAACCGGGCCTGAAGCCCAAATATTAATAATATTTTAATGTAACAAAGTGGGTCTGATGCCATGTTAATTCAAATTGCTATAATTAATTTGTTAATTTTTGGCAAATGGGCATGCAACCCAAATATACACAATATATTAAAATAATTAATATTTATGGGCCTGCAGCCCCATTAAAAATATAAATTTATTTTAATTCTTTGTTATTAGCTTGTCGTGTCATATTGCTAAAATTATAACACTATTGCATTATTATTAATTTATGTAATATTAGGATTTTTTTCAAAATATAATTATCTTAAGGATCCTGCAACCGCTCTGCCGTTGGTTAACTAACCTAACGGTGTATGACGTCTCCCTGTGGTCCGAGAGATAATTATATTTTATAGTCTATTTTTCCATATTATATATACCTATGTTATATACATGTGTGGTTGTTTCTTTTGTGCCTGTAGCATTTATAAACGGTGTGGATGTTGATATAAGCTAAAATGTGATTTTTGGTATCGGCCAATTTGATACCCTTTATATTCCTTGCAATTTTATTTTCTTTTTAAGAGAATTTGTAAGTGATGATTATATGCATTTATGCCAAAGACCGGTGTACCGACAAATGAAGACGGAGGCGAAAATTGGAAAATATATGGACCCATTCTAGGTTTCCAAATTGTATTTTTTTCTCTATGGACTGTATATTCGGACTTTGGACTTTGTATTTCTTTGGGTATCTGGCCGATCCCCACATGTACTTATTTTTATTTTTTATGCGTGAATTTCAATTTTAATTAATTCATGCTTATTTTAAATTTGCGTAGATAAATGGAAAAATTGGCAAGCATCGATTTCGAGGTCCTTAATTCCGCAGGAAAAAATTACCTGAGTTGGCGACTGGACCTGCAGTTCCACTTGCGTTCAATGGCCCTCCTTGGCTCAATTTTGGCTCTTTCATCGGCCCCAGCAGCGACCGATGCTTCTGCTACATCTAGCAGCATCACTCCTACCACTGTCTCTGATGTCGATAAGGCGAAAGCCATTATCTACATTAGGAAATATATAGATCCGACCTTAAAGGCCGAATATCTAATGGTAGAGGACCCAATGGAGCTGTGGACAGCGCTGGAGGCACGGTATAAACATCAAATTGATGTAATATTATAGCGTGCCAGTTATGAGTGGGAAAATCTCAAACTTCAAGACTATAAGTCCATCGCTAAGTATAATTCTGTACTTCATAATATCACCTCACGCCTGAAGTTGTGCGGTGAAGAAGTGACAGAACAATGCATGTTGTAAAAGACATTTAACTCGTTTCACGAGAAAGATGCAATCCTCATGCAGCAGTATCGTGAACGAAACTTCACGAAATTCTCTGATTTGATCTCTTGCCTCCTTAGGACAGAGCAGAATCGAGATTTACTACTCGCAACTCATAATTTAAGTCCAGCTGGCACTGCCCCTATCCCTGAAGCCCACCACGTTTCTCCCCAGATGTGGAAAAACAAGAAGAGGGGTAAAAATAACAAAGGGAAAGCTGTAATGAAGTAACCAAGAGGAGCAGCACCCCAGACAAATAAAAACAATAAAGGAAAGAGAAACTTCAGATGGAAGCGAAAGAACACCAACCAAGTGTTGTAGTGACCCTGTGCTATGAGGAACAAACACTAGAGGGGGGGGGGGGGGGGTGAATAGTGTTTTATAGAATTATAAGGAATTTACGCCAAATAAAACCATACTTAACCAACAAATGCGGAATGTACTAAATGAACAACAACCCAAGTAAGAATGCAATGCAAACAAGCAATCTACCCTTGTTCGGTGCCACCCAAGTCTTCCCGACTTGTTACCGGTGCCCTACTCCAGCAACACCCGGATCCCCTCCGGATACTCTAGCAAACTGCTAGAGATTTCCTTTAGCCCACTTGCGGAAACCCCACAAGTGCAATCGACCTACAATCGATGTCAGTGTATCCCACAACCCGGGAACACGCAAAGTACCTTAATCCCACTACTTGGGACTAAGCACACTCTCACAAACCGAGAGCAAAACGAAATCTTGACTCCCACAACTTGGGATCAAGCCAATCCTCTCACCACCGTGAGAATACAACAATTAAGAAGTATAAATAATGAAATGTAAAACTTCTTATCACAAAATCCTATGCCTTGAGAAATACTTACCAATTTAGGGCAAGAATGGATTTTGAGGAAGATGAGATCACCAAACCCTAGCTCCACCAAGATGAGCAGCAATAGATGGCTAGGGAGTAGATGGTGACTTGGATTCAAGCTATTAGCTTGAGAAGCTCACAAGGAATGAGAATCTCTCTTGAGAAATTAGTGCTCAAAGAGTAAGAGAGAGATTCTTGTGAGATGAGAGAGCTTAGAAATGAGAATGAATGGCTCTTCTCAAAGGTGTGAAAATATCTCTAATTTCAGCCTTGGATCCCTGGTTAGAAGCACTCAAACTTATATAGGGAAGAGACAAAACGGTCACAAAAATCGTGGCATTAAATGCCCAACGGATCTATTTCTGAAGCTGCTTAATCGGTCTAAGAAGGATCATCAACCGACTAGATTGGCAACTAGTCGGTCAGTGAACCTTCTTGGACCGACTAGATGGTTAACAGAGAAGATGGTGAAAATCTGGGTAAGAACTAGTCGGTCTAAGAAGGATCATCAACCGACTAGATTGACAACTAATCGGTCAGTGAACCTTCTTGGACCGACTAGATTTGAAACTAGTCGGTCTAAGAAGGATCATCAACCGACTAGATTGTCAATTAATGCATTAACCATCCTTCTTGAACCAACTAACTGGTCAACAGTGCAAAGGCTGAATTAACAAGGAAAACTAGTCGGTCTGAGAAGAAACACCAACCGACTAGATCGTCATTTAGTCGGTCGGTGAGCCTTCTTGGACCGACTAATTGGTCAACAAATTGTCTTCAATTGATTAGGATAACTAGTCGGTCTGAGTAGGATTTCCAACCGACTAAATCGTCATCTAGTCGGTCGGTGAACCTTCTCGGACCGACTAATTGACCAACAGTGAATGGGCTGAGTTGAGCTAGGATATCTAGTCGGTTCAAGAAGGATTTCCAACCGATTAGATCGTCATCTAGTCGGTTGATTCTTCTACTTGAACCAACTAAGATGCATATGAAGCCAAGAAATGAAGCGATAAGCTACGGGAAAGTTTCTAATGGCTTCTAAGGTAATCCTAGAGATAAGATATGAAAGTTATGAAGATTTCTAGGCAAGTACTACTCAAGGCTTAACATTCTACTAAACCGAAGCTAGAAGACATAAAAGTAAACATGACAAACCGTCTTCAAAGCTTCAACATGGAGAATCCGAATCCCTTAACTTCATGAATACTCCTTGAGCTTCAACGAAGCTCCAGGCACAACGATCACGCATTCTGAGGAAGTCTTGGGACGACGCTTAAGATGAACAAATTACTTTGGCGATGATCTCCATAATTCTTCATGGACTTGAGTCTTTTGGTTGAATGACTTGAATATCTTCAACGTCATAGTCTTCGAAGCTTTTGACTCATCCATTCCTTTCTTCTCTTTGGATTGAATCTCCATTCATTTGTTGATACCATTGGCTTGAGGTTTGAAGTAGCCTTTGAGTTCTTCAAGCCAATGCTTCACTTTTGTTGATCTACCAAGTTCTCCACTTGAATCAACACGTGTAGTCACTTTTGATTTTCTTGAATCTAATTGGTGACTTTTAGCTAACTGCAATCACAAGAGTTAGTCACAATGATTTGTGTTTGATCATCATCAAAATCAAGGTGGAGAGTCCAATACTCAACAAGTGTCACTTCCAAAGAAGAACTGGGAGGATAAATGCCATAGATGCGGCATGACTGGCCATTGGTCCAGAAACTGCCGCACTCCTCGCCACCTCCAGGAACTATATTAGGCGAGCCAAAAGTCTCTACCTGAAAAAAACTTGGTGGATGTTCAGCCACCAACGATGTTTGCTGCAAAAGACTTCGAGAACGACGACCTGCTCGATTAAGCTTCATCTTTTATCTATGCATTTAAAAGTCCATGTATCTTCATCTTTTATTTGCTTTAGCACGAACTTTTATTTTTGAATGTCATATACATTTACTCCAATAAAATTTCATTTTTGCTTATATAGATGAAGTACGAGTGCCTAGTGGACAGTGCCTCGACGCACACAATCCTTCGCGAGCATTGCTACTTTTAATAGCATAAATAAATATGACGGTCCTGTTATCACTATTTAAGGACTGTCCCAAATAATCGAAGGATCTGGTGAAACAATTATATTGCTCCTAAATAACACAAGACTTCAAATAAAAAATGCATTATTCTCTCCTAAATCAAATAGGAATCTCGTAAGTTTCAAGGATTTTTGTTTAAACGGATATCACTTAGAAACCAGAGATGAAAATAAGGTTGAATATTTGTATGTAACTCGTCAAAAGATGACAAGAAGAGCATCTGCGAGCGATTCAAGGGACTCCCGTCGGGTCTCTGTTGAATATTGGACTCCCCGGATTTGGTTTTGGATGATGAACAAACATAAATATATCGTGAACTAACACTTTGTGAGCGCAGTTATGGAGATCGTCGCCAAATTCATATGAACATCCAAAGCGACGTCTCGAGACTTCTCAAAGCGCGTTGATCGTATGCCTAAATCTTCGTTGAATCTTTTGGACCATTTTAGAAGGCATGATGATTCAGATCGAAGCTTTCGTAGACGGTTCGTCAAGTTTTATTTATAGTCTTTTAGCATCGTTCTGTAGAATGTTAAGCCTTGAGTAGGTCTTACATTTTAATCTTCATAACGCTCATATCTTAGATCTAGGATCTTAGTAGAAGTCCATACGAACTTTCCCGAAGCATCGCGCTTCGTTTCACGACTTCTTGTGCATGTTAGTTGGTTCAAGAAGAAGAACCAACCGACTAGATGGTGATCTAGTCGGTCGGCAATGCTTCTTGGACCGACTAGTTTGCCTCATTCATTTCTAGATCACTTACTGTTTACAGTTAGTCGGTCAAAGAAGGTTCACCGACCGACTAGTTGTGAAACTAGTCGGTTAGGAATCCTTCTTGGACCGACTAGTTGAACTTCCATTTTTGAGCCTGAGCTACTATTTACGGTTAGTCGGTCAAAGCTCAACGACCGACCGACTAGTTGAGAAACTAGTCGGTCAGCAGTTGTTCTTAAACCGACTAGATGTATTTGAATTCAGCTTCTACTGTACATGCCTAGTTACTGTTTATCGTTAGTCGGTCAAAGAACGTTTATCGATCGACTAGTTGATGAAATAGTCGGTCAGCATTTGTTCTTGGACCGACTAAATCAATTTGTACTCAGACTATTTGTTTTATCTCTTATTCGGTCTAAGTTCACTCACGGACTGACTAGTTGTGAAACTAGTCGGTTGGCAAGTGTTCTTTGACCGACTAGTTCTGTTAGTCTGAACTTCGACCTATTCACTGTTCACCACTTAGTCGGTTCATGCTGTTTGACCGACCGACTAGTTGATGAACTAGTCGGTCAGTGGTTGTTCTTTGACCGACTAGTTTGGTTCAGAATAGAGCCGTTGGAGCTTTAATTGAAACGTTTTTCTCTCTCTCTTTCCTCTAACCTATAAATACTTGGTGTGCTGCATTCATTGCACTCAAGGCTGATATTAAGAGAAGTTTAGAGATCAAAGAGAAAGCATTCAATCTCATTCAAAGCTCATTCATTTCCAATCTTGAATCTCTTCTCACTCTTATTTCAAAAGAGAGATTCATTGATTGTGAGCCTTCCAAGCCAAGTGCTTGATCCTAGGTCACCAACAACCTCATAGCTCTCCATAGCTGATCTACATCTTGGAGCTAGGGTTTGGTGCCTCTTCATCTTCCCTAAAATCATCTTTGCCCTAATTCGTAAGTTTACTCAAGGCATAGGTATTTTGTGGTAAGTATTTCTATTTCATTTACTTTCGATATTGTAAGTGTTTCACTCTCGGTTGTGAGAGTTTGTTTGTGATCCCGGTTGTGGGAGTCACAATTTCCTTTGTGTATGATTTGACTTGTGAAGGTTTTTCACAAGTATTTCATAGTGGAAATCTTAAGTTAGGGTTTCTAACTCAAGTATCCGGAGGGGATCCGGGTGGTTGGGACGAAGGATCTTTGAGAACAAGTCGGAGAGACTTGGGTGGATCCGAACCCGTTAAATTGCTTGTTTGCGATTGTTAGTCTTTGTTGTCTAATATTTACATTTCCGTATTTCTGCATTAATTGGTAGAGTTTGCAAGATAATTAGGAATTATCCTCTTAATTATTTTAAAGTACTATTCACCCCCCTCTAGTACTTGTGCAGTAGCTTAGCAGGGCATTACATTTCGTATCAGAGCCAAGTCTATAGTTATGTCTGCCAACAACAACAAGACCGTTCATCCACCTTCCGACTATAGCACCTTCAAGAATCGTGAAGGAGCTTCTTCGGTGATGGAAGGACACTCCTCAACGAGGCCTCCCTTCTTCAACGGTACCAACTACAGGTACTGGAAATGTCGGATGGAAACTTTCCTCCAGAGTGCTTCATTATTGAGGGCCACGATGAAGGAGTATGTCGAGCCCGCCGAAGAAGATTTCGAGAAATGGACTACCGCGGAGGTCGCCGCGGAGGTAAGCAATGCCAAGGCAATGAACGCCTTGTAATGCACTTTGGAGCCCGAGGATTTCAACAAGATATGCACATGCAAGAGTGCATATCAAATATGGAACTCCCTCCTCATCTTGCATGAAGGAACGAGTAGGGTAAGAGACTCTAAACTCATTGTAATTAATAAAGATTACGAGTTATTTCATATGCTACAGGGTGAGAAGATGAAGGAGTACTATGCTCGCTTCGTCGACATCACAAACAAGTTGGAGGCTCTCAGTAAGACCTACACCCAAAAGGAGAAAGTCTCGAAGATCATCGATGGACTTCCTTCTAGTTGGGAGAAACGTACCTTCGCCCTCGAGGAAGGTAATGACATGAAAACTTGTACCGTTGTTCAACTAATGGGTACCTTGATGTCTTATGAGGTACGCAAGGATAGCAAGTTGAAGTTGCAGGAAAAGATGAAGTCCTACCTAAAGCAAGACGAGCCAAAGAAGAAGGTTATTGCTTTCAAGGCCGCTCCATCAACTTCCACATCGACCGATGATAAAAACTCGGAAGACGAGTTGGACTTGGAGTCCATGGCTCTCATGGCAAAGAAGTTCAACCGGTTCTTCCAGAAAGGTAACTTCAAAAACAAATCGAAGTTTAGTTCTTCTAACGCCCCCTCTCCTTTGTGTTTCAAAAGCAACAAGCCAGGACACATGAAAGCGGAGTGTCCTCAAAACAAGCACAAGGAGAAGTGGAAGGCGCCGAAGTTCGACAAGTCCAAGAAGTACAAGAAAGGGTACAAAAAGGGGCTTGTCAGGACATTCACCGACTACGAGGATTCCTCTAGCGGAGATTTGGATGATGAGCAAGTGGAGCAAGCACACTTGTGCTTCATGGCTAGAGAGGAAAATGAACAAGGATCTTCCTCTGATGATAGCGACAACGAAGGCGATGAGGTAACCATGGATGACCTTAGAAATGCTAATGAGCAATTATGGTCTAAATACACTAAATTAGTAAATAGGTATACTAAAGTAAAAGATGATTTAGCTAGCATCCAAACCTCGCCTAAAACTATCATCACCAATAACGACACCGGTGTTGAAGAGTTGAAAAATGAGATTGTAAATCTCAAGAATCAACTTGAACATGTTAGCATTGAGGATCCGGAAGAACACAAGATAGCGGATTTGACTTCTCAAAACTCGACTTTGAGTATTGAGAATGAGAATCTCAAATCTCGTGTTTATGTGCTCACATCGCAAGTATCCACTTTGGATGCTTCTATACGTTCTCTTGCCGAGAAATATGAGAACACATTAGGCCGAATTAATAAATTCAATAAGAGTAAGGACCATTTGGATAAAATCCTAAATGACTTACTCCCGACCAATCACCACATTGACTTGGGTATACGATGGGAAATTCATCCAAAGCGACCACTACCTTTGTTAGGCCAACTTCCGATGCCTCAACGAGTGGTAGCAAACACTCTATTGGTAGTTCATCTACCAATGGTGCTTCCACCTCGTACACACCTTCATTTGGAAAGAAACCCACTTTGGGTGGACCTCCAAAGAAGGGCCATGCTTACATGTACACGAATACCATGCCACGTCGGAACACGCGTCCTACTCCACCGGCTCACACATATGATGATTTCTATGCACCACATCCACGGGCACGTGCACACCATGTGAGACACCCTCACGCACGTGTTCCCCCACATGCATATGTTCACCCACATCATCGTATGAATAATTATCCACATGCACCATTTCATCATGTTCCTTATGCCTATCCACGACATGCAACACGTAGAAATCAACAACGCATGCATGCTCCCAATAGGATTAGGGCTCCCAAAATTTTCAAGAGTTGGAGCCCAAAGGATACAAGCATGGATGAAAAATAAGTTTACATGAATGATTATTTTATGAATGTAGTGGATAATGATAATTATGTGGGGAAGTCTAAGTCCAATTGGACTTGGCTTCCAAAGGTCTAATCTTTTGGACCCAATGACCTTGGGTACCATGATACGATATTTTCTATCTTTAGGTACTCAAGAAAAAGAAACGGAGCAACAAATTTAAATTTAGCTTCAAGAGGAATTGGATACTCGATAGCGGGTGTTCAAAACACATAACGGGTGACGCTCAATTGCTCTCCGGAGTGGTTCCCATTGCAAATGGAAACCGGGTAGTTTTGGAGGCAACGAGAGTGGAACCATCATAGGTGTTGGAAAAGTGGGTAATCCTTCTAAACCTCTTATAAATGATGTTTACCTTGTTAAAGAATTAAACCACAATCTCATTTCAATAAGCCAACTTTGTGGCAAAGGTTACAAAGTTAGCTTTGCGAAAGGAATGTGCCATATTTTAAGAAAAGATAATAATGAATTATTATTTTCCGGCACACGCCATAAGGATATATATATCCTAGATCTTCCGAGATCACATGAACAATGTCTCATTGCCAACACAAGTGAACAACACTTATGGCCTCATTGCCAACACAAGTGAACAACACTTATGGCATCGACGTTTTGGTCATGTGAACTTTGGAACACTATTTAAACTTTCCAAGTTAAATTCTATTAGAGGCTTCCCTAAGCTAGTCTTTCAAAAGAAAAGCTTTTGTGACTTGTGGCAACGAGGCAAGCTTCCAAAATCGTCTTTTAAACCTAAGAAAAGCATTTCTTCTAAGCGGCCACTAGAGCTATTACATCTAGATTTATTTGGGTCAACTAGAGTTGATTCATTAGGAAATGCACGATATGGACTTGTCATCGTCGATGACTTTTCTAGGTTTACTTGGGTATTTTCATTAAGTAATAAAAATGATGCTTTCGAAAACTTCACAATATTTGTCTAGAAAGTACAAAATCTCATTGGAACCACCATTGTCACTATTCGTAGTGATCATGGAGGGGAATTTGAGAATGAGTCTTTTGAGAACTTTTGTGATGAAGTTGATATTACACACACCTTTTCATTCCCTCGCGCACCTCCTCAAAATGGTGTTGTTGAGAGACAGAATAGGACGCTAGTGGAGTGTGCTCGCACTATGCTTGATGATAGCCAACTTGGCCATCAATTTTAGGCGGAAGCGGTACACACTGCTTGCTATGTGTTTAATAGAATACTTTTGAGTCCCGGCACTAAACAAACTTGTTATGAATTGTTGTTTGGTAGGTTGCCTCAAGTTAAACATTTTCGAGTTTTTGGTTCAAAGTTTTTTATTAAAAACACGTATGGTAGTTTGGACAAATTCGATCCAAGATCCGATGATGGGATTTTTGTTGGATACTCCTCACGTAGCAAAGCCTTCCGGATATACAATAAATGAACCTCAACGATCGAGGAATCGCTTCATGTTTCATTTAATGAAGGATTTGTTCCAACTAGAATTACTAATGATGATGACTCCATGGATGTCTTATGTGATTCAATTGGTAATTCTAACTCTATTGATTCTATTGATTCTATTGATACTAACCCGACTAATGAAGTTTTTGAGAATGTTCCTAGAGATCATGGAATTCCCAAACGGCTTCATACCGTTCGTGACCATCCTCATGATCAAGTCATTGGCAATATCCATGATAGTGTCAAGACAAGATCTCAAGTCAACTACTTCGCTCATTGTGCCTTTGCCTCCTCGATAGAGCCAAAGAATATTAATGAAGCGTGCGAAGATATCGCTTGGATCCTTGCCATGTAAGAGGAACTCATTCAATTCGAGAGGAATGAGGTTTGGGAGCTTGTTCCATTGCCATCAAAGAACCACACCGTCATTGGGACAAAGTAGATCTTCAAGAACAAGACCGACAAAAACCAAATCGTCGTCCGAAACAAAGCTCGGTTAGTAGCTCAAAGCTATCGGCAAGAGGAAGGTATCGATTTCAAAGAATCCTTTGCTCCGGTAGCTAGATTAGAATCAATTAGATTATTGTTATCTTTTGCATGCCATAAAGATTTTAAACTTTTTCAAATGGATGTTAAAAGTGCGTTTTTAAACTGAGATGTTGTTGAGGAAGTTTATGTTTCTCAACCTCCGGGTTTTATAAATGAAAAATTTCCAAATCATGTTTTTAAACTTAAGAAAGCACTTTACGGTTTGAGACAAGCTCCTCGAGCTTGGTATGGCCGTTTAAAGAATTTTCTTTTGGATTATGGTTTTAAAATGGGAGAAGTTGATCCCACATTATTCGTTAAGTATTCGAACAATGATATAATTTTAGTTCAAATTTATGTTGATGATATCATTTTCGGTGCTACTAACTTTGCTCTTTACGAAGAGTTTTCTAATGTGATGAAGGATCAATTTGAGATGAGCCACATGGGTGAGCTCAAATATTTCTTAGTCTCCAAATTCACCAAATGAACGATGCAATCTTCATCCACCAAACGAAGTACACGTTGGAGTTGCTAAAGCAATTTGGAATGGAGAATGCATCTGGGAAGAAGACTCCAATGAGCACGACTACGCATCTTGATAAAGATACGGGCGGAAAAGATGTAAACATTCGTCTATATCGAGGTATGATAGGTATTTTACTATATCTTACCGCAAGTAGGGCCGATATTATGTTTGACGTATGTGTATGTGCTCGTTATCAGTCTCAACCTAAGGAATATCACTTAATAGCGGTAAAACGTATTTTCCATTATTTAAGTTACACACTTGATTTTGGATTACTTTATCCAAAATCTAGCACGTATGAGTTAATCTCATACAGTGACACAAATTATGCGGGATGCAAATCCGACAGGAAAAGTACTAGTGACACTTGCCATTTTATAGGAAATTCTCTTGTCTCTTGGTTTTCCAAGAAGCAGAATTCCGTATCACTTTCAACCACCGAGGCGGAATACATTGCCGTCGGTGCCGCGTGTGCTCAAGTTCTTTGGATGAGACACACACTTAAGGACTTTGGTATAAACTGTAATACTTGCCCTATCATGGTGGACAACCAAAGTGCAATTTGTCTCTCTAAGAACCCGGTACACCATTCCCGTTCTAAACACATAGATGTCCGACGCCATTTCTTAGATGATCATGTTGCTAAAGAGGACATCATATTAGTGTATGTTGAAACCCAGAAGCAAATCGCCGATATTTTCACGAAACCCCTAAAGGAAGACTCCTTTGTGCGGTTGCGTCGAGAATTGGGGATTATGGGTGAAACCGAGATTTAGGATTCATTTTTGTTCAATAATCTTGCATGCTATCAATTTCATTATATTTGCTCATGCTAGATTTATTGGAATTTTCTGGATTTTTCGTTGAATTTTCAGAATTTTCGCTCGATGTGTTCGTAAACGTCAAATTTCAGATTTTCAATGTTTAATGGGGTAGTATAATGATTAATGAGAGTATTTTGTTGTTTTTTCCAAGTGCGATTAGGAGAGAACTCAAAATTTCTAATGCTAAGATTTTTGAACTTTGTTAGTCGGTTCATGTTCATTGACCGACCGACTAGATCATCATCTAGTCGGTCAGTGGATGAACTCAGACCGACTAACTCAAGCCCTAAAATTTGGCTTCAGTTACTGTTTGCAACTAGTCGGTTCAAGCTCATTGACCGACCGACTAGATCATCATCTAGTCGGTCAGTGCTTGAACTGTGACCGACTAATTGCGACAGGGACTGTCTTGTCTTTTCGACTTCCTTGACGACTTATACTCCCCCGACCGACTTCTTTTTGTTCTAGTCGATCGTGTTTCTCCTCTCCAGCTCAAAACCCCCCGGACCTTTCGTCTTCCCCCTCTCCCTCCGTCGTGTCCGATCGATTTCCGGCCATCCCCACCGTCACCGTCTGTCGATCTTCCTCCCTAGGTGACCCCTCTCTCACATCTCCTCTAGGGTTTGTTTCCTGTCCTTAGGGTTAGGGTTTCTTAGATTTCAGCTCTTAGGGTTTCGGCTAGGGTTTGTATAGGTTTCGACCTAGATTTCTTGTGTTGATTCGTGCTTTTTCTCGTCACGCTTATGGCGAAGACAAGGATCCCGATCCGACCTTCGAGCCCGTCCCCTATGACCGTAGAGTCACCCCCTAGGGAACCGTCGCAACCCAAACGCCGTTCGAAGTCTACCCATCCCTCTTCGTCTTCGCCTCCTCTTAAGAGTAAGAGGACGACGATAGCGAAGCCCCGATCTCAGCCTAGGAAGCAACCAGTTTCTTCTGCTTCGTTCCGTGCACCCACACCTCCTGATTCCGACACGGAATACATACCTGAGACCGAGACCCATAGGGATCCTTCACCCCCTCCTAGGGAACCTACGTCTAGCTCTCGACCCCGTACTTCCTCGCGTCAGCCTAAGGGAAAGGGTCAGATGCTAGTTGGCGGTGTCGATATCTCTTTATGTCGCGACGACCCGATATGTCTCGCAGCATATAACCGTATCGAACACTGTCCGTTGCTTCTGGAGCATTTCGTACAGTTTTTAGACTTCGCAGGCCTTGCTGATCTTCTATCGTCTTCCGGTCTTATCGATTATCTTCGATATGACCCTAAGGCTAATCCTCATCCATATCCTCGTCTGGTCAAACTCTTTTACGCCAACCGTGTCTGGGGTCAGTACGACGAGACCCACTCTATTGAGACGACTGTCTTGGGGACACCGATTGTCCTCACGATAGAAATCTTAGGAGAGTTGATTGGTTGCTCGTCGTCTGGCCTCCTCCCTTCCGATATCTCCGTCGACGACATCTCTGAGCTTGACCAGGTCATTCTTTCTGAGATCTTTCACGAGATTCCTCCTGCCATGATTGGCGTCCCCTCGAAGTCTTTCAAGCCTAATGGCTGGGTCCTAAACTTGATCTTGAAGTCGTGCTTACTTCCTAAGTACGGATCCTCTTCTTTCCCTTCCCAGCCATTCCTGAAGCTCATATATGTCATCTTCATGGGGAGTGAGATTAACTAGGCTCGGATCATACTTGATAAGATGGATTCTTTCGAGTGTATTCGTAAGTCCACGAAGTCTGCTCATATCCCATATCCATGCCTTCTGACACTTGTCTTTTGCCACTTTCGTGTCACTTTGCCTCCTGATGATGAGCGTCCTCTCGGTCCCCCTCTGAATGCGACGGCCGTCAAGAAGTCTCTTGCGATGCTCCGTCACGTTCAGAGGACGACCCCCTCTGCTTCAGCATCTGCTTCAGCTACTCATGCTCCCTCTACCACTCTTGATGAGCTCGCACGTTCAGTGAGACGTATGGAGTCTCGTTATGCTCGTACTGAGGAGATACTTGCTCGTATCGCCTCTCGTTTGGGCATTGAGATCCCTCCGTCAGTCTCTGACGAGGAGGAGTTGGATGAGGAGGAGATCGAGGAGCTTGTTCGTGTTGCTGCTCGTGCCCCTGAGGGCACTTCTGGTGCTGCTGCCTCTTCTGTCGTTGACCCCGAGAGCACACCTGGTGCCACCATACCTGCGGTGGATACTATGTCTGGTGCTCCCGAGGCCACTCCCGTCGCTCCCGTGGACACTTCAGCTGATCCGGTGACCACCACTCCTACTGCAGAGCCTGCTGCTGCTACAGGTCCGCCCGCTGCCTCCTGAGCTTCTCTGAGGACTCTCTTGATGCACTTTGGATGATAGATCTTATAGTGAGAGAGTTTGGGTAGGATAGAGTGTGGTTCTGTATTTTGGATATTTTGATGTATTTTGATGGATATGTCTGTTGTGTGATACTCCGATGTCTTGTGTGATATTTTGTTGTATTTTGTGCACCGATCGTTGGATCGCTCATATGTATGTCGGTGATGTATATTTTTGATGTACTCATGGTTCACATTTATATATATATACATCGATGTTGACATTTCATTCCCTTGTGCACATTATATATTCTTTTTATGTCTCTGATGTTTGATTTCTTCGCTCGACGATAATACTTGGTTAAATAGAATTCATTTCATGAAAACATAGAATTGTTTTCCATGCACTAAATTAACCAAGAATGTTGATATTGGAGAGTATATTCCATAACTCAATCCATAAAATTGATTTGAGTTTTGATGATTTTATTTATCGACTTTCGACTTTGGTCTCATTGACACGCTTTGATTTAATTCGTATTTTCCTTTGGTGTCATTTGGACCGTGGTCGTATTCTACGACTCCCGTGCTTTTATTTGAAGCCATTGTTATTGTCGTTGATCTCCTCCCACTCTTTTTGCTATGCCAAAGGGGGAGAGATATAATAATGACATGTGCTAAATGATAATTTAAAGCATTATTCCAAGTATCTAATTTGATATGTTAGATTCAGGGGGAGTTAAGATATATAAATGGATTTTCAAATCCGATATTTCAATAATCGATTCTCATTTTATATACTTTACTCGTCTGCTTGATGCGTATTATTATTATTCATTTTAGAATTAACGTGTCATCAATGCAGGGGGAGTAAGTAAATTACATTTGAATCATTATTTTTTATTATTATTTATGTTGGTTTGACATCATCAAAAAGGGGGAGAATGTTGAATATTGGACTCCCCGGATTTGGTTTTGGACGATGAACAAACATAAATATATCGTGAACTAACACTTTGTGAGCGCAGTTATGGAGATCGTCGCCAAATTCATATGAACATCCAAAGCGACGTCTCGAGACTTCTCAAAATGCGTGATCGTATGCCTAAAGCTTCGTTGAAGCTTTTGGACCATTTTAGAAGTCATGAAGATTCAGATTGAAGCTTTCGAAGACGGTTCGTCAAGTTTTATTTATAGTCTTTTAGATTCGTTCCGTAGAATGTTAAGCCTTGAGTAGGTCTTACGTTTTAATCTTCATAACGCTCATATATTAGATCTAGGATCTTAGTAGAAGTCCATACGAACTTTCCCGAAGCATCGAGCTTCGTTTCGCGACTTCTTGTGCATGTTAGTTGGTTCAAGAAGAAGAACCAACCGACTAGATGGTGATCTAGTTGGTCGGTAATGCTTCTTGGACCGACTAGTTTGCCTCATTCATTTCTAGCTCAGTTACTATTTACAGTTAGTCGATCAAAGAAGGTTCACCGACCGACTAGTTGTGAAACTAGTCGGTTAGAAATCCTTCTTGGACCGACTAGTTGAACTTCCATTTTTGAGCCTGAGCTACTGTTTACGGTTAGTCGGTCAAAGCTCAACGACCGACCGACCAGTTGAGAAACTAGTCGGTCAGCAGTTGTTCTTAAACTGACTAGCTGTATTTGAATTCAGCTTCTACTGTACATGCCTAGTTACTGTTTATCATTAGTCGGTCAAAGAACGTTTATCGACCGACTAGTTGATGAACTAGTCGGTCAACATTTGTTCTTGGACCGACTAAATCAATTTGTACTCAGACTATTTGTTTTATCTCTTAGTCGGTCTAAGTTCACTCACCGACCGACTAGTTATGAAACTAGTCGGTTGGCAAGTGTTCTTTGACCGACTAGTTCTGTTAGTCTGAACTTCGACCTATTCACTGTTCACCACTTAGTCGGTTCATGCTGTTTGACCGACCGACTAGTTGATGAACTAGTCGGTCAGTGGTTGTTCTTTGACCGACTAGTTTGGTTCAGAATAGAGCCGTTGGAGCTTTAATTGAAACGTTTTTCTCTCTCTCTCTCTCTGTCCTCTAACCTATAAATACTTGGTGTGCTGCATTCATTGCACTCAAGGCTGATATTAAGAGAAGTTTAGAGATCAAAGAGAAAGCATTCAATCTCATTCAAAGCTCATTCATTTCCAATCTTGAATCTCTTCTCACTCTTATTTCAAAAGAGAGATTCATTGATTGTGAGCCTTCCAAGCCAAGTGCTTGATCCTAGGTCACCAACAACCTCATAGCTCTCCATAGCTGATCTACATCTTGGAGCTCGGGTTTGGTGCCTCTTCATCTTCCCCATAATCATATTTGCCCTAATTCGTAAGTTTACTCAAGGCATAGGTATTTTGTGGTAAGCATTTCTATTTCATTTACTTTCGATATTGTAAGTGTTTCACTCTCGGTTGTGAGAGTTTGTTTGTGATCCCGGGTTGTGGGAGTCACAATTTCCTTTGTGTTTGATTTGACTTGTGAAGGTTTTTCACAAGTATTTCATAGTGGAAATCTTGAGTTAGGGTTTCTAACTCACGTATCCGGAGGGGATCCGGGTGGTTGGGACGTAGGATCACCGGGAACAAGTCGGGGAGACTTGGGTGGATCCGAACCCGTTAAATTGCTTGTTTGCGATTGTTAGTCTTTGTTGTTTAATATTTACATTTCCGCATTTCCGCATTAATTGGTAGAGTTTGCAAGATAATTAGGAATTATCCTCTTAATTATTTTAAAGTAATATTCCCCCCACTCTAGTACTTGTGCAGTAGCTTAGCAGGGCATTACAGTCTCTGCCATACATACATTCAACCAATAGAAGCCAATATGACTGAGCACCAGACGTGCCCATCACTGCCAGAGTTCCAACTCTGGCACATCACACTTGGTCACCCTGGATCTGCAATGATGCGTTGCATCATCACTGAATCCCGTGGACATAAATTGAAGAACATGAAGATTCCTCATAAGGGTGAATTTTCTTGTCCCCCTTGTTTCAAGGAAAAACTTATAACGAGACACTCCATCCTGAAAGTGGGATTAGAGTCTCCTGGCTTTCTTGAGAGAATTCATGGTGACATTTACCGGCCTATTCACCCCGCAAGTGGCCCATTTCGGTACTTCATCGTACAGATTGATGCATCAACTAAATGGTCTTATGTGTGCCTCTTGTCCACCTGCAATCTAGCTTTTCCAAAGCTATTGGCACAAATAATAAGGTTGCGTGCTCATTTCCCCGATAACCATATCAAGAAACTACGTCTTGATAATGCGGGCAAATTTACTTCACAAGTCTTCGATGAATATTGCCGGGCAACGGGTATTGAAGTTGAACATCCCGTAGCACATGTTCACACCCAGAACGGATTAGCTGAGTCCCTTATAAAGAGACTCTAAAGGATTGCACATCCATTGCTTATGGAATCCCAGTTGCCGGTGGATGCTTGGGGGCATGCTATTTTACATGTCGCATCACTGATTAGGATAAGACCCTCTGGAGGTCATACATTATCCCCGATGCAACTTGCATATGGCGCACCTCCAGATATCTCTCATTTGAGAGCATTTGGTTGTGCTGTATATGTCCTAATAGCACCACCTCAGAGGACCAAAATGGGTCCTCAGCGCCGTCTAGGTATCTATATTGGGTTTAATTCGCCCTCTATTATCAGATCCTTGAACCCCTAACGGGGGACGCATTCAAGGCACGTTTTACTGACTGTGAATTTGATGAGAAAATTTTTCCTAAACTATGCACACAGTCTAAGAAGCCTGAAGCTACTAAGACCATTAGTTGGGACCAGAAGTCTTTGTCCCTATATGATCCGCGTACTAATCTGTGTGAAGATGAGATCCTGAAGATCCTTCACATTTAGAATACAGTACATCTTTTACCGAATAAGTTCACAGACAACCAGAAGATTGTCCGTTCACACGTCCCAGCTGCTAATACGCCAGCTAGGATTGACATCTCCATAGATGGATGCAATCCACCAACAGCAGAATCGGCTGTACCTCAATTGAAAAGAGGATGCCCACCGAGATCAAAAGATAAAGTCCCTCAAAAGAGGAAGACTCCTGGAGATAATAAGATTATCCCTCCACAGGATGCTGAGCTCAGACCAGCTACTTCTCCCCTCCTTATTTCCCCTACAGAGGAAACAATAGGAGAAACATCATTAAATTTTGTACGTACTGGAGAGGTATTGGACAGACATAGCACAGTCGTCAATGACGATTTTTCGTTCGATATTGCCATTCACGTCACTGAATATGACGATGAAGTCGAACCACGATCTCTAGCGGAATGTAAACGTAGAGATGATTTGCCAAAGTGGGACGAGGCAATAAGAGTAGAGCTGGACTCACTCTTGAAACGAAAAGTCTTTGGACCAGTAGTCCAAACACCAGTAGGTGTAAAGCCTGTGGGATATAAGTGGGTTTTCATAAGAAAAAGAAATGAAAATAATGTGATCATTCGCTACAAGGCACGCCTTGTAGCCCAGGGTTTTTCCCAAAGACCGGGGATTGATTACGAAGATACATATTCCCCATTCATGGATTCGATCACATTCTGATTTTTAATAAGCCTAACTTCTCTGGAAAGCCTAGAAATGTAGCTTATGGACGTTGTGACTGCATATCTATATGGCGATATAGATAAAAACATCTATATGAGACTTTCTGATGGGTTTAAACTACCCCCCAGAGATGAAAGAGATACCTCAGGACGTATTCTCCGTAAGGCGGCATAGATCATTATATGGTCTAAAGCAATCGGGCAAAATGTGGTATAACAGACATAGTGATTTCCTTGCACAACAAGAATTCACGAATAAGAAGTCTGCATGTGTATCTTTATCAAAAGAACGGGAACAAGATTCATCATCATTGCAGTATATGTAGATGACTTAAATCTCATAGGATCTCCTGCAGAGATCAATGAGATATCTGAAAGCCTAAAACATACTTTTGAAATGAAAGACCTAGGCCAAACAAAGTATTGTCTTGGTTTACATATTGAACACCTAAGAGGTGGAATCCTATTACACCAATCTAATTATACAAAGAAACTTCTACGTAAGTTTCATATGGATAAATGTCATCCTTTATGTACTCATATGGTCGTCAGATCACTAGATGTACATAAGGACCCCTTCCGGCATCTGGAAGAGGGGGAGGAGATACTGGGTCCTGAAGTACCCTTCCTCAGTGCCATTGGAGCCCTTCTATATCTGGCTAACTGTACGTGTCTTGATATAGCGTTTACTGTTAATCTCCTAGGCAGACATAATGCAGCGCCTACAAAGCGTCGCTGGAACGGAGTAAAACATCTTCTGCGATACCTCCAGGGTTCAATTGATCTGGAACTTTACTACCAGAGAGTGCCTCCCCCCAATTGTTTGGTTATGCTGATGCAGGTTATCTTTCAGATCCGCACACGACAAAATCACAGACAGGTTTTGTGTTTACCTACGGAGGTACTGCTATCTCCTGGAGATCGGTAAAGTAAACCACAACAACTACATCATCCAACCATTCAGAGCTCATTGCGATCCATGAAGCAAGCAGAGAGTGTTATTGGCTACGATCCGTCGTCCACCACATTCTTCTATCCACTGGCCTAAAGACCGGTAATTTGGAGCCTAGTGTCTTGTTTGAATACAACGCTGCGTGCATTGCTCAACTTCAAAAGGGCTACATCAAGGGTGGCAGGACGAAGCACATATCTCCCAAGTTTTTCCGGACACACGAGCTAAAGGAGGACAAGCAGATTAAAGTTCAGCAGATCCAGTCCTGCAACAACTTAGCTGATCTTTTTACCAAATCTTTCCAAAATGTATATTTGTAAAACTTGTAAAAGGAATCGGTATGAGACAACTGAAAGACCTACAAGCCTGAAGCTTGTACAGATGACGGGGAATAAGCTGTGTGTTGCACTTTTTTCACTTAAGCTGTTGGTTTTTCCCACTGAGTTTTCCGTAGCTAAGGTTTTAACGAGGCAAACACATTACTCAGGATCCAGAAGTATCCACCCCTTTTTAGCCTTATACGCTAAGACCAAAGTAATGGATGGATATGTGGGAGTGTTGTGAGTGGGGGGGGGGGGGGGGGGGGGGGGGCTTTAGCCTCCCCACCACTTATCCATCCATTACTCCACCACTCTTAATGTGGTGGAGACTTTTGGTATCCAAGACTTTTGGAATACCTATGAGATTTTATAAATAAAGCACCATGGCTATTAGCCATGGTTAATTATATCCAACAATCTTCCAACATTATAAATTTTTAATCAATTAATGGCTAACCTAAAGGGTTCATGAATAATTTATTCATCATGTCTATTAAACAGAAACCAACTAATTTAATCACATAAATTAAATGTTCAATAAAGTGACATACAATTAAAACATGCAAGTTAAAATTATCTACAGCATAATTAACTTGCTAATCTAAAATTTTAACATTTAAATTTAAAGATCTAAAATTTTAAAGCTTGAAGCACTTTTATCACATAAAATTAGGTTTCATAAAATTATCAAATAATTTTAAAATCAAACCTAAGCTTTAAAATTAACAAAACATTTTAGGATTAAATTATCACATAAAACAATCTTCAAAACTTTATGTAACTAAAAGAAATGAATTTATAATTCCATCTCATGAAAAAAAAATTTCTTTATGTTACATATACTAGAAAATAATTTTAAAACATTTTTAAAATCGTTTGAAATCAATTTTAAAACTTTCAGATAAAGTTAAAAAACTTTCAAACTTTATGTAACTAAAAGAAACAAATATTTTATATCATCTCAGGAAACAATTTTTTTTCTTAATGTTACATAACCTTTAAATCCTTTTAAATGCTTACTAAAATTACTTTATCTCATAAAATAAAATTTTTAAAAGCATTTTAAACATAGAAGACTTATTATATTTATCACATAAAATTTAAAACGTCCCCAAAAATTATCATGTCATAAAAACAATTTTTAGAACACCAAAAAATGTTTAACTAATTCTAACATAAAGTTAACAAATATGCTTGTTCAAAAACAAGCAATTTTAATAATTTAAAAAACGTCGCAAGTCAAGATCTACAAGCATAACGTGGCTATGATACCACTGAAGGGTTTTGCCAGACCCTCAGAGCTCAGATCTGTGCCCGTCCTAAGTCGGACGGACTGCAGAGGCATAAAGCACAGCGGAAAATAAAACATACTAGCTAAAAAATTTAGCTAGGCCTCGAGAGAGCGAGAACATAGCCCGATGTATGCTAACTTGGGGTGGATCTGACCACCCCAAGAGGGATCTATCCTACTGCGACGAAATTTAAATTACACTAAAATTACTTAGGAACATACCCGGAATCTCAACACTGGGTGGGCAAGATGTACCGCACCGGTTTCTGACGCACCTCATAGTCGAACCGCCTTGACTCGATCCACCCGAGCTGCCTCGCCCCTTCGAACCGATCCACCCGAGCTGACACCCGCCTCCAAGCCGATCACACGCGGTAGAAGGTTTCACTTAAGTAGACCCGCATCTTACACGTCTGGATCCGAATCCAAACCCCCCTTCGTAGTCTTGCTAGGACTAGTCGGGAGAATAGGAAGAATAGTGAAAAGAATAATTTAAGTCGTACATCGAGCTTGCTCTAAAATCCGCAGCTACTAGATCAAAGACTTGATGCATTTTTCAACAAAGAGAGGGCACCCTATTTATCTAGGGAGCAGCACCTCTCTTTTCGTTGCGAGTAATATGGGACAAATAACAAAATAGAAGAGAAATTAATTTAGCTAATTTAGCTTAATTGAAGTTTAGTAAGCCTTTGGTAAAGGCCAACTTCAACGAATTAATTCTCTTCATCCATTAAAATTTAGACACCAAAAATCTATCAATTCGAAGGGCTTCGAATGGTGAACACGTAGGAACAAAAGGCGACGAATTTCAACTTCGTTTGACCCCTCAAATAATTGCCCAAAGATGTGTAAAAAATCAATTTTCGTAGCCGTCAAAAGAGGGTTTCAAAAACCCTAATAACTTAAGTTGCGCGCGCGCCCGCTAGGCTTAGTGGGCGCGCCCGCCCAAGGTAATGGGCGGACAGTGGGTGCACCCGCTGCAACTAGCGAGCACAACTAGCGGGCCGTGCCCTTTACCCCTTGCAGATGGACCGGTTAGCCCAAGCGGGTCTTACCCACTTTGCCTCAGACTGTTTTTGCGTTTCTGGGCTCGTTTGAGCTCCGATTTTGACGCGGTTTGAACCTGTGTTTAGACCGGGACGATCCCGTCAATCAGGTAACCCTTTCCAATGATTTTTTTCCTACAAATATTGTCGTAACCAATTTACGACACGTTTAATCTTTGTTTGCATAAAATGCAACATTGTCCCTATTGCATCTACGACTTAGTCTCACAACTATCTTGTGAACATTAACTATTCCATTTCATCGAATGAATTTCTCTTATTAGTCTTCCTATTACTAAGACACGAATACTACTCGGTGTGAGACCCTACAGCCTGACCTTACTATAGGTTGGGGCTCGAAACCCCTTGACGACGGTCACCATGAGCAGCAGTTGTCGTCTCTGTTTCAGAATCATCATAACGTGATCGACCCATAGACAAAAGTATCGTTGGGTTCACTTTGGCTGTGTCAGTGATGAATACCATTAGCTATAGTCCCTTCGTCAAGACTGTGTCCCTGTTGGCCTAGAATATGGTTTACTGTCAACCCCATTAGACAACATTGGTCAGTATACGACGGTCTTTATTGTATTCACGTTGTACATCTTACAACATACCCCAGCCGAGGATTAACACAAAGACCATACTGAACCTGTGACACTAACTTCCCTTTAACGGAGTGACGAATCCCATCTCAGTCATTTACTCGCCTCGAGGGCTTCAGGTGTAACCTAACCTAAGATCTTTCAGCAGGCCTAGCCTCGAAGCTAGATCATTGGTTTAAGCGACACTGTTCACTCACAGGTTCGTACATATGACTTCAGGTCTAAAGGACCAGCTTACCTATCATCATCCTAGAGTTATTATAGATAGTTTAGTTAAAGTTTACCATTTAATAACGCTAAGTTGGTCGTTCAGTGAACTCATTCTCTAATGAGCACCTATGTCTCGTTTTCGACTTCACCAAGACGAATGACTATGAGATCATCATTATCCTAAGGTAAGACAAAGACATAGTGGTCTATCCGATGTGCCGATATCTAGTTATCGATACATCTATGACCACGAACCGTTTAAGACTTAAGTTTCTATTTGGTCGCTTACTACTCATAATCGAGATCTTGTCTGGATACGTAAGGACCTAACTGTAAGTCTATGGACATTATCTAAGTATATTATTCATCTGAATTCATACTTAGGATAATGGATACCATATATTATATTAACAAGACGTACTCTTAGGATAAATCGCCTTATGGGCATATATCCTCCTACAAGTATATATATATAATCGTATGTTATGAAACAGTATAGGTAGTTGGTTATAATATTTTAATGAGTTAAACTTCCTTGGCTTGATATTAACATCCTTTGTTGCAGTTATAACGCGACCTCGTTCACCTGGACACCCGAACCCGACTAAATTAGGCAAGTCTGCGAAATTATGCAAATTATTGTTGCATTAATGTTTAATTGCATTTTCCGTGTATGCGTGCGAGTGGACCCCTATTAAGTGAATTGATAATGCATGGGTGTGTGTGTGTGGACACTTATTAATTGAAAATTTACGATGACATGAAACTCTTGGCTGCTTTGAACACATTTGATTGTATTGCTCAACCTGCGGGTAATATAGCACTCGCCAAGACAGAGAGACTGGTCCCTTATACGGATACATAGCTTACGGACAATATGGTACTCTCCAAGACAGAGAGATTGATCCCTTGTACAGAAACACAGACTGTGGGCAATAAGGCACTCACCTAGCAGAGTGAGTGATCCCTTGTACAGATAGCCTGCGGGGGCAATATGGCACTCAACCATCAGAGTGAGTGATCCCTTGTACGGACTTCTCTTGTGAACTTTCATTGGGGTAGGGTTAAGCGGTCGCATAGTTTAGAGGTTTTGATCCCCCTCAAACCGTAAGGCGTGAACCCTCTTGACACACCCTCTTGTCTTCTCTTGTCTTGTAGCCGGTAGCACACGCTATGGCCATTGCCATGCCACGTTTACTTTCTTGCACAGCCTTTTTACTTTTCTACCATGTCTATATAAAATCACCAGGCTCATTACTTCACTTTTAAAATGTTTAGAACTACCATGCCATTAGCACCTTACTATTTCTTGTTTTAATATGCCATGTTTAAACTATGCTGTCATCCTGCTTACAACAATTGAATTAATGCTTCATAATTTATTATTATTCGTGCACCTTACCTTGGGTCTTCTTACTTTTACTTGCAGGCCCTAGCTAACATACATTTATGTTTTTGAAATGTATGTCAGATTACGAGACAGTTACCAGGAGAACTAGTTGAGACACCTGACCTAGGGAGCGAGGAGTTGATGTAGACATTGAGTCGCTTTCTGCAAAAGGCTAGGGACTCTTTTCTGTCACTACTTTAGTTTCTACTTTAGTACCTTGCAGTAGGGATGGTACCATTATTGTAGTTTCCTTTGGCCATGCTGAGGCCCCGTTGTTATTTCTTGTACGAACTCTGGATATGTTTTTTATTTAATGAAATGTTATTTCTAGTGTTCTGAAATGCATGCAAGAACCTGTATGTTGGATGGTGTATCTCACAGACGCTTATTGGGCTTGAGTTTCACAGCTCTATCCCATGCGGACCTTTATTTCGTCCTTGCTTCCGTCGTTTGGGAAGTGGGGCATGACACTCGTCGTCACCCACGAGGGGACGAACAAGGTAAAATTGTCAAAGTTATATGTTGCTATATAAAACTTCGACATGATTCATATGCAGGAAGGTGAGAACATTGCAATGATGTACGGTCGCTTCACCGACATCACCAATGAGCTTGAAGCTCTCGATCAAGTATACACAAAACAAGAGAAGGTAAGAAAGATAATCCTGGGAATGACCTCAAAGTGGGAAAGAAGGGCTATTGCCATTGAGGAGGTCAATGACTTGAAGAACTATACCGTGGTGAATATCATCAGTACTCTCATGTCTTACGAAGTAAGAAGGGAGAACTGATTGAAGATTAGAGCCATGATGAATCCAACGGAAGCAAAGAAGAAGACGTTAGAATTCAAGGCTACCTCTTCATCATCCGATAGTGATGAATCCGAAAACGAAATGGATTTGGAAGAAATGGCTCTTATGGCGAAGAAGTTCCAACACTTCTTTTGTAAAGGTAAATTCCCTTCCAAATCTAAATTTGATTCAACTAACAATTCCTCTTCTCTTTGTTTTAAGTGCAACAAGCTTGGGCACATCAAGAAGGATTGCCCAATGCTAAGAAACAAAGAAAAGTGGAAAGCACCGAAGTACCACAAGTCCGACAAATTCAAGAAGGATAAGAAGAAATGACTTGTTGAGACTTTCGATGACTCTAGTTGATATTCCTCAAGCGAATCCAAGGATGAGAAGGGTGATAGTGCACATATGTGCTTCATGGCACGAGAAGATACATCCTCCGATGGAAGCGATAGTGAGAACGATGAACCAGAGGTAAGTATGGATGAACTTCGTTTTGCTAACAAAGAATTATTTTCTAAGTATCAATCTCTTATGCTTAGATATACTAATTTGAAGAATTCAAATGTTAGTAAATCATCTATGCCATGCATCACCAACAATGACATCATTGTTGACACACTTACATTTGAGAAAGCCAATTTGGTTTCTCAAAATGGCACTTTGAGAAATGTGGTGAATTCCCTCAAATCTCAATTAGATCATGTTTCTTCTATAGATAGCATTGATCTAGCTTCACAGAACACACAATTGGATATTGAGAATGATTCTCTCAAAACCCAAGTGCACGAGCTCACTACACGTGTGTCAATTTTGGATACTACTATTTCTTCCCTTATGGAGAAATATGAGCTTATGTCCTCCCAGGTTAAGAGATTTACCAAAGGGAAAGGCCAATTGGATGAACTAATTTCCAAACAATTTCCGGCCATATATCACATTGGACTTGGTTATGTGGAAGCAAACACATCCAAATCATGCACCTCCTACAGTGGTGTAACTATAGATTTTATGAGGCCATCCTTCGGTGCATCCATTAGTAGTGACAAAAACATTATTGGTAGCAAACGTACCAAGAAAGTCATAACTACACACGTTCCTTCTTTTGAAAAGAAACCCATTAAGGGTGGAAATCAAAAGAAAGAACATACCTTTATGTACACTAACACTCACACACGTAGGAACACTCCTACTTCTCATGACATGCATGATGAGTTTTATGATCTACACCCACGGGCACGTTCAAACCCACACTTGAGAAATACTCATGCACATACTCCTACACACTCATATGCTCATACACAGCTTGCATATCCACCACATCATATGTATGCTCCATATGCACCATATAATATGCATGCTCCACTTTTTGCATATGATCCTTATATGACACATGCATATCCTCCTCCACCTTCATATGCTAGACTTCATTCTCCTAAGCATCATGCATGACATAGACCTCAACATAATGTGCATGCAACTAGGAAGAGGACACCCAAAACATACACAATTTGGGTTCCCAAGAACACTAGCACAAATGTTAGGAATGCATATGTAAATTCTTATTTTAGTGATGTGATAAATAGTGGTAACTACTTTGGGAAGCCAAATCCCATTTGGACTTGGTTTCCAATGGGCTAATCCCCTTGGACCCAACTGTTGGGTTTTGAGGGACCCTTAGGGCACATTTCTATGTCAGTCCTACGTCGGATGGACGATAGAGAAAAAAGAAAAGCAAGCAGCGGAAAACTGTTAAAGCATTTAACGAACAAGCCCTAATGATTTCAAGACCCTATCCAGGATCTCGACTATCTTGAGGTGGGTCTGACCACCCCAAGACAGATCTAAGCTGCTGCAATATAATAAATGAAATGCTTAATTAAACTACATACCGGAACCTTGCTTGCACCGACAAGGTGTACCAAACTGCGTCCCGAGCCGCTCCCCATCTCGAGCTGAACTGCTTCCCAAATTGCACCGCATCCCGAGGCGAGCAACCCCTTTGTAGCTGAGCCAACCACGCGCCGAAGAAAGTTTCACTTGAGTGGATCCTTCGCCAAGACTCCAGATCGAATCCGAGCCCCTTCGTGGCTTTTCTAGAGACCTTCAGGAGCATGGCAGAAAAATAGGGAGAAGAGAAAATATTATTTTAAGCTTAGATCTGAGCATGCTCCAAACTTTTTGGGAGCCGCTCGGATCTAGAGCTTGGGACAAGTTATGAGGAGGGGGCATGCCCCTTTTTATAGAGGCGGTTGACCCCCCTTTACTCCATTCCGATGTGGGACTAATAAATATGGAGTAAAAATTCAAGTTAGTTTGCCTTAATGAAAGGCTAAACTTCTATAAATTTTAACTCCCTCACAGTTGAGCTTCACATTTGAAACAACCTATCAAATCAAGGAGTGCTGAACGGTGAACGCGTACGAAAAAACGGTGAGCCATTCCGAATCCGTTTAAAATCTCAAACGTACGTCCAAAGATCATCCCAAAACTGTATTTCGTTCAAAAACAGCCGCCATCCCAAAATAATTCTAGTGTTTAGAACCCTTCTGTGGGGCCCACCATATGGGCCCCACGTGCCCCTGTGCACACAGTGCGCCTGGCATGCGCTCGATGCCCACGCCTGCACTAAAATGGGTGCTGATGCCCAATGATTGGGCGCCAGTTTAGGCCCGGTTCAAATGGGCCGGGCCAGCAGTTTTTTTTAATTAAAATTTTTTTGGGCAGCGGGCTTTGTGCTTAATACTTTCCTTCTATTTAAAACTCCTTTTAAATAACTTTACTGGACCCGTTTGAACTCTGATTTTGACCGGGTTGAACCTGTTTAGACTGTGACAATCCTATTATACAGGTAACTTTTCTACGCGTTTATTAAATTAAATACGCACGTAAATAATTTATGACGCTTTAAATTTCCCTTTGCATCAAATAAAAATGATCTGAGGTTATACATCCCCCCAACATCTACACTAGCACTCAGGATCATTTATCCCTTTGCAGTATTTTATCCGTTACATCGAATGCATATTCTTCCTAATTTCTACGTCCTAGTTGACGAAGGTCGCACTCTACGTGAGACCCTACAGCCTGATCCTACTACAGGTGGGGCTCGAAGCCTCAGACGATAGTAACCGCGAGCAGCAGGTCCCGTCCCTGTTTCAGTATTATACTTATGTGGTTAACTCATTGACATGAGTATTGTCTGGACCACCCTGACTGTGTCTGTGATAAATACCGCAGTTTTAGTCTCTTCGTCAAAAGTATGCCGTTTAATTCAAGTCTAGGGTACGGTCAAACTGTCAAACTCAATAGCTCAAAACCGGTTAGTCTCCATTGATCTTTAGTTAAATAATGTTGGACATCTTCCAATATACTCTGGCCAGAGTTTTCACTAAAGATCGAACTAACACTACGACACTAACTCCCATTGACCGGGAGAGACGAATCCTATCTTGGTCATTACTCTCATCGCACGTTTCAAATGTCACCCAACCAAAGACCTTTCAACGGGGCTTACCCGAGGCTAGATCAGTGATCTAAGTCACACCGTTCATGCACGGGTTCGTACAATGACCTCAAGTCAAATGACCAACTTACCTATCATCACTAAGAGTTATCATTGACAGATAGGTCAATCATAACCATATGATAACTCTTATTGGGTCGTTCAGTGAACTCATTCTCTAATGCGCACCTGTGTCTCGTCTTCGACTTCACTAAGTCAAATGATCATGAGATCATCGTTACCGCTACATGGTGAAGACTAAGACACAATGGTTTATCTGATGTTACGATATCCTATTCTCGAAACATCTACGACTACGAACCTTTTTAGACTTATATTACTAACAGTCAACCACTTCTCCATGATCGAGATCCTTATCTGGATACATGTTTGACCTTGCATTAAGTCTCAGGACTTTACCTAAGTTTCTAATGATAACAACATTTCTATTAACTTAGATAAATACTTACCAAACAGCTTACTGTTATTTCGAACAAGATGTTTGTATAGATACACAAGAATGAATTTTCTTCGAGGGCATACCCATTTCTCAACATCTTCCACTTGCACTCGGGCCCATTTATACCTGTATCTCATACCACATTTACACATAAGTCTTTTCAGACTTCATGTGGTAGAGCCTTCAAAAGTAGATCTGCTAAAACGTCTACCGTATAGAGTTAAGGGGTTTCTATGTTTATCTTAGACCACATATTTGAATCTCATCCAAACAATTCACTTGTTCTCTTGGAATCCATAATTAATTTTTGACTGGATCTCATCCAGCTCGTCGTACCTTACGAGAATACTCCATAATAAGTTTTACTGGTCATTTAGACGGTTCATAATCATTTTGATAAAGTGTCAAACTCTTTGACCACTTTGTCAAACCATATGTTCCAGCTCCTTGATGCCTCACATGCTTTTATTTGCTCCCATTGACCTTGAAAACCCACTACCGATTCATATAAGTTCATTCTTCTAAATCACATTTAGAAAATAGACTATACATGAATGCTCCAATTTTCATGGTTATCATGAGCATTTACATCGAGTTTAGTCCTAGTAGATCTGTACACATCTGCTGGTGAGACAATTTCATAATAATCCGTTTATAGGAGTTAGGATGAAAAATGTTCTCAACTAACATAATTTGTACTTCACTATTTTCTTTCTGCACCAATCTTCTGTCTTGACGATTTACTTGCACTCAAGAAGAAACACTTTCTTTCGGCATAAAAAATAAATTCCATACTTTATTTACGTGCATAGACCTTTTCTGATTATCATCAATTCATTTCTTAGAGTCACTACTCTGAATGGCATCTTGGAAGTTGTCTAGGCCATCATGAACTATGACGTCTTACTTGAATTTTCATCTCACGAGTCTCGAGTAAACCTTTAACTTCCTAACGATTGATTTAATGAATATCTTATTGCTAAGGTCCTCATAGAACCTTATCAATACCTAGGCATTACTATCTGGGACCTAACCCAGAGGCAGGATTATAACTCAGAGTCACTTGCCATGCATCGCACAATGTCTAACAAACTAGGATTCATGCTCTCTAATACACCGATGTGTAAAGAGACTTGACCTGAGAGAAAATCAAATTTTCTTTTTAATTTACACAAGATTTAAATAGCTAAGTATTCGAGTCTTCGATCTGATCGAAGCAGTTCAAATACCTCTATCATTTTGTTCTCTATTTTATCAGACTTGTGTTTCATCAAGAACATATGTCGTAATAAAATAAGAATAACTTATCCTGGCTAATTTAGACTTGGGTATAGGTACGTCTGTATGTACGATACGTTTGAGTTCAACAACTTATTCTACCACTATCTTACAGAAGGAGTTTCGGCCATCATACCATTGAGACAAGATTCACAAGTTTCTGTAGACTTCATAATACGAGAGGTCAGACCACTCTTTATGTGACTTGTAAAGCTTAGTCTCTTTGGTACGGCATAGTATATTTTGCCATATAAGTTTTCTTATTATCTTGTGTATTCATGTATTAACATTTAATACATTATCGTTATACAAATTACTCACATAAAACATTGCTTCAGAAGCAAGGTGACAACATTCGTAAAAAAATGTTAAAGTCTTACATGGTCCAAGAAACAACAATTGTTCCTTTTTCCAACACGTAGACAATCTATTTCTTTTGTATAACGGTTATCCTAAAACCGTTACATCAAATATGTCACATTTTCAGTTCCTCATACTTATGCCTTTACTAACGATAAATAAAACTATCTTTTATAAATGACTTTCCTTACTGCCTTCTTCCTTTTCTAAATCTCATTTAGATATTATACGATCCAACAAAATTATTAGCTATGCAAGCACCTAACGTATCCAAATACTTGCGCTTCACAACCTTGAGTTGACCCAATAAGTTGCTTGACTCAAGATCTAATTTGGATACATGGTCTTGTACCGCTAGTGCACTCATTTTCGAATCAAACAATTTGATCGAAGTTTCGAAACCTGCGAATCGAAACCGTTTTCCATACAACCTTGAGTTGACTCAATAAATTGTATGGAGAAACATGCTTTGAACATCTGTATGTTCGAGCTGCCCCTTATAGAGGCGAGTGACAGGTAGCGTGCATTTATTTGTTGGACCCAGAATTTAAGGAAATTATTGTCCTTAAGCCTGTGCTTTAAGAAGGTCATTTAATGTCAATGAGAACATAGTCTAGTCTATCAATTAGGATTTGAGTTGATATTCCACTAACCAACTATTTAGACCAGTTAACTTATTCTCTTAGAATATTATGTTTTTGATTCCATCGGTAAACAAAGAACTATCCTAGTTTAGCATATGTTCAATTATTTTTAAATATAGTTAAATTGGATTTTATTTAACTATATCCTCCCACTATTTTAACGAACATCTTAAGCCACATAGATGAACGAATAATAATATTTAGTGTGAAAGGGACCCGACCAACCTGAGTCTCACATCCTTGAGTTGGCTCAACAAGTTGCTTAACTCTGCGATCAGTAGAAGACTCTTCATCAATCACATCGAAAATGATTCCCTTTTAGGTTTTTACCCCGAATCACTTATGACCTTGAGTTGGCTCAACAAATCATAAAGACTAGTCTAGTCAAACCCTTACTTTCTTGTCCAATCCTAACTTACAGCGGCACTCGGTTTGTTTACGATGCGACAGTTTAGGTTAAGTCAAACTACATCACATGTTTAATGGAATTGGTTCCCAAAAGATAGTCATGTTACAGCTTGAATTGACTCAACAATTATAATATGAAATCCATGGTTTCGAAATTCCAAAATTAAGGAAGGATATAGCTAATCTTGAAAAAGATTTTTAACGTAATTGACTTAGATATAATCGACGATGTCATCATAATCATAATTCACATCCTTACGATCCAGCGAAACACAGCCAGGGAATTGACTAAACCAGGATCACTTATCCCCAGTCTAGCTAGGGTGATCCAACAAACTTAGCCAAGTACATTGACCGGATCATGGTCCATTGAAAGAAGCTTATTATTCATAAGTGTCCAGTACGATTATTAATGGCTTCATTAAAACTAGTTAATCCTATCAACTTGTTGAATTCTAAAATTTGAAATTATTAGGATTTGTTAATAACTTTTATTAAGTCCTTATCAACTATAAGGAATTGATTTTTATGGTGCTATCCTAATCGTGTATTAGGTATTTAAAACAATTTTAAATCATAGCAAAGCAATCTAAAATTATCTCATAATAATTAGATGGCTTTTAATGGCTAACCTAAAAAGGTTTTCTTGTCTTATAAAATAATGAACAAGAATAAACATAGCCATTAAAATTGACAACTTAATCAAATCACATGAAATTAAGTTCATAATTATCTCATAATTATTTTATGTTTCTAACAAATATAACATGCAACTTTAAATTTTAGCACAAAAATTTAAATCACAATTTTAAAACATAAAAACTTTATCTAATAAAATTAATTGCTTCATGTCCTAAAATTATCGCATAATTTTAATTCAAGAACATTTGTTGTAAAATCATCAAATTAAAATTAGCATGCTACTAAAAAGAATTTTATCACATAAAAATAATTTTTAAAGCATCAAATAACAAGTGGTTCCATTTTAACAATTTATCTCTTAAAGTTAAAATCAATTTTATATGTATTTAAAAAACATACTTGCATTTATAATTTTTGCAGTCCTTAGATCAGAAGTAAACCTAATGCTCCGATACCAATGTTCGGTTTTGAGGCATCCGTAGGGCACATTTCTATGTCCTAGTACGTCGGATGTACGATAGAGGCAAAAGAAAAGCAAGCTGCAGAAAACCATTAAACCATTTAATGAACAAGCCCTAAGGATTTCAAGACCCTAGCCAGGATATCTATATCTTGAGGTGGGTCTGACCACCCCAAGATAGATCTAAGCTACATCAATATAATAAATAAATTGCTTAATTAAACTACATACCCGGAACCTTGCTTGCACAGGTAAGGTGTACCGAACCGCGTCCTGAGCCGCTCCTCAGCCCGAGCTGAACTGCTTCACAAACCGAACTGTGTCCCGAGGCGAGCAACCCCTTTGTCACTGAGACAACCATACGTCGAAGAAAGTTTCACTTGAATGGATCCTTCGCCAAGACTCTGGATCGAATCCGAGCCCCTTCGTGGATTTGCTAGAGCCCTTCATGAGCAAGGCAGAAATATAAGGAGAAGAGAAAATATTTATTTTAAGCTTAAATCTGAGCGTGCTCCAAACTTTTTGGGAGCAGCTCAGATCTAGAGCTTGGGACGAGTTATGAGGAGGGGCAGTCCCATATTTATATAAGCGGCTGACCCCTCCCATTTACTCCACTTCCGATGTGGGACTAATAAACTTGGAGTAAAAATTCAAGTTAGTTTGCTTTAATGAAAGGCCAAACTTCTATGGATTTTAACTCCCTCACCGTTGAACTTCAGATTTGATTCAACCTATCAAATCGAAGAGCATTGAACGGTGGACGTGTAAGAAAAAACGGTGAGTCATTCCGAGACTGTTTGAACCTCAAACGTACGTCCAAAGATTAACCCAAAACTGTTTATAGTTCAAAAACAGCCACCATCCCAAAATAATTCTAAGGTCCAGAACCCTTCCGTGGTGCCCACCATGTGTGCCCCACATACCCCTGTGCGAATGCAGTGTGCCTGGCACGTGCCCAGTGGGCGTGTGTCTGGCACGCGCCCCATGCAGGCGTGTGCCACTGCCCGCACTGAAATGGGCAATGGCACCCAATGCTTGGGTGCCAGTTGTGGCCCGGTCCAAATGGGCCGGGCCATCAGTTTTGTTGAATTAAAAAACTTTTTGGGCTGTGGGCTTTGCGCTTTGGGCTTAATACTTTCCTTCTATTTAAAACTCCTTTTAAATATCTTTACTGGACCCGTTTGAACTCCCATTTTGACGCGGTTTGAACCTGCGTTTAGACTGGAACGATCCCGTCATCCAGGTAACCTTTTCTATGCGTTTATTAAATTAAATACGCACGTAAAATTACGACGCATTAAATTTCCCTTTGCATCAAATGCAAAATTTCCGCATTAATTTATAAAAAATCATTTGCATCAAATACAAATGATCTAAGGTTATACATCCCCCAACATCACCTACCAGCACTCATGATCATTTATCCTGAATACAGAAGATAATTGCAAACTCTTTGCAGTATTTTATCACTGGCATCAAATGCATATTCTACCTAATTTCTACTACTACTTGACAAAGGTCGCACTCTGGTAAGACCCTACATCCTGATCCTACTACAGGTGGGGCTCGAAGACTCAGACGGCAGTAACCGCGAGCAGCAGGTGCCGTCCCTGTTTCAGTATCATACTTATGTGGTTAACTTATTGACATGAGTATTATCGGGACCACCCTAAGTGTATCTGTGTTGAATACCGCAGTTTTAGTCTCTTCGTCAAAACTATGCCGATTAATTCAAGCCTAGGGTATGGTCAAATTATCAACCACAATAGCTCGAAACCAGTTAGTCTCCATCGATCTTTAGTCAAATAATTTTGGACTTCTTCCAACGTACTCTGGCCAGAGTTTTCACTAAAGATCGAACTAGTACTACGACACTAACTCTCATTGACCGGGAGAGACGAATCTTATCTTGGTCATTACTCTCCTCGCACATTTCAAATGTCACCCAACCAAAGACCTTTCAACGGGGCTTACCCGAGACTAGATCAAATGTCTCCTCGCACAGGTTCGTATAATGACCTCAAGTCAAAAGACCAACTTACCTATCATCACTAAGAGTTATCATTGACAGATGGGTCAATCATACCATATGATAACTCTTGTTGGGTCGTTCAGTGAACTCATTCTCCAATGCGCACCTGTGTCTCGTCTTTGACTTTGCCAAGTCAAACGAACATAAGATCATCATCACCGCTACACGGTGAATACTAAGACATAATGGTCTATCTGATGTTTCGATATCCTATTCTCGAAACATCTACAGCCACGAACCCTTTTAGACTTATGCTACTAACGGTCAAGCACTTCTCCATGATTGAGATCCTCATCTCGATACATGTTTGACCTTGCATTAAGTCTTAGGACTTTACCTAAGTTTCTAATGATATAACATTTATATTAACTTAGATAAATACTTACCAAACAACTTATTGTTATTTCGAACAAGATGTTTGTATAGATACACTAGGATGAATTTGCCTCGAGGGCATACCCATCTCTCAACACCAACAAGGTTGGGTACCATAAGCTTATGGCATACTAAGTAGGTACCCAAGAACAAGAAAGAGAGCAATAATAGTAATATTGCCTCTAAAAAGAAAGGATGGATACTCAATTGTAGTTGCTCCAAACACATGACAGGAGATCCCTCCTTGCTTTCCAAAGTGATCCGCATCAAGGACGGTGCAATGGTCCCCTTTAGAGGCAATCATAAGGGAACCATCATTGGAGTAGGCAAATTTGGTAACGCATCCAAACCTCTAATTACAAATGTTTATTTAGTTAGTGGTTTATTTCATAACCTTATCTCCATAAGTCAACTTTGTGACAAAGGTTACAAGGTTAAATTTGGAGAGGGTATTTATAATATAATTGATAATGATTCGTATGATTTATTTTCTGGTAGTAGGCGTAAAAATATTTATTATTTTAGCATGCCTAAAGCCATTGAACATTGCTTAGTTTCTAATACAAATGAACCATTATTATAGCATTGTCGTTTTGGTCATGTTCATTTTAGCACTTATATAATTTAGCTAAGCATGATCTAGTTAAAGGTTTTCCGAAGAATTATTTTAATAAGAAAAGTTTTTGTGATTCATGTCAATGAGGTAAACTTTGTAAATCTACATTTAAACTCAAATATGGCATAACTTCTAAGAGGCCCCTAGAATTACTTCACTTAGATCTATTTGGGCCTACTAGAGTAGCATCTTTAGGAAATGCTCATTATGGATTAGTCATAGATGACTTTTCTAGCTTTACATAGGTATCAATTTTAACCAATAAAAATGAAGCCTTTGCCGAGTTTACCAAATTTGCAAAGCAAGTTCAAAAATCTCATATGAACCACCATTATCACTATTCGTAGTGATCATGGAGGGGAATTTGAGAATGAACTTTTCTCTAAGTTTTGTGATGACAATGAGATTATACACAAATTTTCTTTTCCTCGTGCCCCACCACAAAATAGTGTTGTTGAGAGAAATAATAGAACTCTTATTGAGTGTGCACGCACCATGATCCATGATAGGCATCTTGGACTTCAATTTTGGGTGCAGACGGTGCACACGGCATGTTATGTGCTCAATAGGATCCTAGTGAGGCCTCGAACGAACACAACTTGTTTTGAATTATTTTATGATAAAAAGCCTCAAGTTAAGTATTTTCATGCTTTTCGTTCAAAATGTTTTATAAAGAACACTTTTGGTAATTTAGACAAATTTGAGCCAAGATCCGATGAAGGAATTTTTGTTGGATATTCCACACGTAGCAAACCCTATCAGATATACAACCAAACCTCTTGAACGATCAAGGAATCACTACACGCTTCATTTCATGAAGATTTTGATGTTCCTCATGTTGTCGATGATAATGTAGATGTTTTATTTGATTACATTAGTAATGTTAAAATTAATGATTCTTTTATTGAGACTAACAATGCTAATGAAAAAGTTTAGAATGTTCCAAGTGATCCAGGTATTCCCAAAGCTTATCCAACCGTTCGTGACAACCCCCAAGACCAAATAATTGGAGATACTGGTGTGGGTGTCTGAACAAGGTCAAGTATTGCTGAGTTCTCTCATTGCACCTTTGTCTCTACCATTGAGCCAAGGAACATCCAAGAAGTTTGTGAAGATAGCTCGTGGATAGTTGCAATGGAATAGGAGCTCATGCAATTTAAAAGAAATGAAGTTTGGGAGATCGTCCCTATACCAAATGGCCACCAAGTCATTGGGACCAAATGGATATTTAAGAACAAGATGGATGAGAATGAGGTCATCACAACAAGCAAAGCAAGATTAGTAGCTCAAGGCTACCGGCATGACGAAGGCATCGATTTCGAAAAATCCTTTGCCCAATAGCTAGATTAGAAGCTATTAGGTTGCTTTTATCTTTTGCATCGCATAAGAATTTTAAATTATTTCAAAAGGATGTTAAAAGTGCATTTTTAAATGCCATAGTTAATGAAGAAGTTTAGGTTTTTCAACCACCCGGTTTTATTCATGAAAAATTTCTTAATCATGTTTTCAAACTTAAGAAAGCATTATATGGGTTGAGACAAGCTCCTAGAGCTTAGTATGATCGACTCAAAACCTTTTTTTGGATTTAGGTTTTAAAATGGGTGAAGTTGATTCAACTCTTTTCATTAAAGATTATGAAAATAACATCCTCCTTATTCAAGTTTATATAGACGATATTATCTTTGGTTCTACAAACGTTAACCTTTGCCAAGAATTTTCTAAATCTACGAAGGAAGAATTTGAGATGAGCCACATGGGTGAGCTCAACTACTTTCTAGGTCTTCAAATTCGGCAAATGAAGGATGTGATTCTCATACACCAAACCAAGTACACCCGAAAGCTTATCAAGCGATTCGGTATGGAATCATCTTCAAGAAAAAGGACTCCCATAAGTATGACCTCCCATTTACACAAGGATGAAAACGGAAAAGATGTAGACATTACTCTATATCGAGTTATGATCGCTAGCTTACTTTATTTAACTGCTAGTAGGCCCGATATCATGTTTTCAATATGTCTTTGTGCTAGATATCAAGCTAGACCTAAGGAATCACACTTAATTGCAGTTAAACGAATTTTTTGTTTCCTCAATCAAATACTAGATTATGGGTTGCTTTACCCTAAAACTAGCACATATGAGATAGTCTATATAGTGATGCTGATTTTGCTGTATGCAAATCCGACAGGAAAAGTACTAGTGGCACTTGCCATTTTCTAGTAAATTTCATTGTCTCTTGGTTTTTCAATAAGCACAACTCCGTATCTTTGTCCACGATCGAAGCATAATATATTGCCACGGTTCTTGCAAGTGCACAAGTCCTTTGGATGAGACACTCACTCAAAGACTATTGTGTCAATTGTGATACTTTCCCTATCAGGGTTGATAACCAAAGTGCAATATGTCTTTCCAAAAAATCTGATACACGACTCCCATACCAAACACATAGATATGAGACACTATTTCATTAATGATCATGTAGCTAAGAAGGACATCATCTTAGAGTGTATTGAAACCCAAAAACCAATCACCGACATCTTTACTAACCCTTTAAAAGAAGACTTATTTGTGAGGTTGCGTAGAGAATTATGGATTATGGGTGAATCTGAGATTTATGAGCTCATTTTCTTATGTTATAACCTGTTTTGAGCTGATTTGATCTTTTCCATATCTCATGTTGAATATGTCATACTTTTACATTTGTTTTCAAATAGATTTATTGGAGATTTTTATGATTTTTATGATTGGATTAATATGCTTGATTTGTGTATTAATCTATATGTTTATGATTGCTATTTTATGTTATTAGAGTGATTAGAGTATATATCTAAGGGTGAGATGTCTCAAATCGTTGATCCTAACTCAATTCTGGATTTCAGAACCAGGACATTCGACTGCTCAATCTCCAGTTTTCTAGCCATCATAACTCTTATTCATGACATGGGATTGATGGTCATTTTACAGGCGACTGGTCATCTGCCAGACGACTGTATTTTGGTCATCATGCGCCTGCCAAATTGTCACCATTTTTCTCGAGAGATGGCTCAAAATTTCTTCAAAATTTTACATTGCAGTAGGCCACTGTAGGTCATTTTTCTGGCGCCTGTTGAAATCCAGGCGACAATGTTTTGCTCTACAGGCGCCTGTCTGCTTTCTGAGTCATTTTTTATTAGGGCTTAATAGGCGAATGCACGTTGTGCATCAGTCACCTGTCCATCGAGTTTGGCGGTTCTAAGTCTACGATCTGAGTCATTATTTTTGATCTAATGGCCTACATCACTTATATGTCTTACTATAACTGTCGAATCGTGGCCTTTTTCTCTCACATGTGATTCAAAAAGCCTTGACTCCTCCTCCTCTCGACTGTAGATCATTCTCCTCTCCGTCGATCAGCCCCCGTCTGGCCTCCTACTCTGTTCAAACCACTCGGTCGAGTCATTCTCCTTCTCCTCCGTAGATTTGGTTTTTTTTCGACTTCCATCTTTCGAATTCGTGCCCTAGATTTCATCAATTGTTGATTTCATAAGTTTCACATCCGATTAATTTTCGTTGGCACCCAAGACATCTGCATCTAAGGGCAAGTCCCTTAAGATTCCCAAATACCCTATGGTTAGTGTCCCCAAGGCAGCCCTTACCCAACGCCATTGAAAACCTTGCACCAAGAATGCTACCCCTGCATCTGAGCTCTTAGCCTATCCAGGTCTGATTCTGAGAGTTCTTGGTCGAGTGAGGAGAGTCCTCAACGCCTCAAGCATAGACATATGCAAGCTCCTACGGATGTGCTTTCCTGACCTCTAGCCATCCTCACTGTTGAGCCCCAAAATCAACCTGATATTCCCGATGTTGAACCCCAAGTCGAGCCTGCCAATCTTGTAGCAGAGCCACAACCCAATCCTCCTCATACGGCTCCTACTTCATTCGTTCCTACTTACCACGACGATATTTGTCTCGGGAAGTACAATGCCCTGATTAACGTTAAGCCTCTCAGGGAGAGATTCATTTCTTATCCGGCATTTCAGGCCGAGAACCTATTCCAGCTTCTGACTACGACCAAGTTGGTCGATCTTTTCATATTTTCTCAAGCCGAGTCTCCAATGCCATATCCCATGCTCGTAAAGCTTTTCTATGCAAACCACATTCGCGGTGAGTATAGAGAGACCGGGATTCTAGACACTGTCATTTAGGGGAAATCGATCAAGCTAGACCCCAAGCTTCTAGGGACCATTCTTAGCATCACATCATTTGGAACCCTACCTGTTGACATTTCCATATCCTCTATTGCTATGCTTGATCGGGCCCTCATCACGGACATGTTTCGTGTCATCCCTTTTATTCTCACCTTTGGGGGGAAGGCCTCTATATTCACTCCTCGTGGTTGGGCTATCCATCATGTGGTCAATTCCAACATCCTTCCCAAGTATGGATCCTCTGACCAGCCCTCACATGAAATCCTCAAGTGCATGTACGCTATTTTTTTGGGATGGAAGTGAACTGGGCCGGGGTCATACTTTATTGGATGGATCACGTAGAGATCACCCCTCTACATCTTATATTCCATATGGTTGCATTCTTACCCATGTCTTCCGTCATTTTGAGATTGACCTATCTGCAAATGAGACTGTTCCTTATGGCACTCTTCTTGATGCAGATGCTAAGCGGAAGTCCTCTTCAGCACCGTAGACTGCAGCTGGGAAGAGGCAATGTCACGCCCCACTTCCCAAAAAGGACGGAGGCGAAGCGTGACTAAGACCCGCTTAGGCCGGGGCTGAGAGCCCAGACCCAATAAGCGTCTGTGGTATTCCAAAACGAAGGAAACAGGTCCCTGCAAGTTAGTACGGAACAACAAAAGTACTGAAAGAGATAGCAATTCATTTTATTTCAAAATAACACCCAAAAGTACTGAGAGTCTAAAATGCCCGAAGGGCTACAACTGCAGAAAAAAGAAACTACTGGTGCAAGCACCCAACCTAGGCAAGAAAAACAACAGGTGCTACACACCCAATCTAAAGTGGAACAGAATTCTGGATTAGCAACTGGAGGCCTCTAACTCTGGTTCTCCTCTGGGTCGTACTCCAGATCAACGTCCTCCGGCTCTCCGTCAGCTGGCAAGTCCGCCTCGTCGACGTACTCTGGCTCAACACCTGACGTACAGCACCAAAAGAAGGAACTATACGTCAGGTCAGGTCTACAAACAGGGTTAGACCAAACTACAAGTGTATCAACTTTTAGACAACGTTTTACTGGTTGATTAGCATGCTGGGGTTATAACTGAGTAACAAAAAGAAGTAACACAGCAGGAAAGTAAAGCGCAACAAGTAGTAGTCGTAGCATGTGCTACTAACTACGGGACTAGCCTACAGGTGTCATGACAAGTCGGGACGTGACGGAACAAGACGGGACAAGACAAGTGAGGCACGAAAGGGTTCACGCCTTACAGTTCGAGGGGGATCAGATCCTCTTGTCGTGCGCACACTCAACCCAACCCCAAACCCCAAGACAAGACAAGACAAGACAATAGTACAAGGGATCACTCGCTCTAGCTTGGCGAGTGCCCTATTGCCCGCAGGCTGTGTATCCGTACAAGGGATCACTCTCTCTAGCTTGGAGAGTGCCCTATTGCCCGCAGGCTGTGAATTTGTACAAGGGATCACTCGAAGAGTGCCCTATTGCCCAGCGGGCTGTGCAAGACGGGACGGGACGTGACAAGACGGGAAGGGTTATTCTAGGGTGTCCACACACACGCACACACATGATAGTCCTACAATATCAAAAGTTGTTGTTGTCAGGCTCAGACTTCGTCGTCAAGTCTGAGCTGTCAGGAGTCGTCCCGGACGCTATCATTTCACGTCCGGTTCTATTTGTTCACAGTTAACAATTCTAACCAACTAGGGCCTAAGCACGGCCAAAAGTGTAAGTGGATACACTTGCCTGCGATGGCAAGTGTGTCGTCCTCTCGAAGCGTCTCATCCAAGCGTCTCTTCCGCAGAAGTCCGTCTGAAATATTGCCACGGTGACGGTGTCAGGTCTCAATTTCATCAAATCCTATTAGGGTTTGTTTCTAGGTTATCGGGACTATCCTTTTCGTCAAAAGTCACATTTTGATGTTTCAGCCTAATCGACGATCTATCCTATGTGCACAGTCAACAAAGTCCGTTCGTTGATTTTCTATGTTCGTACAACGTTTTACTGGTGCTGGAAATAAATTTTAGTTCAAGTTGACGATTTTTAGTTTAGGGTTCAGTCAGCTATTGTGGGGGTTTCTACGAGTTTCGGGGAACCAACCTGAACCGGAGTTTGTCGTAGATTGGAAGTCGTGTCTGAACGGAAAACTCCTCAGCTTCAGATCTGGTCCTCGCATGATTCCCCAAAAGTTGAAACTTGCGACGATGG